>CALYLW010000316.1:539597-899597 GCA_944989445.1 Ampullaceana balthica | reverse complement strand
ATTAGTTAAATCATTAAACCTTGAAACACTAGAGGATAGAAGAACCAAGAGCAAAGTAGTAATCATACATAAAGCAATTAATTCTAATTTAGAAATACAACACAAAGATAACTTAATACAACCCTCAGATAGACATAAGGATAAAAACACATTTCTTATTCCGTATGCAAGAACAAACACATACAAATTTTCGTTCTTCCCGTCCGGAATTCGGGCGTGGAATGGGTTGCCTGAAGAAACCAGGAAAACCAACACTTTATCAACATTTAAATCTCTAATAAAAATGCAGGACTAAACACAAACCATAGATAAGCGTAGGACGCAATAATCTTCTGTATAGAAGGAGCGTCTGTAAACAGATAAGATAAGATAAACTGAATCAAGTATTAAATGTAAGGAGGTAGAAAAGATAGCCTTTCCGCCAATCCCTATGTTGATCACATTTATTAAACATCTAGAAACAACAGTTTTTGTCAATGTATGAAAAAAAAACCTCCACAACATTATTATTGTTTTTAAATGACGATGATATTTTATTAAAAGTATTGAATTGAGAAGGAATTGGTAATAACAAATGTATTATTCTGGATTTGAAAAAAACTAGTAAAGGTGATCCACGATTTAAATTACTCCTCGTTTCCTATTAATACCTTTAAATGACATGCAGCTGGCTCATTGTGCTGTTATTCAAATCATCTTAATCTAAAACAAAACGAAACCTTAATTTAAAGAATTTAAAAAAAAATATGATAAAATCTATTAAAGATGTTTTTTGTTTTGTTTTGTTTTTATAATTACTTGGTTCCTAGAAGCGTGCCAATTTTCTGAAAAATTGACTGTAATTTTTAGGAACTATAGTTTTTTAGCGTCCTAATTAACATACATTTTTAGCTCTATTCGTTTCTTTTCTGATAACACATTTTTAAAAAAAAGAATACCATGATTTCTTAGACCTTTGTCACAGACTTTCTGCAATTTCTTTTTTTAAATTTATTTCGGGGAAGGGAGAGGGTTTCTAGACATCCGCCTGGCTTTATCGCACGTGTCGGCGCGTGCTACGCCTTCGCCTGCCTTGAAAAATCCTAGTGTATCCTCCACTGAGCATGCCTGTGGTCATATTTTAACATGTCTTCGCGATTTGCATAAACTGTTCTTTTACTGCCCCCGGCCGACGTGCGCCGATCCGAAATTTTAATAATCTAAGACAACCCTTCTGCCGAACTTGAAAGCGAAAGCCAATCAATAAATACATTTTTTTATACAAAACTATTATTTTCTTTATAACATCTTGTATTCTTATCATTTTCCGTCGTCCGGTCAAAGTGCCCCTCTCTTCCCCCATCCTGTTGAGGTTAATCTGGCCGTTGAACGCGTGGCACCGGTCCTCCATAGTATCTCCTAGCGTTACGCAAACCCCCATCAGCTGTAGTAACCCCCTCGTATCATGTTATCGCGCCCCCAAGTCGGGAGCCAACGCCACATCTTGGGTCGCGTGTACCGTCAATAAAAGTGTTGGGGGATGTCAACTAGCCCCGGATCTCGGATTTCCTCTTCTTTGTCCGAGAAATCGACACCAGGGGTCTCCCCGATCGCTTCTTTTTGTTCCTTACCCGTTGTTGACATCCGGTATGAAAAGGATACCCCCGACCGCCCTCCAAGAAAGATATCCACAATGCCGGTAGTGATATCATTAAAAACGTATTTCCATCAAAAATTTCTGACAAAAGATCATGCAGGTAACGGTGTAACCGAATTCATATGTGGGTGGGGAGGGGAAATGGGGGGGGTAGATCTTAGACCCAATGACCAATGGATTATATTCTGAGGACAAGGTATCGTTGTGAAGGCGGACATATGTATCACGCTGGTCATCACCAGATGTACATTTGAAATTGTGCTAGCTATCGCAAGGGGTTACCAGCAGTGTTTAAATGGTATTAAATTTAAAATGGCTAAAAATGTTAACATTCTTAAGTTGAGATGATTGTCGCTGTCCATGGGCGTGACAGAAAGGGTAGATAGGGTAATAGATGCCCTTATTTTTTCTTAAAGTTTGGGGCATTGATGTTATTTTACGGATGAAAAAGTGAAATTCACAGATGAGGGGTTGTTAATAAAAAAATTCCTATGTTGCCATACAGTCTAGATTAGGGGTGGGGAAACTTTTTCTACGGAGGGAGGGCCCCATTGAATACTTTATTGTTATAGGTGGGCCGCATATATATTTTGTCTACTTCAATAGCTATCAAACTTTTGTTTTTATCTGTACAAATAATGCTTGCTGCATCTGACAAGCATTCCTTGACGAACTCGCTGTCAGAAAAGGACTTGCTCCGTTTAACAATCTTATGGAACAGGAACAAACTGGATACGTTTGCGGGATCTTATATTAAAGACTGTTTGGTGAAAACAGTTTGCTGCTTCTTTAAATTATGAACCAACTCCTGGCAGTTCCTTTTTCTCTCTTCGTTCGTTAAATTGTGTCCGAAATCCAAATGTTTTATTTGGTGGTGTATTTTTAAGTTGTACTCCTGAAAGACGCTCACAAACTTACGGTATAGCAAGCAGACTGCTTTGCTGCCAACGCTCGTGAAGCAATATTTAGCGGTCCATTCGTCATTAAAAACAGGACATTCGTCCTCAATCTTTCTATTTTTGGCAGCACTCATGGACTCAATGTTCCCTCTAAGGTTCGTTGGTCCGTGTGCAAAGTAAAAAAACTCGTGTGCAAAGTTGCGCAGCATCAATTTTTTGTGCAATATTTAACCAAATTTCCTGCGCGGTAATCCCAAACTGCTGCGCGGCGTCGGTCAGATATCTGCGCGGCCAAGCAGCCGCGCAGCTTAAAGGGAACATTGCTCATGGTTAAATCTACCTCTATTCGCTTTTAATTTACAATTTTTACAACGTTGTCAATATGAAAATCGTAAACGTATGTCACTTTCGGTTGAGCTGTAATTCAGTTTCGAATAAGGATGTTAATAATTAATGACTAACAATCTCTAATCAATTCTGGAGCCATAATACCGATTTAATAACCATTAATTCGAATCAAATACTCGAAATAAAATTCTAAAAATGTAAAAAAAAATTATAAACAAAGAAATTAACATCGACATAAGATCGCAACATGTACATGCCTACAGGCCGCATAATATGCTCTGGCGGGCCGCATGCGGCCCCCGGGCCGTAGTTTGCCCATCACTGGTATAGATACTCAACTGTGCATGTATCTAGTCTTATCAACATACATAATTTGCAATGTATGTCCCGTCCATCACGTCCTTCCGTCCCTTCCGTGACGCTACTAATTTTAGAAAGCAGCGCACCAAATTACTGCACCAAAATAACTATTTTCCAACGTTCCGCATAAAATTGTTCAATCCTGTTGTTGTTGTTTTGCTGTTGTTGTTGTTTTTGTTTTGTTGTTGTTGTTTTGTTTTTGTTGCTGTTGTTGTTGCTGTTGTTGTTTTTGTTGTTTTTGCGGTTTTTGTTGTTGTTGTTTTGTTGCTGTTGTTGTTTTGTTGTTGTTTTACTGTTGTTGTTGTTTTTGTTGTTGTTGTTGCTGTTGTTATTGCTGTTGTTGCTGTTGTTGTTTTTGTTGTTCTTGCTGTTTTTGTTGTTGTTGTTGTCCACATCCCTTGCCCTGCGACGACAATGTCCTGCAAACGCTTCAGCATAACAACTACCAAAACATAGCGTCCATAAACTTCACAGGTCACCCTACACTTATTCCCGTCCTTGGGCGGGCTTTGTTACTAGTATGTATAAAATAAAATTAAAGAAAAGAAAAGAAAGTTCCGTATTACATTATTTTTTTATTCTGGTGTGTATTGTTTTCAAAATAACTAGATTTCAGCTGAAATGTATTTATTTTGAAAACTTCCGTCATTTTTGACGTGTCATACACTAGTTGGTGCATATGTCTTTACTCTATTAAAAATAGTGTCGCTTGATTTAATTAAACATTTTATCATGAAACAGTTCTGTATTATAATTTAGCCGGAGGGAATGGGGTAGAGATTTGATTTTTTTATGTAACATATGACACGTGTATACAATTCAAACATTGGCCCCGATGCTCGGGTTTAGACAGATCAACATTGATCCATATGGTTCCTAAGTTGTAACTTTTTGTCTTCTATTATAGGCCCTGAAAAAGCCCCTGGAAAAAAACACTGTTTTTGTGGCATCAAAGATGTTATATACGACGTTCAATTGGACTGAGAGCATGCAAGGAAGGTGAGCCACCTTAGACCATTTACAGTTGCATATTTTAACAATAAATTTTAAAAAATGATAATTTGAATGTGTTTTTGTAAAAATATTAGTTAAAGCTTTGCCTTTAGACTTCATATTATTTTAACACTAGGGTGTGCTGCGGCGCCCACCTTTTTCAAAAGCCCAACTAACTTGTCCTTGTATGATAAATACGTAATATTAAACTTAAATGTACACAAAGTATTTTATAATAGGGGTTGTAGGGCGCCTACGGCACCCACTTTTTTTTGGGTCAAAAGCGCAAGTAAATTATTCCTGAAATGTTCACAAAGTATTTATCTAATATTTTTTTACAGGGCTAATCCCCAAACAATTTTTAAAGTAAATTTAGAAAGCAGCGCACCAAATTACTGAACCAAAAAATAACTCTTTGAGTCAGTCAGCACTGTTTACAACACAAATGCTGACGTCATATGTTCGTGCGTTGTTTGGTTAATGTTTATCTGGAAACCAAAATTATTATAATTTTTAAGTCTATATTTTCAATTTTTTTTTAAAAAAGCAGAGTGATGTCCCTTAGCGTTAGGCGTGAGGCAGTCAGCGATAATGAGCGTAAATATATTATATACTAGCGTATCACCCGTAAAAAATGACGGAAGTTTTCAGCTGAAATCTATTTATTTTGAAAAAATTCACTTTTTTTAGGGCGCCTACGGCGCCGATCTTTTTCAAAAGCCCAACTAACTTGTCATTGTTTGATAAATACGAAATATTAAACTTTCTGAAATGCACACAAGTATTTTATAATAGGAGTTGTAGGCGCCCCCTTTGTTTTTTTTATTTTATAATTAACCATCATCAAATTCTCTTTTTACATTGTTCCCTTTTCCAAAATTAAAATATGAGCTAAAACAATGACGTCATATAATATTTTTACAGCGTATCTTTAATTTGCACACCTTTTGATGCATTGGTGCAGTAATTTGGTGCGCTGCTTTCTAAAATTAGTAGCGTCACGGACAGACACTACAGACGTGACATTGCAAATTATATTGTTTAAAATAATCTTTTCTACAATTTACAAAAGAAAGTGCACGTGACGATAAAAAACTGAAACTATGAAGTACGTAAAACAAATCAAAGGTCTAACAATTTGACTTGGATTTCCTTGAGACGACAAAATAAATAAAATGTCAATTCGCTTTAAATAATCATAATTTTAAAGTTTTAACTGCCGGAATAATATACGCAGTCCATTATTGGGACAATCCTATTATACCCATAATATATTAAGGCTTTTCTGGTAATGAATCATACTTTTTTTTAGTTTGCTTGGTGAATGCCTCTCCTTCACAATGAAATAAGAACATAACAAAAATATGTATTGTGTGTTTTTTTTGGTTAAAATATTTCCGCGTTTTTGTGGTTATTTTTTGTTAAAGAATCGGTTCGAGATTATAAAAATAAGATAATCACGTGCCTGCATCATTGATCTTAAGATAATAATGTCTCGGTAAACCGTTTTATCTCGCCCTACCCCCGCCCCCACCCCAATCACCCCCCACCCCAATCACACACACACACACACTCGATCGACAGACAATACCAGGGAATGTCCCATAATTTTTTTTTAATTATTTATCTTCACCCAATCAACGGGGTAGGCTGGAAACGAAAACAGAAACAAAAACACTAAACAAAACTGAATTAAGGACACTCAAGCACGCGCAAACACACACACGCACAACACACAAACAATGAAATACACCTTCCCCAATTTCGTCTTTCCTCACACAAGATTGTCTTTTATTTTTAAAAAATTGGTTGCTGATTTTTTTTCTCTCTTGTTTTGTTTGTTTCTCAACCCAAATTTGTCTGTGGTAAGCCCAGACCTATTCATTGGTACCAGCAGACATGCTCGGGTGAATCACTAGCGAGGGTAAGTCGAGTGATAGAGTGAACTCGGCCGAGCGGATGCTTGTTATTGTTTACACAGCTGCTGATGTCATGACTATGTTCATTTTTATTGTAATTATTGTGGAGATGATGGTTGTAGCTGGTCGCTTTGTTTCAAAGGGTTGAATCCTCTTCGGCGGTGGAGTGGGCGCGGATTTCACGAAATTATTCAGGCATAAGAGGTCAGCTCGACATTTGTAGTTTTATTCGCGCATGTCATGCTGTTATAGGGGGTTGAGGTGAAGAGGGCGGTACACCCCGCAGGGGTTCCTTATATGGCGGGGCGTATTTGTCAGCCGTAAGTAGACTTTGTTTATTGGTATTGGGTCTGGAGATAACATTTTTGTCACGAACTTAAGCAGTAGAGAAATTGAGATGGTGATGGCAGTAGAGAATAAGAGATGGTGATGGCAGTAAGAATAAGAGATGGTGATGGCAGTAGAGAAATTGAGATGGTGATGGCAGTAGAGAATAAGAGATGTTGATGGCAGTAGAGAATACGAGATGGTGATTGCAGTAGAGAATAAGAGATGGTGATGGCAGTAGAGAATAAGAGATGTTGATGGCAGTAGAGAATACAAGATGGTGATGGCAGTAGAGAATACGAGATGGTGATTGCAGTAGAGAATAAGAGATGGTGATGGCAGTAGAGAATACAAGATGGTTATGGCAGTAGATAAATTGAGACGGGTGTGGCATTAGAGAATAAGAGATGGTGATGGTGGTAGAGAATAAGAGATGGTGATGGCCGTAGAGAATACGAGATGGTGATGGCAGTAGAGAATAAGAGATGGTGATGGCAGTAGAGAATAATAGATGGTGATGGCAGTAGAGAATATGAGATGGTGATGGCAGTAGAGAATAATAGATGGTGATCGCAGTAGAGAATAAGATATAGTGAAGGCAGTGGATAATTAGAGATGGTGATGGACGTATAGAATTAGAGATGGTGATGGCAGTAGATAATACGAGATGGTGATGGCAGTAGAGAATAAGAGATGGTGATGGCAGTAGAGAATAAGAGATGGTGATGGCAGTAGAGAATAAGAGATGGCGATGGCAGTAGAGAATAAGAGATGGCGATGGCAGTAGAGAATAAGAGATGGTGATGGAAGTATAGAATAAGAGATGGTGATGGCAGTAGAGAATAAGAGATGGTGATGGCAATGGATAATTAGAGACGTTGATGACAGTAGAGAATAAGAGATGGTGATGGAAGTATAGAATAAGAGATGGTGATGGCAATGGATAATTAGAGACGTTGATGACAGTAGATAATAAGAGATGGTGATGGAAGTATAGAATAAGAGATGGTGATGGCAATGGATAATTAGAGACGGTGATGACAGTAGATAATAAGAGATGGTGATGGCAATGGATAATTAGAGACGTTGATGACAGTAGAGAATAAGAGATGGTGATGTCAATGGATAATTAGAGACGTTGATGACAGTAGATAATAAGAGATGGTGATGGAAGTATAGAATAAGAGATGGTGATGGCAATGGATAATTAGAGACGGTGATGACAGTAGATAATAAGAGATGGTGATGGCAATGGATAATTAGAGACGTTGATGACAGTAGATAATAAGAGATGGTGATGGAAGTATAGAATAAGAGATGGTGATGGCAATGGATAATTAGAGACGGTGATGACAGTAGATAATAAGAGATGGTGATGGCAATTGATAATTAGAGACGGTGATGACAGTAGATAATATGAAATGGGGATGCCAGTAGAGAATAAGTAGACACTGCAGTCATCTTTCTTAATGAACTCAACAGTTCGCGTTGAACCTCATGGTTCGGGAGCAGCCGCTCTGAAGCTACAAAGTTATTCATGATTTAATTTGAATATATGTCATGAAGTTACTGTCTGTAGGGTTCTGTAGATGACCGAGCCATTTGCTGAAACTACACCGGTCATATTTTGACGCAAGCCAGTCCAAGTGTGTGTGTGTGTGTTTTTTTTTAATAAAAAAAAATCAACTATAGATTTTTTTCACTTTTATATTTTAATATGTGTGATACATGTTAACTTAATATATGTATCTATTCCATTCTACACAGTTCAGGCAGAAAAACTTGAAAATACATGATATTCTGATTGCGGTAGACCAGAATAACATTTCATCGCTTACAACTTGACTTAATTAAAACATCGTTTTAAACAACAACGATACGTCATTAACAGAGTCCTTTCACTAAAACTGCCGATGTGATTGAATTTTTAAATATATATACATACATATATTAAATATTCTTTTTATTTCGTATGTATGGTATCATATAAACTACACCAGAAAATTGCTTTATTCGTGTAAATAATTTATGGGAATTCTCAGCGTAAGGGAATAGTTCCAAAAATAATGATAATGAAACACAAGATAAGACTTTACCTAATCCCCGCACACAATAATCATTACCATAAAATGACACCCGGCGACAGCGCCCTTATCCTATCGCTTTTCCCGTCTTTTGTCGTCCCTGTTCACGATCCTAATTGGTTTTCAAGCGCTTTTCAGGCTTATAATTACTACTTTCGTTTAACCCGAGGCCCCACTTGTCACTGGTAGCGGTTACGCCTACTACTTGTGGATACCTTATGCTGACGAGTGTTCGGGGCGTATCTTTCCCTTAATTATAGGTTTGCCGGGATGTGGACCTATTTCGCCGTAAACCTCGTACAGACACGTGACACGTTGTGTGTGCGCCGCGCCCCCAGGTCCCTATTTGTATCACGGCTTTAAGCCTCAAATCCCTACTGTTGATCTATGAAGTAGCCATTGTTTAAGGCCAGGAAAGGGGGGGGTGGTGGTGGTATCTTATTCGTGATCATGAATCGTACGTTCCGAAAATGTTTCAATTGTTTTATTGAAGAGGATATGGGAGGGAAAATATGTACGGGGTGTAAAAGAATAAAGATTTCTGAGTTGGTACAAAAAGCCGACTTTTTAAAAATTATTTTTTAAATTTATTTATTTATTTATTTTTAAAGTTCTGATGTATTCGATTACGTATATATGACTTTGTGAGAGCGAGGCGTGAATTCGATTTAAAAAAGCACCAAAAGGAACCGGGATTGAATCTAGTCAATTGGGTATAATAGGGGAATGCTTAAACATAGATATCGGGAAGTTAAGCGGATGGAAAATAAGGAAAGAAGGTATAATTTTTGTCTAATAGAAAAGCTTGCGCTGAAACAAGCAATCGTTTTCATAAGTTTGATATTTTACTAACTGTGAGCTCGACTTCCATTCAAAGGAATGCTTATTCTTAGCTATCCCAGAGTGACAGCGCTGCTTAACTAGTGGTTATTTTGTATCCCCCTATACAGAGTTAGTTTGGAGACAATCTCGTTCATTATGTAAAATATTTTTAAAAATATCTTTTCTTTTCTCATTTTCTTCTCCTTTTTTTCTTCTTCCTGCTTTTGGTGCTCTTGCTTTCTTTTAAGATGTTAGTGTCCATATTACCACGTTATCTACCAGTGTCCTATTTATAGGGCATGCATACAAATGCAGTTATCTGCCCACACATTGTGCAGAATGACCATAGGTCATCTAATATGGTTTAAGTGGTAGCGCACTGGACTATCGATCCGAGGCAGATTCCGAATCGCGGGTTCGAGACCAGGCACTGGCAAGGCCCCTGGGGCATTGTGCTGGCCACGCATTCCCCTGCTCGTTAGTGGTGGCTAAAAACTTGTGAACGCTACATCACTTTCCCCATAGTCCGTCATGGACTTGAAAGGGGGTCATTTTACATTTAGATGACAGGCTATATCTATACAAGCACAAAAACATTTAAAAATTAAAAAAATTATATGATTTCTAGGGACTTCAAAAAAAATTTTTTTTTAAATAAAAATCAAAACGGAAACAAAATTACACCCATAAAATAAGTTGGGAGATAACGAGTTAATTGATAATATATGTGCTGACCTTTAAAAAATGCATCTCCGGAGAGTATGAATCCTGCTGGCAAGGCGTACACTTCGCCTATTGTTTGTAAAGCTGTCTAAGACTTAAAAGACATTGAGTGGAAAGATATACCCGGGGTCAAGAAATCTATATATAATTTACATTAAGAAAAGCGATTTTCCCAACAACCAAAACGACCATAAACTGTAATGATTTTTTAGAATTATTTTTTTATACAGCAGCTTTCTACTAATTTGTAGATGTTGGTCTACGTAGTAATTATTAAGCTCCACATTATAATTCCGTGTAAATAGTTTAAATGAAAAAATCCAATGATACCACCCAGTTGCGCGCATGTCCGGAAATGTTACCAAAGATTTCAACTTCAAGTGTCAACGCCAGCGAAAGTTCATTTATTTATTTTCAATTATTTTTTTTAATACAAAAAACAAATTAATACATAATTTTTTTTAATAAGTTAACAGACCGGAAATAATATTGTGGTTTAATTTTACTGTCTCCTGGCACGAATCAGATATATCTTGCCGATGGCATGACAAGCCAAGGCAATGTTGGGTTTTATGTATTTTATTTTATTTCCTTTTTTTTAAGGCCCCGTGAGGCAAGTTAAACTTCTGCGCCGTCTGGTTTTCCAGCCAAACTCTTTTGGCGCCCATAAAAACCAAAAGACCTTGCCCCGGTGAACATGACTCTTTGATACAGTCATTCGTTTTTCTCGTAATAAATGTTTTTGTTTTTAAATTGGTGCCTTTAAAAAAATGATCGCATTAATTTGACATTAAAATTGCTTTTGAAGTGTTCATTGGCGAAGACAAATTAAATTACAGATACTTTTCAATTGTAGATTTAAAAAAAAATTAAATACAAATTACATGCATTGATTTAATATTTATTTAACATTCGCTCTTTAGTTTTGAACAGAAGCACATAACATAAAACTGAATAGCGAATAAAAATCAGAAAAAAATAATATATTCCCACACATCCCTCCCCCTCATTTCCCTTCCAGGCTTCAAAGCATATTAAATACATTGAACCAAAGATAAATATGGAAGCATCCCCCATTTCGTCCTTATGATAGTATAAACCATGTTTTTTATATACAAATTAGGGCTGGTACTCATTAAAAAAAATTTGTTCGACTAATCGGGAAAAAATTTAATCGATGAATCGATTAATTTCGATTAATTATATTTTTGTAACGTATATATAGATCCCGTTAGTCGAGATTCATTATTTCGCTAAATCGGTTAGGTCGCGGTAATTCCATGGCTTCCAAATTTTAAAAACCTACTTTTATATAGCAAAGTGCCAACACAAAGTGCCAACACAGAGGTTTGATTAAAGAATTAATATTTTAGTTGCGTGCCGGCTGATGAGGCTCTGCGTGCCGTCTGTGGCACGCGTGGCATAGGTTCGACATCACTGACCTAGAGTGTATTTATTTGTGTGTATGTTTTGTAAAAAAATTTAATTGCACAAAGAAATGGTATATCTCCCCAGACCATAGAGCCAACAGATTCGTTTGACATTCTAATTTTTTTAATTGAAGGAGCGAAAATTGAAACATTATGTGCTTTTGGCGTTCTTTGTTGAGAAATGAATAAATAATGCAGTAAGGTGCCCCAGAAATTAGGACAATTACTGTAAACAAGCCCTTCGCCATCTTCCAAATAAGACTTTATTTGACGGGTGAAAAGGAAAAGGCAATGCGAGTTACAAAGGTTAGATTCGAAGTCAGATCTAGAGTTACTATATAATAGCATTAGAATCGATTTAGTAAGAAAACCGTGGCTCTAACCTTTTTTGTCAGGGGAAATCCCCACGGGAAAACGCCTACAATGATGGACGTTGAGAAGATGGGCATTTGTGGTTCGGGGGCGGGCATGAGGTGAGTTATTTATTAGTTTAGGATTGAAGCGGACACAGGGAAAATAATGAATAAGAAAACATTACGGTCGAGCTATGGCGGATTAAAGGGGGGGGGGCTGAACGGGCTAAAGCCAGGGGCCCCCGATGATTTAGGGCCCCCAAAACTTAGCATATTTTATCATAAATGTGGACAAATGTATACATGAATTGCTGAAAATATGGTAAATTAATAAAATCTCATCTATTAAAATGATCTCTTTTCCCACACGATAGTCTTAGCAGTCAAAAAACCTGACTTGATAGGCTCAATAACAGAAATTATTAAAGAATATTATATATTTTGTAAATTGACAACTCTAAATGAACTCTCGTGGCCGAATGTGAAGTACTAAGGCTTGTGGTGCAAGCGGCGGTGGGTTCGATCCCCGGGTGGGGTGTGAATTTTTTTTTCATGTGTGTTTTAATTTTTATAAATTGTCTTTCACACTCAATTTTAGGATATTGGGGAAAAGTTATTTCTTCGAATTCGGTTTTTTCATGAATAATCATTTTGGATGAATATTTACAAGTTACAGTCTTATATTAGTTGCTAGCAATCATTTTATCTAAAGGTACACTGGCTGGATAGGGCCCCAGTTTGAATTGCAGCCAGGGGCCCCGTGCAGTCTTAATCCGCCCCTGCGGTCGAGGGGTCAACAGACTGAAATCTTCCAGGGTCAAGAATCCGAGAAGACTAAAAATATAAAGGGGAGATTATTCAGGAAGGAGAAGTCGAAGATTCGAGTGTGTGCTATAGCAAAGATTGATGTGCTTAAAACTTTAAACCGGTTAGAGTTACGTTATTATTAATGAACGTTAAGCACATTCGAGATTTTTTGGCTTGTTCACAGGCACTACGCCTCTGCATGAGTTGGAGAGGTCCTTCAAAATTTTAAGGAGGTTTTCAATTTCTATGTATGGTAGCTATGTCGTGATTTGAATATCCCCCCGGCTCTCTGTTAAAGAAGTTAGGTGCAAATGGAAATGTTTGCTCTACAGACAAAATGTTTACTGTCATTCAAAACGTGTTTCCGCTCTTAGTATTGAGTATTTAACTTAGTCGCATGTTAGCCATTAAATATTTAAGCTGTTTATGTCGTTTTTAAAAATTAAAATAATCCATCTATCTGAATTTTTTCAGAACCATGACACCTAAGTCAAATTTAAATTATTATTCTATTATAGTATATATTTTGTAACATGAAGTACTGCGAAATGAAAAACTCAAATGTATAGATTATTATTATTATTATTATTATTATTATTATTATTATTATTATTATTATTATTATTATCTTAACGTTTGGTTAATCAAATATAAGCAAAGGTAAAGTACATTTTCGGGGATTCTTATTCCTGTGTGTGTGTGTGTGTGTGTCCCATAACCTTTTTTCGAGGTCGTAGGGGGTTTCCATTAGAACATTCTCGGGCTCAGTAGACCTTGGCGGCGCCCATCCCTCTCCAGGTCAGCGGAGGACTTTCTTAGCGTTAGTCATTCATCAACATTTTTAAGTGGCTTTAACGTGGGCTAGATCCCACGCCCCTCAGCTTGTGAGGCGAGCGCACTATTGACTTCGCTATCCAGATTATTCCCACTAAGGCCGTATAAATTGTACATTTAACAAACAAAACTCTTGCAGATGTAAGTCAAGTCATTCGCAATGATTTTCCAAGGGCTTCATTCCTCAACACTACAAAAGCAAGACTTTATTTAAAACAGTTCGATTTTAATTCTATCTAAATAGCACAACAGATAGGGTTAGTCCAGCACATGGTCTTTGCTTTCCCCTTTCCACGACAAAAGATCTGCCGTCGGCATACAATGTCGAGCCTTAATATGGAGAAGACAAGCAAGTGCCCCCTATCCCACCCCCACGAGGCTAATTGCCTCTTCAAGGCGTGCCTACGTCAGTGACTCTAAGATATGAGCGCTATAAACATCTTTCTAATCCATATTTAAGTTGTAATGAAAATTAAAGGTGTTTGCAAAGATGAAACTTTTTCATTTTTTACTACTGTCCCACTGTCACAAGCACGAGTACATTACAAGTTTTTAAGTTCGCGGCAATTTGAGGTCACATCTTTTTTTAAAATCCTTTATATTAGCTCGTGGTGTCTGCGGCCGACCGACCGACTGCTTGCTTGCTTGTCGCCAAAACTTTTGATCGATTTTTAACCCACTTGCTCGCAAGATAGCGAGCTGAAATTTTGCAGGCAGTTTCGTACCGAGATAAAAACAATGTATCAAAATTTCAGATCGATCGCATGTACCGTAATTAAATTATTGATTTTTTAGATTATTTTATTTATTCCTATGTATCATGCTATTTTTTGAGATAGAGCGTCGCGGTGCGTATTATATTGAACAACCTTTCTGTCGCGCAATAAGGTGCGTATTTTATTGACAGCTCTTTTTATAAACATATTCCTGATCGGTGCGCATTATATTAAACATGTTTTACGACACAACTGCAATTTTGTATTTCTGGATGGTCTGGCGCTGCGTATTATAATGAACATTCTTTTAGTTACTTCTCGTACATAAAGGATTTATAGTCAAAAACTTGGTTTTTTACGGGTTTTTCTTATTAAATCCTTTATATTAACTCGTGGTGTCTGCGGCCGACCTTGCTTGCTTGCTTGTCGCCAAAACTTTTGATCGATTTTTAACCCACTTGCTCGCAAGATAGCGAGCTGAAATTTTGCAGGCAGTTTCGTACCGATGATAAAAACAATGTATCAAAATTTCAGATCGATCGCATGTACCGTAATTAAATTATTGATTTTTTAGATTATTTTATTTATTCCTATGTATCATGCTATTTTTTGAGATAGAGCGTCGCGGTGCGTATTATATTGAACAACCTTTCTGTCGCGCAATAAGGTGCGTATTTTACTGACAACACTTTTTATAAACATATTCCTGATCGGTGCGCATTATATTAAACATGTTTTACGACACAACTGCAATTTTGTATTTTCTGGATGGTCTTGCGCTGCGTATTATAATGAACATTCTTTTAGTTACTTCTCGTACATAAAGGATTTATAGTCAAAAACTTGGTTTTTTACGGGTTTTTCTTATTAAATCCTTTATATTAACTCGTGGTGTCTGCGGCCGACCGCGACTGCTTGTCGCCAAAATGTTTGATCGATTTTTAACCCACTTGCTCGCAAGATAGCGAGCTGAAATTTTGCAGGCAGTTTCGTACCGATGATAAAAACAATGTATCAAAATTTCAGATCGATCGCATGTACCGTAATTAAATTATTGATTTTTTAGATTATTTTATTTATTCCTATGTATCATGCTATTTTTTGAGATAGAGCGTCGCGGTGCGTATTATATTGAACAACCTTTCTGTCGCGCAATAAGGTGCGTATTTTATTGACAGCTCTTTTTATAAACATATTCCTGTTCGGTGCGCATTATATTAAACATGTTTTACGACACAACTGCAATTTTGTATTTCTGGATGGTCTGGCGCTGCGTATTATAATGAACATTCTTTTAATTACTTCTCGTACATAAAGGATTTATAGTCAAAAACTTGGTTTTTTACGGGTTTTTCTTATTTCTCTTCAAATTCCCCGTTAAATCGATTTAGATTTTTTATAAAAACAAACGTTTCTTTAATTGATTTAAAATATATCAATATTTTTATGAAGAATTATTAACTATAATTGTTATAAGTTAGATTTTCCATTACAATCTAAGTCTTCGTAAATACCCTTTGCCATTTCAAGGAAAGTCTCCGTATTCTCCCTGGATGTCAAGAAGAAAATGCTGAAACTGGCGAATAGAGTTTATATCTTTTATCACTGGCTTAATGACATGATCACATCAGAGATGTTTGACACAAATAACTTATTGGTGAATGATACAGTGAAGTTTAAAAGCTTTGCCAGCCTCTTCGCTGACTTTGTCACAGACAAGTGTTACTAGTCCACTATGCTCACCAATAATGGCAGGAGCACATCAGTACAAATTCCAGATATTTTTTTATGGTACTTTAATGTCATTGACAGCAGAACAAGCGGAAGGAAATAAATGTTTTCCCCTTGTTTCGTCTTTAAGACTCTGAAGGTCAAGTAATTCTTCACTCACACACATGTCATCTTTAACTCCTTAAAAAAAAAGAAGTGGGGCTGTGTCAGATGCATCAGTGTTTTCATCACAGGATATCGAAGAAAAGGCAATCTGTACTGCTTTTGCCTCTGATTGTCTATTAGTGTCAGATGAGATTTCTTCAATTCTGTGAGCCACAGTGTTGCGTGACAGGCAAACACTGGCGAACTCCTGCTTTTTCTCCGGACAGATATTTTCAATAAATTTCATCACTTAACAGCAAATAACTTTATCGGGTTTTTAAAAATCAATTTCCACGTTGTAAAAATAATAAACCGTCATAGATTTTCGCCATCATTTGACGTACTCAAAAGAGTACACAATTTCTAATTTTCATTATAAATATAATGTCGTTACAGATATAATACGTCGGTCAATTAATTATTTAAGAATTACATCGTGGGCCGGTTTTGGTCCGCGGGCTGGACTTTGGACACCCGTGGTATACATTACCGGTTAATTAATCGCCATGTTTTACTTCTGGCATCCACACTATGATATCTCTTCTTTGTAGCAGACAATTCATTCAGTCTACTCAGCAGTTATAATGAAATATTACAATCTCAATTATCCTTATATTATTCGATTCTCATTACCTCTTCAACGTGACTATAATGCACGCGTGCCTTGCACTTGGCGGCCAGTGAAGGCAGCTTAAAATGACATTTGGACACTCGACATTTTCGCCTGCTCCCTGGTCCTGGTCAAAGCTCCGATTATTGTGACCGGTCACAGGGGGCTGTGACCTGTGATCTATGAGCAAACACAGCTGATCTCAGCCCACTCCTCTTAATTGGTCGTCGCTAATAAGTCACCAGACTTTCACACTCGACCTGCTGACGGTAACTGCCTCGTGGACACGGCTCATTTCACACGAGCCCGTGCCGAGGGGGTCTCCCGGAGACACTTTCCGCGTGTGCCGCCGGCCGAGCTCCCGCGGACCCTCCGGGGTCAAGCTGTGATGGAAACCCACATGAGGGCAGTTGAGAAACGGCGACGGACCACCCATCGGTCGGTAATTTGTCACCTAGGCGCGTGGTGCCACTGTTGCCTCTTGTCGCGATAGTCATTTAACATTTGGGGATCTTTGCCCTCCGGGCGACCTCTGGTGGCAATTGATAGCACTACAGGCGCGCACAAAGAGGATTTAAGACATGGGGGACGATGGTGGTGGAGGGGGGTCCAGAATACAAGTAATAACATACGACTACAAATAAGCCTGTTGTGAGGACAGGGATTTTTGTCCTCACCGTGTAAGGCCATCTACTCTAATCCACAACAGCATGGGGTTGTCTCCCCCCTTAAGCAAGGCATTATGTCCCGTGTATTGTACACCGACCATTGTATCAGTCGTGGTTAACGGCGGGCCATTGGCCAGACTTTTTAAAAAGACCTGGGCGAATGTGAATAATTGCAGGAGCATGAGACGAAAATAAATAAAGACGACCTGCTGAGCGCGATAAATTTGGGGCTCATGATCTGCATATATATGATCTTTTAACTTTAAAAAAATACCTTCCTTCTATGACCTCAGCAAAGGTCAAGATCTAAAATTTAAAGAGAACAGAAAATCCTGTATTAGTTTTATTGCTGGGATCGGAATTTCAAAAGAGTAAAATTGTCATTATAATTTCTTTTAAAGTAATTTTGTTGTCGTCGATGCTAATGCCTGTAGCCAGGGGAGATGTGTGATAAATTAGTTGTCACAGGTTGAACTCAAAATTTAATTTTGCATACCTAGAGAAAAATGGGGAATAAAAAAATGAAGGTCTGAAGATCATAATAAGATCATTTAGAAATCGTGTAAGTGTTGCATCTCCATTGAACATGAAAGTTGGATTATTGAAATTGCTGCTTTAATAAATACAGAGACTGTTGGGGCTGAAATCAGGCTCGGTAGGAAAACAATGAACGTATCGGCAAAAGGCCTCCCTCGGGGAGCAAACAAACATTTTAAAAAAAGAAGTACGAAAAGAAAGTAAAACTTAACTACAGTGTGTAATCCAAGAAAACGTCATTTTAGCTGCTGCATCTATGACTACACACTACACACTACACACTACACACTACACACTACACACTGCTGATAAGTTTTACTTTATTTTCTTACTTCTTTTTGTTCATGTTTTCTTTATATTTGCACCCCGAGGAAGGTTATTTGTCGGTACCTTCGTTGTTTTCTTGCGTGTTTTTCGGATCAACTCATTTCCTATTCAATAATTTTATTCAGGTAATTGGCGTCATTCAGTCTTGTTTAAAGTTGAGGGGGAAAAAGGGGGGGGGGAATTCTAAAAGTATAATTAAATGGAAAAGAGAAAAATAAATAATGAAATACACAGAAATATGATGTTGAAAAAATATCGAATGGTAAAAAAAGATCTAGAGTAGTAAAAATAACTAATGACATAATTAACATTAGACAAAATACAGAGAGGTTATATCGTTCTTTCTGCGTCACTAATGGTGTCACTAGGATATTTTGCGCACAGGGAAAAATTATTTTAAAATTATGAAATTGGCGCCCCTGACTTTCCGTTTCATCAAATTTTATTATGATATAACTTTGTGAGCCTCATTTTTTTTGCGCTCCTGCACCTCGGAGCCCAGGGACATATTTACCTCACTGCCCCACATAGTTACGACTAGGAACGGCGCACAGTATAAAAGAGTTTAATTTTGATCTTCCTACTGATACGAGCGGACGTGGGTTCACATAAGGGGCCGTCCATAAATGACGTCACGCTATTTTGGCGATTTTTCACCCCCCCCTCGTCACGCGTCGTCACAAAAAGTTAGACCCCCCTCCAAAAATACGTCACAAAGCTTTGACAAAAAAACAAAAACAAACAACTAAAACCCACCTTAATTTCTATTTGAAAATAAGTATGTTTCAAATCACTTTTTTGTCATTTAAGTATTTATTTAGTGTAGGTCTGCATTGTAATATCGTAACACACGTTAAGTATATTCACGTCAAAGGCATTTGATCTAAAATTACCACATTGATATCAAATCTCATGTTTTCTAAAAAATATTTGGTATGCGCTGGAAGAGGAATATGGCGAGTACTGTACGAACCCCACATTTGTACAGGAAAGTAGGGTGTCATCTTGTGCGTCGCAAAATACAGTAATTCCTGCAAGTTGAAGACTGAAAAATACTATGACATTAATAAAATATCCAATATTGTCATAACTTTTTACTCCGAAGCTCACGAGTTTGTTTTTTTTTGTTTTTTTTTGTGTGTGTTGTTTTTCCCCAATTTTTTTAAAACGATTTCAAGTGCGTCACACAAGAGTTGTAAATATAATGCCACCAATGGACGAGGCGTGTTTAAATTGTTGCATTCTCTTGTGGAGTTTATAAACTAATGACAAATACATGGCTACCGCTATCGGGTGGTTTAACCGAGGGGTCGGTGAACAGCGGTATATTATCTCATTCGGTGTAAAAAGGGAACTCTTGGGGGTAATGCTGAATCATTGTGGGCATATAAATTCGCTAGAATCCGCTCTTTTCGGGTTAATAATAATATTAACATAAACTTTTATAATTTTAATTTTTAGGTATCCGATTGAACCGGTCCGTTTTTTTAAAAACGTTTAACCGGCCTTCAAAAAACGAACTGTGTTAACATCCTTAGATTATACTTTATTTTAATGCATACGAATTAAACATTGACTTTTAATCATCACGGTTAACTTCTTTGTTTTAAAAAAATATATATAAAAATATATTTTTAAAATGTATTTTTTAAAAAAACCCTCAATTGACTGTCGGGCATCCCGTAAGAAAGAGGTCGGCGAACAGGGGTAAATCACCCCATCTGGGGTCAAAGGGAATTCTTGGGGGTAATGCAGACTCATTTGGGACATATAACATCCACTACAATCCACTAGATATATTAAAATACGTCATGTGTACCGTAATTTGTACGTGTACGCTTCGAACATATGCCTATAATTGAACCGGTTCCTTCCAGAAAATGCATTTTTAAAAATTTGACAACTATGTAGATTTCTTACCTACGTACTATATGAAGACACCTAAATCCACCCTACTTTCATTTATATTGACACGAGTGACAATAATCTTAATCCACATGACTTGCTGTATCAAGTATCCTTTCTGTGATATTTAAAATTAATGCCTTACAAACTGAGCCAAGAAGAAAAGTTGTTTTGTGCTTAGGGTTACCAGGTGGCTGTCTCAAAAATACCGGATACTAGTGTCGAATTTTTGTCGATGGCACAATATTTCAATGTAAAATGTCCGGTATTGCTTCCATTTTTCCACTGGACAAATAACGATAATACCGGACAGTCCGGTACAAACCCGGACATCTGGCAACCCTATATATTGATGCATTCAATAAAGTTAATGAATACTATTTTATCTAGAATGGTCAGGGGCGTTAGACCAAAAATCAATCGAATAATTATATCAAACTTAAAACGTTTATAATTGTATCAAATAGACCCCCCCCCCAAAAAAAATAAAAAAATATAAAAAAATAAATAAATAAAAAAAATAAATAAAAGGACATTCCGCGTCCTTTTGACTTAAAATATCTATCTACACATAATCCTATTCATATCATTTTTATACACTTATCATGCTCGTAAAACTCACCAGTTGCATTTTAGGGGGGGGGCGCTCCCAAATCCCCGCCCGAGTCATGTGGGCAGGACCTCGAATCTGGGGAGGGGGGGGGGTAACGCACACATAAACTTGTATATTTTGGGGTAAGGGGCAAAAATTTCGCCGAGAACCAAACGGAGCTGCGGTTACATCACAAATGCTTTGATGTCAACATCAAACAACAGAGGGTAACAATTTTATACGTTCTCTTGTGGGTTCTCAAACTTAAAGGATTATAATTAGATTTAATTTTCATTTCTTCATAACTTACGCCAACCGGCGTCTGATGCCTTATGGACCGGCACTTTGAGAATAACTGATGATTTGGAAAAAAATATTTTAAAAAAATATTTTAAAAAATAAAAAAGGCATTAAATAAATTAGAAGCGACCAAATCTTACAGTGGAAGCTTTATTTAAAGTTACCCTTTTGATGTGACGTCACATTTCTTCAACCCCCCCCACGTCACGCATCGTCACAAAAGTGTGACCCCCCCCCCAAGGTGCGTGACGTCATTTATGGACGGCCCTTAAGACAATTATATATGACATATTAGCAATTAGATGAAATTACCATAAATGATTGGTATATTATGAAGCTAAAGGTTCTGTTTTAGCCTGTACTGCAAAGATTTTGCAATGGCTACAGCTTTGATAGACGATGGTTACGGAGATTGACAGCATGTAGTACAAATCCTTTAAAAAATCATGAAACTACAAACAAAAAAACACAACATTTTAAAGCCAAAAGTCCTGTCTTGAACTGAGTGTTCGTTTACAACTTAACAAACACTATAAGCTGGATAGCCAAGTCAATAGTGCGCTCGCCTCACAAGCTGAGGGGCGTGGGATCTAGCCCACGTTAAAGCCACAATAAAAATGTTGATGAATGACTATTGCTAGAAAGTCCTCCGCTGACCTGGAGAGGGATGGGCGCCGCCAGGTTTACCAAGCCCCGAGAAAGTTATAATGGAAACATTAGAACCCCCATAACCAAAAGGTTATGGGACACACACACACAAATAAATAAATAAATAATTTAAAAAATTTAAAAAAGCTACTTCTCAAAGATTTCGGAATGCAGAAACCCATCCTTGGACGCTGTTTTTCAACGGGTATTTTCGAGCGACAAAAGTATACGATAGCTGCTTTGCATTTAGAGATAGCAAAGAAAATGTATATGAACATAATCAGAGGCATCACTATGATTTGTGTCAACCAGTGCGGTAGCTCATGGTGTCACCCAGTACGTTAGCTCATGGTGTCACCCATTGCGGTAGCTCATGGTGTCACCCAGTGCGGTAGCTCATGGTGTCACCCAGGGCGGTAGATCATGGTGTCAACCATTGCGGTAGTTCATGGTGTCACCCATTGCGGTAGCTCATGGTGTCACCCATTGCGGTAGCTCATTGTATCACCAATTGCGGTAGCTCATGGTGTCACCCAGGGCGGTAGCTCATGGTGTCACCTCTCACGACTTACCCAATAGATCTCCTTCGAGCCTACCAGTTCCAAATAACGGGAACATACAGAATTGAACGTTTTGTGTCACCCCTTGTGATGGCGTCACCCGGTGTGGCCGCTACCCCCTAGTGACGCCTATGAAGATGATAATGGAATATTTTTTTTAAGCTAGTCCAAATTTTAGCCGAGTTTGATCCTGTCGTGAAGGAACATGTAACAAGTGCTTTAAAAAAAACAACATAAAAAAGCACAAACTTGAATAAGACCTTAAAAAAAACTTTAAAAGGGCGTCATGAAACTAAGTGAAAATAATATCAAAAGTTACATTTTAGATGAAGTGAAAAAATATCACAATATTATTCAATGGCAAATCTAACTTAAATAAAACAGAACAAAGGACCTTCGTTAAAATGTATGTGTCGATTGAACAAGAAGACATCATAATTCATGAACATTTTGCGGACTTTCTTTCGATTGAAAGATTACCTTTGGAAAATATTAGAGTCCAAGGATATGTTAATGGGATGAACATGAAAGAAGAATGTGTGGGGGTGGAAGCAAACATTAGAAACATTAGCCCTGGAGCATGTTTTATATACCATGTGAGCCATGTAGTAGCCACTCACTTAACCTGGTAATAAATGATATGGTCAAATCATCATTATAAGGAACCAATTTCTTTGATATTGTCAAACAATTTTAATTTATATTTTTCTTCATCGACTTTCAGACGGACCATTCTTTTAAAACACGTTAAAGAACAAACCTTAAAATCTCGCAGTGACAGCAGGTGGGAAAGTCGTTAAGGTACAAAATCGGTCAAATATATGATGGATTGCTACGAGAACAAAGATATAGATAGTTCAATAAGAGATGAAGCATCTGGACTACTTACTTTACCACAACAATTCAAATTCCTGATTGTTCTGTCTTGATGTGGTATGAAATATTAACTTTAGTCAATCTCATTCGTAAAGTGCATGCAAGGCAAAAATTATGTTTTTGCATTGGCAATAAATCTTTTGAGAAGTACCAATATTTTTTTTAAAAAGAATCTGAGATCAATCACTTTAATGCCACCGTTGTTGATGCTGGAAAATGGCATCCGAAATAAACGCAGATAAAAAAATTGACCCAATACAAGGAAATCGAGTTCGTCGGATAAGAAGTCAATTTGATGAAAATCAGGTCGAGCCCACAATGGATGCACAGGAAAGACACTAATTTGATTAATTTTACTACCTTGTTGACACTGCAAACAAGTCGTTAGAAACAAAGATTTTCTCTCCTGCCACATCGCAACAGTTATTTTTGTTTTCTAGATCACAAATCTAGATCTAGATCTGAGTTCTTCTGTGATTAGGGAAAATTGCCAAGATTTAGAAAGCCTTTTAACAGACGGAGAATCGGCGGACATACAATTTCTAATGAAATTTCAGGGGAGTATTCTCTATTGGCGGCTGGATAGCGAAGTCAATAGTGCGCTCTCCTCACAAGCTGAGGGGCGTGGGATCTAGTCCACGTTAAAGACACTATAAAAATGTCGATGAATGACTAACGCTTAGAAAGTCCTCCGCTGACCTGGAGAGGGATGGGCGCCGCTAAGGTCTACTAAGCCCGAGAATGTTCTAATGGAAATATTAGAACCCCCTACGACCTCGAAAAAAGGTTATGGGGCATACACACAAATATTCTCTATTGAAAAAATATTTATAACCTCTGTAAGCTTTTAAATTCAATTTTAAAAAAAATGTTCCAAACTTGTGCGTTGCTCTGAGAATTTTAATAACTTTCAATCCGGGGAAAGTATTTTTTCCAAACTAATTATAATCAAAAACTATTTCGGAAACAACATCTCCAATATGAACACAATAACAGCTTAAACATTTATGAATTTATTAGAGAAGTCTCTAAACTAAAAATTCCTTTAACAAACTTTGGAGTATAAACTCATGTTGTCTGTAATTTTTTTTTAATGAAGCATTTTTAGTAAAATCTAAATTAAAGTTTTTGTTTTAATTACTGAGTTAAAGTTTCAGTTCAATTGATTAATTAAAAAATTTTTTTTTATTATTATTATTAACATTTGGACATTTGCTAAATTATATAAAAAGTCATATACCATAAATTTTAATTACATAGGGGCGCAAATTTTCACTTTTGCACGGAATGGTTCAAAGGATAAGTCCGGGCCCTGATATGGCACAGTAATGGTGTTGAAAACAAACAACAACATACGAGCAATAAACGGTATAAGGACTAGTGTTCATGACAACTAACTAACAAACCTAGCAACATACGAGCAATAAACGAGTATAAGACATCAGTGTTCCTGACAACTACATCATACAGCAAATCATACACGATTACCAGCACATTATGCTGTAAGATATTACCGTTCAAGACAATCAACAAAATACGAGCAACTTAATGTTGTAAGGACAGGGAAGATCAGATCATCCAGTCTTTGAGGGCACGTCTGAGATCTGACGCGAGTGTGAAGCCACCTTGCCACCAACAATAAGGCACACACCTTCGCGTGCGCAGCGACCTCCATCGGAAGGCTCCTTCCGGTGAGAGTGTTGCACAATCTGGTAAGCTATCCGTCCCCGCTATTTGACGTCATGACGATCTCGACAGCTGGAAGTGCGATATTATTCCACCCCACGGCCGGCGCATCGTCTGATCTTCTGCTCTCCTGCATAACCATATCCGGTCACGTGACCCGAGCGCCCACGTTTTGGCAGAGTCCTTTTCTGGCTAGCATTCAGGGCAAGGGACTTGGGCCGAACTTAGTCTGCCATGACATGCTGACGAAGGGAGGGATTTGATTGTTGAGGTCTTTTGTTTAGCCATCTTCGGTGTCTCATGCTGGGGGAGGGTGGTGGCGTTGGGGGAGAAGGGTCGACATGAGAGGGGTGAACGCCCGGGTCCATCTGTAAATGAAATATTACAGTATTCAGTGGGATAGAACAATGACCAGGTGGGTGTGCCATTCAGACTTGAAGAGAATGTAGACGAGGTTAGAATCTAATTAATTCGCGAAATAAATAAGCTGACGAATAAAAAATGAATGTTTTACCAGGTAAAAGGTGTGGGGGAAAAGGAAACAAACTCATTCGCCTTAAGCCCCAGGTAAACAAAAACAAAAATAATCGCATAGGGACATTGTGCATTTGCACACTCCATTAAATAATTATTTTTAAAAAAAAATTAAATTAAAAGAAACAACACAACAATTATTTATTTTATTATATAAGCGATAAAATAAAAAAAAATAATTAAAATTCAGTGTATGAAAATAATTAGTTTCAATCTCCCCCAAGCCCCACCCCTTCCCCCTCTCCTGCGTTGTTATTTCTCTTGACTCGTAACGTTTCATTGTCCCCGGAGCTACGGCTTGGTGCGTGGAATACCTACGTCATCCTTGCCCGGGGGGGACCTCTTTGAAAGCTCCTGGGAAAGTGTAACGTTGAAGAATTATAAAGCGGAAGGCGTTGTCTGTGTTGAAAGGATTTTCCCCGTAAAGAGGCGAAATGAAACATGCATCAACTAATACTTTTATAAATAACAAATTAAAAGGAACTCCTTGGAGGAAGAGCGTCTTACGGATAATGGTTCGTGTCCGTTTTATTCTTCAAGTTCGTTTATAAAAGTTGTTTTCACGATACTGCTACAAGAAAGTATGGTATGAAAGAATGAAAGGATTGGGGCTCAAAGGCAACAGTCACTAAATTAACATCAATTATGGTCTCCTCTTTGGATGAGTTAAATGTGGTTGAATAGACACGAGCATGAAAATATAATGAAAGCGCTAATATATCTATACTAATATAAGCCAAAGCCCTGACCGACTCAATGACTCATCTCTAATTCTTCAATTTCGAGTGTAGGTAGAAGCATGAAACTTTGGTAATGTGTTGAGAAACTTTGGTAATGTGTTGAGAAGCCTCTCGCGACGAAAATTAGCGTAAAAGAATTTTAAAATTCTCACTCATGTGGGCCGGGGGTCCAAAAATGTTTTTTCCCCCCTTATATGGCCTATATAAAATATGAAAATCACTAATTCTCCTATTTCGCGAGAAGTTAGAAGAATGAAACTTTGGGAAATTGTTGAGTACACTTCCGCGATGTTAACAGGCAAAAAAATATTTAAATTATCACTTCCTGGGGGCCGGGGGCCCAAATGCAGTTTTTTATATATATATATAAAAAACTGACTCATCACTAATTCGCCAACTTAGCGTGTAGGTAGAAACATGAAACCTTGGGAGTTTTAAAGTAGCCTCTCGCGACGTAAAATCGTAAAAGAATTTTAAAATTCACACTCATGGGGGCCGGAGGCTGAAAAAACGCCCCCCCCCCTTATATGGCTTATATAAAACTAGAAGCCCCGCGGCGTAGCATACGCCGCAGACTTGCTCATAGATAGTGCATGAAAAAAGGGAGGGGGAGAACGGACACAAACAGTAGCACGAACAAATGGGAACAACGCGGGTGAACGATGGGGGACCACCGAAGCATTTCTGGTAAGTATTTAGGACATCGCCACAATATATAAACAAATATTACAGCCATGAAGCCAAGTTGGAGAGCAACAACTTCGTCCATGAACGAAATATGCGACCAATAGAAACAGACAGGTACCTGGTGAAGGAATTGATATAACATTGAACGAAGCTTTTTTCCGTGACATGCGAAGCGGTGTTTATGTTTGCTAAGAAAGGGGGGAAAAGAATAGGCATTGACATTTTTAAAAATTAAAAAAAAACATATGTTGCCACTTGGGCTTGAACCTAAGACCTTCCGCATGTTAGGCGGATGTAATAACCAATATACTACGAAATACATACACACTGTGCAGGAACTTCGAAAGTGAATGTAAAAAACATTGCTGTCTCAAGACATGACCCCACCCCTCCACTACCTTCGCTTGCCAACCGTTAACTGTGTTTAGTTGACCCGAGCGAGGGTCATTCGTCAAGCTCGGTTGCACATATTTTTGCTGCTTACTTGCCTGGCATGGTCCCATGAAGACAATTATATATATAGATATGAAAATCACTAATTCTCTTATTTCGCGAGTAGATAGAAGAATTAAACTTTTGGAAATTGTTGAGTACATCTCCGCGATGTCAACAGGCACAAAAATATTTAAATTATCGCTTCCTGGGGGCTGGGGGCCCAAATGAAGTTTTTTCGTTCTATGAGCTATATAAAAACTGAAAATCACAAAATCTCATATTTCCCGTGTAGGAAGAAGCATGAAACTCTGAGTAATTGATAATTACACTTCTCCGATGGTAACAAGCGAAAAGAATATTTAAATTATCACTTAATGGGGGCCGGGGGCCCAAATGTAGTTTTTTCTTATATAAAAAACTGACTCATCTCTAATTCTCCAATTTCGCGTGTAGGTAGTAGGTAGAAGCATGAAACTTTGGTATGTGTTGAGAAGCCTCTCGCGACGAAAATTAGCGTAAAAGAATTTTAAAATTCACACTCATATGGGCCGGGGGGGGGGCAAAAATGTTCTTCCCCCTTATATGGCCTATATAAAATATAAAAATCACTAATTCTCCTATTTCGCGAGAAGATAGAAGAATGAAACTTTGGGAAATTGTTGAATACACTTCCGCGATGTTAACAGGCAAAAAAATATATTTAAATTATCACTTCCTCGGGGCCGGGGGCCCAAATGCAGTTTTTGTATATATATATATATAAAACTGACTCATCACTAATTCTCCAACTTCCCGTGTAGGTAGAAGCATGAAACCTTGGGAGTTCTTAAGTAGCCTCTCGCGACGATAATTAGCGTAAAAGAATTTTAAAATTCACACTCATGGGGGCCGGGGGCCAAAAATCGTTTTTCCCCCCTTATATGGTCTATATAAAATATGAAAATCATTAATTCTCCTATTTCGCGAGTAGATAGAAGAATGAAACTTGGGGAAGTTGTTGAGTACACTTCCGCGATGTTAACAGGCAAAAAATATTTAAATTATCACTTCCTGAGGGCCGGGGGCCCAAATGAAGTTTTTTTTCCTTCTATGAGCTATATAAAAACTGAAAATCACAAATTCTCATATTTCCCGTGTAGGTAGAAGCATGAAACTCTGAGTAATTATTAAGTACACCTCAGCGATGGTAACAGGTAAAAAAAATTACATAATTTTTCACTTAATGGGAGCCGGGGGCCCAAATTTAGTTTTTTTCTTATATTTAAAACTGACTTATCACTAATTCTCCTATTTTCCGAGAAGGTAGAAGCATGAAACTTTGAGTAGTTGTTAAGCAACTTTCCGCGATGGTAAAAGGTAAAAAAATAAAATAAATCATCACTTACTAGGGGCCGGGGGCCAAAATGTAGTTTTTTTCTTATATTTAAAACTGACTCAGCACTAATTCTCCAACTTCCCGTAAAGGTAGAAGCATGAAACTTGGGGAACTTGCTAAGTACACTTTTATGATAATTGGCGAGAAAGAATTTATAATTTCCACTCATGGGTGGCCGGGGGCCAAAACCCGTTTTTTCCGTAAATGGGCTTTATAAAAACTTAATCAACACTAATTCCTCATCTTCCCGTGTAGGTAGAAGTATGAAACTTCGGAAAGTTGTTGAGTACCCTCCCGCGATGGTAACAGGCGTAAAAATTATAAAATCATCACTAGCTGGGGGGCCGGGGGCCCAAATGTAGGTTTTTTCTAATATGAGCCATATAAAACAGACTCATCATTAACTATCCAATTTCCCGTGTACTTAGGAGCATGAAACATTGGGAAGTTGTTGAGTACCCTCCCGCAATGGTAACATACGAAAAAAAAATATTATCACCTCGATAGGATTACTTGAAGTGATTTTTTACTTTTCAGTTTTGTTTTTCTGCGGGACCACGACAGACAAGATGGTGAAGTTAATATATGTATTATATCCATCATGATCCAGATTGAAATCAATTGGTGTTTTGAATTTGTGTTACGCGGGTTCTCAACGGTAACTGAAATCCTAATTTCCTCAGCATAGCGCGGGTATTTTGCTTGTATATATATATATATATATATATATATATATATATATATATATATATATATATATATATATATATATATATATATATTGTTATTACTGTTGGGCTAGTAATACAGATAGCAGCTGATTACTCCTGGAACTTATCCCCGATACTTTTTGTGCGACACTTCTGTAGTGTTAAAAATAACAGTACTTGTAAAACAAGGTTTATCAAATGAACATGCCATTGACAGCTGTTGACACAGTTGAACAAAAGTTTAGATTGAGACTGAGATGCAGCTTATACACAATGCAAAAATAAATGCAGTTAAACATATAGTTAGTTACCGTACAGTTAACTCATTGTCACCCGGGGCTAAACGTAAAATAAACATGCAATTAATAGAAAGTAAATTTGAACATTCCATCTAGCATTCATAAAATTGATATGCATATAAATTTGCTGCTGGATGTGCATGTATTTAAAAGGCACACGGCAATGTTGATAAATTTTAATTTTAAATTTGAGTTATTTTTTTTTGTTGTTCTTTTTTTTTAACCTATGGATTAATAATAACATGCCATCAATATAACACGTAATAAGTACATGTATCACAAATTAGCCATAAAATAGAGCCAATCTCAGCTTTTGGTTTCCTCTACTAATTACATCGAAATAAAAACTATATTATTTAAAATTAAGTCTTGGTGACTAAAACAGGACAAAAGATGTCTCTTCAGCCAAACATGTCTCCCCCCCTCCCCAACAGCTCACCCCCCAACTTTGACAATATTAATAATAGCTTTTTGCTACAGCCCCGAAAAGACGCGTGCGTGCCCGTGTCCTGTTTGTTGACACTTCTTCTTTGCCGTGCCCAGTCTAGTCAAACAGAGCCCCTCGGTGAGCTGAGATAAATAGAGGCCCGGGGTACACTCCAGCGTTGAGCGGGCCCTGAACTGGCGCTCTCGGGGGGCATAAACAGACACGAGAGGTGTCTGGGCGATGCCCATCGCGTCTAACTTCTAGTTTTTTTTTCTCTTTTCTTTTCTTCCCTGGCGAGGATTTAGCCAGTGCCTCTTCCCGCCCGTTTGGCAACGCAAGGATCGTGGCCGGAGGACAGAAACAATGGGCCGTTACGGCAAGGACCGGCATCGGTAAGCAAAGGTTAAAGACAGGTGGGCCCGTGCACGGTCTCCTATCTACTGTTTGCATCCAGGGCCCCAGCCCAGACCGATGGAGCCGGGGCCCTCTAATCAATCCTGGCTGTGCCGGTGGCTGCATGCTTAGCTTGAGCATCACGTGTCCATGCAGGCAGCAGAAGATGCAAGCTCACTTCCACTTCTATTTTTTTTTAAACGACAGCAGACTTAAAAGTTTTCTTGGGCGAATTTGTGTGTGTGTGTGAGAGGGTCGGGTGTTGGGTGTGGGAGGGGGTCGGGGGTTTAGGTCGGGCCTGGCTGTTGGCCAAAGTATTACATGTAGCAAGCCCTGGCACCTTGGTAGCCCTTGTTTCTGCAGTCGTGGGTCAACAGTGCTGTGTAATCAAGCGGAGATCCATTCACGACGACACGTTCCGTTCCGCTCTTGTATATTTATTCAATTGGTTAATTTCATTGTATCCCGTTTACCGAACATCTTAGAGAAGAGGCGGCGCTCCGACGCTGTGCATCTGGAAAGTGGGCGGAGAAGCCGAGACGCTTTACTTTCGTTTCTTTAAGACTAATATTCTTTTGATATCCCTTCCTTTTTTTAAAAATTGTTTTTTTTTAAAGACCACCTTTAAGGGAGGGATTTTTAAAATGATCCCTGCTCTTTTAGTTTGCGTTTTCTCTCCACCTGTAAAACCATTTGTGATTGCTTTTTGAAGTAAAAATTTCAACGTTGGGGTGTGAATAATTGGATACACCCTTCTCCTTCACGATGTTGCCTGCTCCCTGACAGGTAACAATGGAGAACGCTTGGGGTGATGGACACATGAACTAGACGCCTTCTTACTCCCCCCCCTTTCCCCCACCCTTTTACCGTTGACTCCTTCCCGGAGCTTAACGATTCGTCTTTGCGATCCGATGTCAAGTCTGACGGAGACCTCAGAGCTGCTCGCTGCAGGTTGGTAAGCTCTTTCTTGGTGCTAGACGAAGTGGCGGACTGGGTGATAAGCGTATAGTTGGTTCTTTTCGCAGGGGGGAGGGGGGAGGGGAAGACCCACATAAAAAGGTATCCAGCGAAACACTTGGGTCTGAAAACAGGATAAGCGGATCAGTTAAATCAGTATCAGCACGCGAAAGTAAATTGAAAGTTATCAAGGCTGGTGGGATGGGGGCAAAATTCACCTTGTGCTCTCTTACACAAGCCAAGCGAGCTAAAATGGGTGAAAGTGAACATTGGTAAAGGCCCTAAAAGAGATACTCTCAAACTACCTGCCAGATCCATGCCGCCAGGAGTTCTCAATCCAGCTCACCTGGGAACCTTTAGGCAGTGTACCTCACTTGCAGCGAAAATCTCTGTTCAATTCGTTCTCCGAAATTCCCTCCTTATCTTATCTTCTTATCTTATCTATACAGACGCTCCTTCTATGTAGAAGATAATTGCGTCCACAGACCATGACAGATGATCTGTTGGCAAGTGATGCAGCGTTCAATTGCCACGGCTTTGTGGGTTCCAAGCATTACCCAGCCGCCTAACTAGTGTTAGTTACCCATTCGGAGCTGGGTGACTCAAGGACGCCCTAGGCCCTGGGATCAGAGCATTGCCTTCACATGGATTCAAACCCGTGACCATCGGTACGCCAGTGGAGCGCGCTGCCACACTAATAATAATTAATATAAATAGAAGTAAAAAAAGATTTTTAAAAACCACGTTTTTATAAGCGGACTAAAAGAAGAAAATAATTTAAAACTTATAAGTTCAAGTACTTACATTTAATATGACTAAAAACGTGGGGCGGGCGCTTATGAGGTTTAACATATGCAGCTCACTCATACTCTCACTTATAGATCTCTCTTTTGCCTTCTAAATTAGAAATCTTTAATTTTTATACCAAACACCCGCCCCACGTTTTTAGTCATATTAAATAAAAGTACTTGAACTAATAAGTTTTAAATTATTTTCTTCTTTTTAGTCCGCTTATAAAAACGTGGTTTTTAAAAATCTTTTTTTTACTTCTATTTATTTTATTCTTTTTAGTCCACTTATAACAACATGGCTTTTTAAAATATTTTTTACCTCTATTTATTTTACCAAATACCTCACAAGCGCCCGCCCAACGTTTTAAAAACATTGTGATGTGGTCACGGGGGGAACCCACGGATGTCAACAAAAGCCAACAGTACAGATGCTTATATATAGACTATAGATAAATTAAATAGTTCAATAATTTAATAACGGTACATTCGATCGATCTGAAATTTTGATACAATGCATTGTCATCCAAGATCTATATGTGGTAAAATTTTCAGATCTCTAGGACCATCAGAAATTGTTCAATTTTACGTTGGCAGATTTGAAAAAATCTTGGACAATGACCAACGAAAGCGAGTTAATAAAACGTGGTTAATAAAAATTCGTTCAAAGCCCGAACTTCGTCAGAGGTAGGGGCCTCCGAGGACTTCCGAGAACACAGTAACGATTTCTGGTTTGAAATGTTTGAGGACTACAGTTTTATAAGATCTAAAGGGAGAAAAAAATACATTGATTTTATCCGGGAATTAGTTTGTTACCTCAAAAGAATCACTCTTTGAAAATCTTGTGTCAATAACGATAGTACTCGTCCGTAGAGAGTTGACGAGCAAAGTACCAACTACTCTCTCGGGGGCTAAAGTGGAGCGATAAAGACACCAATACTGTTATTCCGCCCCCCCCCTTTTTTTCCATTTCCATGGACCGTGTGGGAAAGAAAGAAACAAAACAAAAACCACGTGATATCTTTCGAGGGTTTTGAATTCGTGCAAGTTTGCCAAACTGCCATTGTTGCCCTCACACATCTAGAGTGATAGCCCTTAACACTATTGAAAACTTAAGCTGGGTGAGGGGGGTGGCCGAGGTTGGGAGTGTGGGGGTAGGGGGAGGGGGCGTCAAGAGTCAGAGCTTTGTTCTTACCGTCTACCCCCCCCCCACCTGAAGGTGAGGGGTAGCCGTCCAGTGGGCAAATTAAAAAGTATAAATCATCCTTAACTTGATTAAAGGTTTCGGCTGTGGGGAGGGGGGAGTGGGAATGGTGGGGGGGAGGGGTTGTCTAATGTGATTAACGGTTGTTGCCGTGTAACTCGAGGTCTTCCTGGCCCGTGTTTTTTTAATTCCAGACGTTTAAGGGTCGAACTGAAGTGGTCGAATTGTTGCGGCTCGCTGATGTAACCAATACCGTCAGATGTGGTCCATAATATTGGCGCAGCGATTAGCAAGCTGATTCCTCGACACCTGGAAATGACGCGGCATGCTGAGAAAGGGGGGGTCGGTGATCTTCTTTTATTTGCAAGGTTCCTAGGAGGAATCGAATCGTTTCGGCGGCAAAATTGGATGCAGTAACCAGATAGGATTAGCGAGATTAGCCTTTGAATTTATTGTGGCCCCTTGAGCTTTAACAACGGTGCCCCACCACCCAACAGCCACCAAAACAAAATGAATTGTTTTTTTTAAAAATTGGTTTTGTAAATTTATACATCCAGCGGTAGCAGTTCGATTGTAAATAAAGGACTGTTGGGGTCTGCCAACAAAATCAAAATGCAGACCATTAAATAATTATAAACTTAAGTTGTCATGCTGAATAAAATGTTGTTTTATTTTTAAAAAAAACAGGAATATATTCTATGTATATTAACAGTGTATTAACAGGGCTATAATTTCAAGATAAAAGAAACGAGCTATAAAGTAAATGATAATTGACATGGGCAACAATGGCTTACGATGTTAGTATCGGCCGAAGTTGTCACGTGAGGAAAGTTCTGAGATAAGTGAATTCCCCCCCCCCACTCACACACACACACTTCCAAACTGTTCTTGAGTGATGACACCCAGTCCTGGCAGTAATTAAAAAAGCGTACCAACATTTAACAGCCAGGGATAGGGGAAGTAATTTTTTTTTGAATTCCTGCCAGGACTGGGTGCCATCACTCAAGAAAGTATTATTAATTTTTTATATATTTTATGTATTTATTTATTTTTATTTTTGTGTGTGTGTGGGGAGTGGGGTAAAATAACCCATGTCGCATGTTTATATTCGAAACTCATCTCTTGATTGATTCCCTGTATGTGTCGAAAATAAATTCAAAGAAAATCATAAAAAATCAGGAATCTTAAACAATTAATAAAAACAAAATTCATAATGGGAAGAGCGAATTTAATGTTTCCAGATAGCAAAACTTTCAACTTGGAACCTAAAAATAAAAAAAAATATTAAAAAATTCAAGAGAGACAACAAAATTAACATTTTTGTTTTCTTTGTGCATTATTTTTTTTTAATCACCGTATCTAAGATTCTTATCTCTCATTCTTATCCAACATCTGGGTTGCTCTTTATTTAATTTTTTTGCCCTCCCAAACTTCAGATGATCTGCTGCCTTGTCGTCGGAGAGGCTCATCCGGGTACCTCTTGATTGTTGGATTTTTTTTTACTGGTGTTAATTTATTGTTTCGGTTATAGGGAATGGTCTAGGGGAGGCCCCAAGGGGCAGATGTTTGGGACAAATTAGCACCAAGACTGGCAACACGGAGGCCTTCGACGGAAGATGCTGGGGAAGCTAAATCTATTGTCAAACATGATATGCCCCCCCCGGGCCTGGTCTCCAAGCAAAGTTTCTCGCATTCTAGGGTAATATGCTGGCTTTGTTCTGTCGGTTCAACAATTCTATGGCTCCATGCAACCTCGTTGGGCCTCGGTCTGGATTATAGACAAAATATAACGTACTTCTTTTCGCTGTTTTAAACTTCATCTGAAAAATATTTCATGCTTTTATTTTTAAATTTCCCATCAACTTTTTATCAATCCGCCCCGCCCTCCCCCCCACCACCCCAAATACTACTTAGACAAGGATACAAATGTATGGCTGATTGTACTTTATTCATTTCTACACCAGTGTTCCCTCTAAGGTTCGTAGGTCTGTGTGCAAAGTAAAAAAAACAACAACTCGTGTGCAAAGTTGCACAGCATCCATTTTTGTGCAATATTATACAAAATTTACTGCGCGGTAATTCTAAACTGCTGCGCGGCGTCGGTCAGATATCTGAGTGGGCGTACAGCTTAAAGGGAACATTGTTCTACACCATCATCCGATCGCCATGAAAGTTGTTGAAAAGTGGGGGGGGGGCGGAGAATTCCCTTTTATTGTTACACGAGCTATATAAAAGTTATGTTTAATAATTAGCTACTGAATAAATAGATTGCCCTTGATCAAACTTGGTACATAAAAACCAACACTTAGAAATGTTTTCCACGTTAAAGTAAAAATGACACCGTGAAAACTGGATGTTATCATAACGAGTTTACGCATATTTCATTTCTTTTGAGACCGGCCGTTACGATGCACGACGGGTAACTTGGTTTGAAATACAATGCACGATTCACAAAGTTTTTTTGTTTTTTTGTGTGTGGTTAAAATAGAGTTTGAGCTTAATAAGTAATGAATCTTTGCATTAAGCTATAATTAAGCTTTACATTGATTGTTTTTAGCACGTAAATCTTTTGTGCTTCTTGTATATTATTTGAAAACTTTATTGCTGCCCATTCTAGAAAGTAATTAATGTGTATAACTACAGCTTCTTGCTTTATGAGAGCCTTTATTTCATTGGAACCTTCACGAGATTCGCTTGTTATTTCTTACACCGTTCACGCTTCCCAATTAATTTATCTTTAAAATAACTTTAACCATTCAATAATCTTTAAGTATATCCGGGTTTTTAAAGACGATTGTTCAAAACTAAGTTGTTTGAAATAAATTCTCATTGGGTATACTCTTTACAATTAATGTAAATACTCTAAAGTTATTTATTTTGTTGTTGTTGTTGTTTGTTTGTTGTTTTTTTTATTGTTTTTTTTTAAAATATTATTATTTGTTTTAAAGATTAAAAAAATCAAAGATCTCACAGTGATACGATCTATACAGTGTATGCTATATTTCAAAACAACAATAATAACTGAAGTAGCAGTGTTGACTCTTAAAAGAAATCTTAGTTTTATTCATTGTTGCTTTTAATCCTTTTGTCAACATAATAAAAGAAAAAAAATCAGCGCAGTAATAGAACTTGCAACGGGTCTCAAGAAAAATTTCTATAAATAATCCGAGATTTATGCCTCATGAAATTCCATGTACTTCCTAGCCACCTTATTCAGCAATCGACGAAAAACAGTAACAATAGCTCTTGAATCACACCCAACTAGTTAGAGTCGTTGTCCGCAGAAATAAAACCCAAAAATTAGACTATTATACAGTAGACCGGTGTAACAGGCCAGATTAAACCCCCGACCAGAATATACCCGGGTATAAACTGGCCTAGGCCAGAATATACCCCGGGGGTTAAACTGGCCTAGGCCAGATTATACCCCTCCAGGCCAGAATATACCCCTTTGACAACATGAGGATATATAGTAAAAAATGACTGAATGACTATATAGACATTCTATTAGAGTTTTAGCTATGTCAGAGAAGTTAAACTCATTACTTAAGTAGGAAAGATGTTTTATTAACAATAATAAAATAATTTCTTTTATTACGATGTCTGATTGGACGGTAACTTTTTATCTAAAGTTACAGTCTACACAAGTATAGATGGAATCAGCGTTTTTTTAAATTGTAAAGTTGATACAATACATGAATTATTTTTAAAAAAAAAGTAATTTAAGCGCGATAGGGACTACAGTTGTAGCTTTTCAAACACTTGCGAACATTTTTTTCGTGTACCTCGCGTATTAATCAAATCATTATGTTTAATTATTTTAAGTATGACAATAAATATTTTTTTTAAGTATTGAATTAAATTATGCATGAATGTTTTTTCCGGGCATACATTTTCAATGTTACTGGCAACCATGGTTTAGGGCGATCTTCATTTTGCTTTTGAAATAAACATATTATGGCACTTTCCCTATTTTAAAAATATATCAGAATATACACTGATCTGCAAAATAGTTAAAAGAATAGGCCGAATAAAGTGTGGGAAACATCGTTTTACTCATCCCATGTTGCTTGTCGTATTTTCGAACCTTTATCTGTAGCTCGGTTGCCTTTGTGGCGTCTTAAGACATTCAAAAGAAACCTTTGTTCCAGTAGCGCAAATTATTGTTATTTTTTAAATCAGCGCAATTCATTTTTACGTGTTACCCTTAAAACAGTACGGCCATCCTTATTGGATTTCGTCAATGTTGGATTGTCCGCTTTCTATGCATTTATCTATTCTTATGAAGCACGGATGCGTTCCCTTTAATCTGTATTCAAAAGAACCTCTGATCTCGTCGCGCCCTATTATTTTATTTAAAACCAGCCTAATTTCTTTTGAAAGGCGTAAATATAAATCATGGAACCCTGATGGATTGGTCCCTACCTCGTGGTAGAATCATTTAACAAGGGAAGAGTGTAGCTAAAGAATATATCGACTGACAAAATACTAAAAAACACCGACAATGTCAGTAACGTAGAAGTTTACGGCAATTAACAGGTTTCTTCACCCAATCAGTTCCCTGATGACTCTGTTAAAGGTAATGTCAATGGGAGCATACAACAAAAAGAACAAGAAAACACAGTTGAAGAAACAGATATCATCGTGACACAACCTGTCTCAAAATAAATGCAGTTTAGGACTTTTAACCCACTAACAATTTCAAGAAGAAAGCGTCTTAGCACAACTCTTGACCTTACTTTTGACAAGTTTGTATATTATGACCGCAATCGAGATCTTGAACAACCAAGGTGTACAGTGTACATATTAAAAGGGGGAGGGAAGGTTACTTCAGGGCCATACGTTACATTCTGACAGGAACAGAGGACAACCATATCCTCCTCAGAGATAAAGTAATTCAAAACGTGAACACTGGCAATACATAACAACTACATGACAACTACATAACAACTACATAACAGCTACATGACAACTTGAATCAAAGTGGGGAATGGGTTGGCTGAGGAAAACAGGAAAACCAACACTATCAACATTAAAAACCAGCACTGTCAACATTAAAAACGAACACTATCAACATTTAAAACTAACACAATCAACATTTAAAACCAACTCTATCAACATTAAAAACTAACACGATCAACATTTAAAACTAACACTATCAACATTTAAAACCAACTCTATCAACACTTAAAACCAACACTATCAACATTTAAAACCAACACTATCAACATTTAAAACCAACTCTATCAACATTTAAAACCAACACTGTCAACATTTGAAACTAACACTATCAACATTTAAAACTCTAATACAAATTCAAAACTAGATATAAACCAATGAAAAGCCTAGGACGTAATAATCTTCTTTATAGAAGGAGCGTCTCTAAATGATAAAATACGATTATGGTAAGGAATCCAAAGTGTTAACACGCGTTTGAAAAGCAACAAATAAAACCAGTCTTAAATTATAGTTTTAAAATAATCATATAGTGCTTGATTATGTTAATTTTAAATTTAAAAAAAAAGAAAAAAACGGATGATTTCATAAATATTTGCATACACTGTAACTTTTGATCTTGAATCGTCAAAATTATATAAGATTCAATATTTTCAAAACGAGACAACTACATCATCATTTTCAAATAAAATTTAATGCTCCTTTCATTCATCGTAAAATATTTTATAATTATTATTTTATTTTAATTAAAACAATTCTGCTACTTAAGAAAAGAGTTTAATTTCTTTGACAGAGCTAAAACATGAAGAGAAAGTCTAAAAAGTAATACATCCATTTTTTACTATATGTCCCCATGTTGTCAAAGGGGTATATTCTGGCCTGAGGGGGTATATTCTGGCCTAGGCCAGTTTAACCCCGGGGGTATATTCTGGCCTAGGCCAGATTATACCCGGGTATATTCTGGTCAGGGGTTTAATCTGGCCTGTTACACCGGGTGTGTGGCGTAGGGGGAGAGTGGGTGGCTCGATTTTGTGCGGCACGAGGTTGTCCTTGCGGCTTGCTGGAACAAAACGAGGGAGCAGCCAAATGTCAAAGCTTAGTGAATTTAAACCCTGGATTACCTGGGTCACGGAAGAACGGTACAATAAGTCGCAGATCGTCGCATCTCGACATTAACTTTTCCACACGTTTTTTTTTGGTGTTGTTTTGTATTCGTCTTTGTCACACAGGCTGAACAATTCAACACACCACGTCTTGCGTACCCTCCCTCCGTCTCCTGCCCTCTGTTCTTGTGCACCCCATGGCCTCCCGCCCTCCACGCTCCCACCAGTATTGTGACTTCCCCTCAACAACCCTCGGAAAAGCCGACGTAATCTTCGTGACGTGTAACATGCCAATAGTTGGCCAGGTACACGGTGGTCGGTATTCATTGACTTCTCAATAAGCTCTGATGAGCATGAACTGAGGCGGGTTTACCAGGTGAAGAATCCATCAGATGGAATTCACTGACCACGAAGCTTGGTGAAAATAAAAAAAATCAGAGACATGTTTATAAATTTTGCAAGCTTTAATAAAACTTATGATGAGATTTTGCTCTGTGTCATTTCTCTCGAAACTTGTTTGGTTAGAAAAATACGAGTTTGTCTTAGAGCCAGATGCAGCCATCAACAGAGCCACATCTCAGACAAATGTTCTATTATAAAAAAAAAGGTTATTCAGACTCATTTGATATAAATATTAATTGCACAAAACAACAACAGCATAATAATGTTATTAAAAAGAAATCAGAGACATAATTATTGTACTTTTAGTGTTGAAATTACACAAAATGCACGCTGCACACATTTTAAATTACTTGAATTTTTGGTTTGAAACATAATTTATGGCTCTCACAGAATTGCTTTTCAAAATATCTTGTGTTTATGGCTCTCTCAGACAGAAAGTTTCCCGACCCTTGTCTTCGAGGCTTAGAATCAAGTAATTGATAATGTATTTAACGGAATAACGAATATACCGAAAACAAAATGTTGATAGCAAAAATATAACTTTATTTATCTGTTTAATTCAAGTTTTTGATGAGGATCATTAGCGACGTTGTTCACCCTTTTGTAGAATACTCAATCATGTGAAAAAAAGAAAGTTTTAGATGTTTTTTTATCTATGTTTCCTTGTTGTCGTTACATACCGTATATAATCGTTCTATAGCCCGTTCGTTCCTAAGCCGACCGGAAGAGAAAAGTATTAAAAGTGTATAACCCGCTCGCAAGCCGATGCCACAAAAATAATAGGATAGCTTTAAAAAAATGGTACACATTTTTTTCAAAACTACAAGCTAAATCGGTCATTATGATTGTTTACTTTGTACTGCCTATCTTTGTCTTTGTGCTCTTTGTTAAGCAAGAGTTACCGGTATTTTAAAAAAAAATTCGTTGGTAAACAGTGACGAAAGCTCGTACATTAAAATTCGTTGTTGAAAACAAAGTTTTAAAAAGAATTTATTAACACGTTAACATTTTTAAAAAAAATTAAATAAGGTAAGTGCAGATGTTTAGTAATATATTATAGCTTCTAGTACAGCAGTCGAATCTTGTAGAATGTGGAAAAGGACTTTGATGATCTACAATAACAACATCGATATTCAATATCCATGCAGAAATTCGTTAATGACCCGCTCGTCAGCCGATCCCCCCCCCAACTTTTCCCCTTAGATTTTGTCCAAAAAAGGTCAGCTTATGAACGAGTATATACGGTACTTTCACGAGTATGTACGTTACTTTCACGAGTATATACGGTACTTTCACGAGTATGTACGTTACTTTCACGAGTATATACGGTACTTTCACGAGTATATACGTTACTTTCACGAGTATATACGGTACTTTCACGAGTATGTACGTTACTTTCACGAGTATATACGGTACTTTCACGAGTATATACGTTACTTTCACGAGTATATACGGTACTTTCACGAGTATATACGTTACTTTCACGAGTATATACGGTACTTTCACGAGTATATACGTTACTTTCACGAGTATATACGGTACTTTCACGAGTATTTACGTTACTTTCACGAGTATATACGGTACTTTCACGAGTATGTACGTTACTTTCACGAGTATATACGGTACTTTCACGAGTATATACGTTACTTTCACGAGTATATACGGTACTTTCACGAGTATGTACGTTACTTTCACGAGTATATACGGTACTTTCACGAGTATATACGTTACTTTCACGAGTATATACGGTACTTTCACGAGTATGTACGTTACTTTCACGAGTATATACGGTACTTTCACGAGTATGTACGGTACTTTCACGGGTTATTTTTGTTGATACCTAAATGCCACACTTAACCCATGAAATATTATTAATTCTAACCCAATTTCCAGCTATTTTTAAAACAGGAGCTTTGTCAGACACATTTTGTTTAGGGCAACCCAAATAAAATTGTTTGAAACGGATAAAGAACCACTTCTAGTCTCTAATAATTATCAGGAAAGAACTACAATTTTCTTCAGAATTTTCGTAAAAAATTACTTTTTTAAAAAAATACTTACCTTTTTTCCCCTTTCAAATTTAACTTAATTTTCTGAACAAATCTCTTAACGTTTCATTTTTGTAAATACGAATCACAAAAGAACCAATACAAAAACATAACGCTTGCTGGGTTCTCTAATGGGGAAGGGGCCTGCCAATTTATTTCGTATTGAAACTCATTAACTTAGGCGGGCAGTTCAATTTAGACACATCTCCCCGGGGCTTTGTTTGAAACGCGACTGCCTTTTCTTAATTATTAACCAATTTAGCGACAGATAAAATCCTCCCCTCCCCCGTACACACATTTTGTTAATGGCTCGAATCCCGGATGCGCTGTTGCGTGCCTCACTCCCGACTAGGTTTTAAATAGTAGGAACCACTGCATCGGTTACTGGTTTTTTAATTGGGGGAGAAGGAAAAAAAAACACGCATCTCCACCCTACCCAACCTCTTTTTAAAATATGCTTTCCCGTTTGTCTTTTGTTGTCCCTACTGATCCATATAATTAAATGTATCGCCCGCCATTGTAGTTCGTGGGGCGAAGATTAGAGGCGATTAATAAAAAAAAATGTGCACTCCCTCCATCATAACGGTTGCCCTATCAGCAGATCACTGATTGGATGACTCCGGGAAGCCGTCCAATGGCAAGTCTCCGTCGCTAGGGTCGCCAAAGTGTTTCCAGTGTTGCTATGACGTCATGTCATTGTTATCTCTACTGCTGTCACCAGTTCCCTTGTTGCCAATTTGGCGTGATTCCCGACCAGCTTAAAAAGGGACTGCAAAAGTGAGAGGATAACTTTTTTTTTATATTTTGAATTTTAAAGAATTTTTTTCCGTTTGTTTGTTTGCAATCTCTCTCTTTAATTAAACTGGTTTTGAAGAGACTTTTCTCTTGTTTCAATTGACGTACAGATAACGACTTCTCTCCTGAAATAACATATTGAATCTCTCAAGGGACGCCATGGAGATCTGAGGCTTCTCCATGTAATACATGGTTTCGTCCAGGAATCGCATGGACATCTCCAGTGATATCAGGGGCGTATACAAGGTAATCTGTCCGAGAGGTCAGGGGGTAGGTCAGTTGGCCAGGGAGATCAGGACTGCCAGTAGATGTCCAGGCATTACTAGGGCTTGTCCAAAGTGACCTGTCCTAAAGGTCAGGGGTTGGTCAGTTCCATCACCAGAGAGGTCAGAGGCTGCCAGTAGCTGTCCATGTCGTATTTGGGCTTGTCCACGAAAGTAGTGAAGCCACCCAGGTCGTACAGTGACTGTCCAGCTATAGTACAGGCACTAGCGTAGGGAGGTCGGGGATGATAACATGGTCTTTATATTTTAGAGTCTTCTCAACACACTTTCGTTCATCTATAGCACGTGACATCGAAATTATTCAAACTCTTTGCTTTTGGCGCAATGATTCCAAAATTACATTTCGGTGATTATTAAATGTAAGCGCGACAGATAGATTATCAAAATGGTCCAATCTTGAGGTCATTAAACAAATGGTTTTATTTTGTGACTTGTCAAACTGTTTGAACACAATAAACCATCGGGTATCTTCTAAACCAGCGGTTCCCAACCTGTGGGTCGCTCCGGGTTTTCTGGGGGTCGCCAACTGTTGACTAAAAAGTATTCACTATAATGCAAGTTTGCTATATTTTGTAAAAACTTTATTGAAAATGACTTGTTTAAATTTCATGGGGGCCGCGGGTCACATGGCTTATGAAAAAGTGGTCACCACCCAAAAAAAGGTTGGGAACCACTGTTCTAAACCCTTTTTGTCCGTCACACTTATATTTATATGAGTAAATTAACAAAAACGTCTTCGACGCAACGAATGTCACTGAAGTGCAGATGGCAAAGTCCTTTTGTTGATGAAGTGTTAATCAAATTGTTGTGGAGGCTATAGCCTGAACTCCCATACACATACAGCATTGATAATTATTTATGTGTTACTATTTTTAGGTGAAGCTATGTGAGCACAGCTTCTTGCGCTATATAAAGTATCAAATTATTATTATTATTATTATTATTATTATTATTATTATTATTATTATTATTATATATAATAACAGGACAAAATCAAGAGCGAGTAGTGTGCAAATGAGCATGACGAATGAACCTCGCAGGGATCGACCATTCACTTTATGTTTGGAAAGCGAAGGTGGTGGAGAGAGGGAAGGGGTCATCGAGACCAACAATGCTTCTTGAGTTCACTTTAGTTGTTCCTTAACAGAAAAAAAACATGTATTTCCTAGTGTTAATACATCCGCCTAACATGCGGAAGGTCCAGTGTTCAAGCCCCAGCTGAAACATTATTTTTTAATTTTAAAATATGTTTTTGCCTGTGCCCGTTCTTTTCCCCCTTTCTTTGCTAACATGACTTCGCAACATGGTTGTAAACTGTGTTTCTCAACATTGGGATAACTTCGTCGACGTGCTCTCCGTTGTTCTCAGTGACGTAAAAGTATTCATACACTCTTCTCAACAATACGTTCTGTACATGAATACTTCAGGAGTATATGGTGGCGAGGAAGAAATTATCACAATTTCCGAGATACTTCCCGCCAGTATCATCATTTACTTCCGAGAACGTCTTCATAGCACTCTTCCAGTTTACAATCCCGGTCAACATTTGTCTATATTATATACCTGCTCTTTAGCAGTCCTTCCGATCAAGGCCATTACGAAGTTCTATTGCCTCTCACACGTGATGTCTTTCGGGTGCCATCTATTGACAAAGTCGGTATGTCCACACAAATTTCACAGCCACTTTGTCACACAGATGTGACGTCACCTTGCCTCTGTCCTGATAAACATGTGCATCCGCATTTCAAAACACACTCCAATGAACGAACGGATTCCGCAGGAGAATTTCAATCCACCATCTGCCGGTATATATAATTTACCATAACAAGCACAAGACGACTGCAAAGAAGCATGACGAATGACCCTCGCCAGGGTCGGCCAATCACAGTTTGTTTGGCAAGCTAGGGTGGTGCAGGGTGCGTGCTGGTAGCTAACCGCAGTGCGCGTGTCTTGGAAGCAACAATGCGTCGGCGGTTCCCCCACCCAGGTTCACTCGCGTTGTTCTGATTTCTTCGTGATGTAGTTTGTGTCTGTTCTCCCCCCCCCTTTTTTTTTCTTTGCACTATCTATGAGCAAGTCTGTGGCGTATGCTACGCCGCGGGTCGTATCAAGTTATTATTATTATATTTCCCATCCGAAGTATCCACACTCACCCAAAAGTCACCAAAAATATCAGCCACCAATTATTGATGTTTAACTTTTTTCTTCTTTTATTTGCACTGTTTATGAACTTAACCAGAACAAACAGGGCAACAACAAAAAAGCTGAGAATTTTATAATAGAGGAAGTGCTCGACAATCGTTGATTTTATTGGGGCCAATTCTCTTGAGTTACTTCAGTGGGTCTCACTTCTTGAAAACCAAATTAAAAACTAAATATTTATATGATTTTATTGATGAACTATTTTTTTTTCTCGTCATTTTGAATTTGAGATGACAAAACAAAACTTCTTTATAATTTTATTTCATTTCTTAAGTCTTTATTTCTACACACATTTTAATGTTAAGTTGATTAATTAAAGTTTTAATATCACGTTTAGTCGTGTGTTTATTCATTTAGTAGGATTATAAAACTATGTCATGAATGTCCATGATCTAGTCCAACGGTGGCCAAACCACGACTCGCGAGCCGCATGCGGCTCTTCCGTGTTCACATTGCGGCTGGCGTACAATTTATGAAAGATACGCTACAAGGATTACTGGAAGATTTCCAAGACAGGTTTAATAACACATAGTGCTTCAATGCGGCTCTCAAATTTATATATATATAATTTTATATATATATATATATATATATATATATATATATATATATTAAAATGGCTCTCAGTTACCTACAGGTCTGTGACCCCTGATCTAGTCCGTCATATCATTCCGATATCTAAAGTTGCAACAAAAGTAAAATCATCTGCGACGAATTATGTTACATTCCCCAGATTTTAACAGACGCCTTACCTTAGAGGGGTCCTGAGTTCTGACTTGAGAACCGTCCACAGAGCGATCAGACGATAACGAGACAATACGACAAGTCAACAGTCCCGTAAGTGGAGCTGTAATGGTAGGATTGTTAGCATCCGAGCTTGGAGTGTGAGATTACCTGTCCAGGTAGTCATCTCGACCTACCGTCTGTAGTATTTGCCTCATTTATTGCGTCACACATTCTCCTCTTTTACAGAACAATTACACAGGTGTCAGTCAGAACAGGTACTTATTCTTTATTGGCCATTCTTTTTATTTCTTTTTGAATTGATCCGCACTTTACTTGAATATTCTCTGTTACGTAACACAAATTTATGTTTTCTGCTACAACACCAACTCATATTTTATGATACTACAACACAAATTCATATTTTCTGATACAATAACACAAACTCCTATTTTTTTTATACAACACAAACTCATATTTTCTGATACATCGACACAATCTCACATTTTCTGATACAACACAAACTCATATTTTCTGACACAACAAAACAAACTCTCACGATTTATGTTACCTCAAAAAACAGTTTTATATTTTCTCTGATTTAATCACACACACGCACATAGGCAAACTCTGTTGAACATTGTTTACTCCTGCAGTAATTATAGAACCTTTCCAAATCGACTCTTCTATAACTTATTCTGATAAGAGCAATCTATGACTAGATTATTGTTAGTTCACGTTCTTCATTACAGATGGCGACAACGCCACCCATGCATGGCGGGGTTTCATAACTTCTAGCTCCTTTAAGCATCTCGAAAATGAGGAATTCTTCAATAAGTATCATTTCCAAGGCATGGAAATAAGGGTTGCGTGGGCCCCTAGCTGACACGCCCATGTCCGTCTTCCACCTTTAAACGGCGCTTGCGCTTCATTACAACAGCCTAATCCCCCCCATCCCCGAACCATTTGGTTTGTTCCGTCAGAGTGCTGTGAGCATGCTGGACGAGCATGGACTAACAGTGCTATGAAAGAAACTATCGTCATCATGCTAATTTTTTTTTCTGAAGAGGTAAAAGGGCATTTTCAGATCTTTGGACTTTCTCCTATCAACCCCTGACCCGACATCCGATGTCTGCGGTAGCGTACACCTGTCTTTGTCATGCGGATGTCATTTGTGGGGCATCTCTTTCACATGGTGTCTTGTACAATATTTCCTTATTGGAACCTAGCTCGGCCGCTGCCACTACGTGTCGAAAGCTTTTGAGATAAGGCAAACACGTGCTTAAAAATGGAGGCAAACAGATTTTATCTTTTTAAAAAAACTATTCTGTTATTTTTTACGTATTTAAAAAAAATAAAAAAATAAATTAAATAGCGCTGTAAAGGGATCAAATTTCTTTACGCCGTGTTATTATTTTTACTATGTATATACATCTACATTTGCAAATGAACTATAGGAAAACTATTCTTATTGACACACAATGGAGAGAGAGAAAAAAAAACAACTAATGTCACGAGTTATGGCAGCACACTTTACATAAACCTCCACTTGTAAAGAAACTTTTTTTTTAAAACCCACTTTTTATAAACATATTCCTGATCGGTGCGCATTATATTAAACATGTTTTACGACACAACTACAATTTTGTATTTTTGGATGGGCTTGCGCTGCGTATTATAATGAACATTCTTTTAGTTACATCTCGTGTATACAGGATTTATAGTCAAAAACTTGGTTTTTTACGTTTTTAAAAAAAATTTAAATCCTTTATATTAACTCGTGGTGTCTGCTTGCGCCCTTGATTGCTTGCTTGCTTGTCGCCAAAACTTTGGATCGATTTTTAACCCACTTCCTCGTAAGCTAGCGAGCTGAAATTTAGCAAGCAGTTTCGTACCAATGATAAAAACAATGTATCAAAATTTCAGATCGATCGCAAGTACCGTAATGAAATTATTGATTTTTTAGATTATTTTACTTATTCCTATGTATCATGCTATTTTTTTGAGATAGAGTGTCGCGGTGCGTATTATATTGAACATCCTTTCTGTCGCGCAATAAGGTGCGTATTTTATTGACAACACTTTTTATAAACATATTCCTGATCGGTGCGCATTATATTTAACACGTTTTAGAGACATAACTACAATTTTGTATTTTTAAATCCTTTATATTAACTCGTGGTGTCTGCGGCCGACCGACCGACCGACCTTGTCGCCAAAACTTTTGATCGATTTTTAACCCACTTGCTCGCAAGATAGCGAGCTGAAATTTTGCAGGCAGTTTTGTACCGATGATAAAAACAATGTATCAAAATTTCAGATCGATCGCATATACCGTAATTAAATTATTGATTTTTTAGATTATTTTATTTATTCCTATGTATCATGCTATTTTTTGAGATAGAGCGTCGCGGTGCGTATTATATTGAACAACCTTTCTGTCGCGCAATAAGGTGCGTGTTTTATTGACAGCTCTTTTTATAAACATATTCCTGATCGGTGCGCATTATATTAAACATGTTTTACGACACAACTGCAATTTTATATTTCTGGATGGTCTGGCGCTGCGTATTATAATGAACATTCTTTTAATTACTTCTCGTACATAAAGGATTTATAGTCAAAAACTTGGTTTTTTACGGGTTTTTCTTATTAGATGCGGTCTTGCGCTGCGTATTATAATGAACATTCTTTTAGTTACATCTCGTATATAAAGGATTTATAGTCAAAAACTTGGGTTTTTACGTTTTTTAAAACATATTTTAATTTTTAAAAAAGATAAAAGAAGATCAGAATATACAATAGACTTGGCAAGAAGTCTCAATTATATTGTGTTACAGATTTTATCTTGCATTTTTTCTCTTTTTTTTTAACAGTAGCAATCTTTTGTAATTAAAAAAATATAAGAAGATCAGATTATACAATAGACTTGGCACAGAAGTCTCAATTATATTGTGTTACAGATTTTATGCTGCATTTTTTCCGCATATTTTTTTAAAGATAGCAATCATTTTTTTTTAAATTACAAAAGTATAAGAGAAAAAGGACATAAAACAAATACTGAAATTAAACATCACACTGAACAAGTTGGCAATAATTTCATGTTTAATGCATCAGTCTTTAATAAACAAAAATGAATTAATGCAAGAAAAGCGTACAAATTTCATTCTAGTACATAATTTGATAAACAATTGGGTCTGGTCATTCAAATGTTGAATAGATAATTACATTGCACTGATCGGCCATTTTATATACATTTGTACATTAAACTTACTCAGAGCGTAGTGCACGGACTTTGTCTCTCTCTCCCTCCAACTTTCACACTCTCCCCCCCCCCGCCCACCCCCGACGTCGTCTCTTATTCACTCATACTCGTTTTCAATCACAGTGCTCGTCTTTCTTTCTCTCCTTTCTCTAACTCTCATTGTCTTTATTCACTCCAATTCTTTTATTTCTCAAGTTCTCTACTCTCCCTCCCTCTCTCTCTCTCTCCATTACTCCCCTCAGACACCCCCGCGTTCTCAACACCCTATGCACCTGCTCACACCCAGATATTAAAAAAAAACACAACAAAACACAAAACAATCCACGTTCGGAATGATCCTTGTTCACAGTGTAAGTCTTTGAACAAGCAAGGCACGTTATGTGACGCCATTGTCATAGGGCACATGATTAAGAACATTAAAAAAAAACATTCATCAACGAATGAGCATGAACATATACATAAAATACATATATAAAAAACAAAAACAACTAGTAGTGAAAGAGGTTCACACGCACATCGCTTCTTTTCAAACATTCAACTGGAAATTGTAGGCAAAGGCGTTAAGGGATCACCCTGTCAGTCCTGGTACGACGTTATTTCCATAGGCCCGGGATTTACCCGACATTTATCGGTCAAATACCGGGACTTAAGATTTGAGGCGCACTCGTGGCTCTCCCCCTCCCCCCCTCCCAACTCCACGTTGTTGAGTTAAAAATTTAGACGGGGAGAGGAAGAGGGTTGGTAAAAAATGAAAGTCTGAAGATCATCATGCGCCGTTCTTGTTTCGGGGGCCCATTTTGCTTTACATGGGAAAGCTAGGTCAAGGTGACCTATCGTGAAACGCACGTGTAAGACGAATGTGTCGTCTGCACTGATACTCATTTTTCGCGTAATTAAATTTTGACAATTATTTCAACAACAAAAAATAAATAAATAACTGGGCAATATTAATTATTTTTTATGCAAATTTATATTTTCTAATTGTGCATCTTCGGCAACGTTTCGTTTTAGATTTTTAATATAATATGATAAGAAACTAGGCGTCTGAAGGGGCGATGAAATATAAAGGAAACATCCTAATACGGCTGATAGGTCTTAAAGGTTTACTGGTATTTTGAGGCAGTATATGGGTCAAGTAGGAAGATTATGAGGGTCGGTTAGTGAGCGGAGTCAATGGTATGATTAAATACCACGATGAACATTCGTCTAAAGCGAAAAGTGTGCTGTGTGTGTGTATGGGTGGTGTGTGTGTGTGTGTGTGAGAGAAAGTTGGGTGGGGAGAAGTGGTTGGATATGACACAGCAAAGCTTATGCTGCCCGAATGTCGCTTTGAAAGACGTCTGCTCCAGAAGTTTAAAAAAAAATGGTGAGAAGGAAGGGTGCGGAGCGGTAGGGAAAGGGGACATCGTTATATAAGTCTATACTGGTAGATAGAACACGTGCCTGGTGGTAAAAAATACTCTGATGTATAGACAATTGTGTCAAATTTGGCCTCTGGTATAGACGATGTCAACAATCTAGAAAGCAAAGTCATCTACATCATTCGAAATTATGGTATATCGATAAAGTCTTACTTTTAAAAAAAAGTTGATGTGTTCAAGGAACTTGGCAGTAAGGCACTTGGACACAAGAGCATATTCATAAGAAATATTACATATAATTGCAATTACATTATTAGTGAAATAGGATTTTACAGGCTTCGCGAAGGTCTTAACATTAAAACATTCCAATTCTAGAACACTCAAAAAATAGGGCAGTTATTAATGTATATTTTTCTTCGGAAGAATAAATATTTGATGCATGAGAAAACATAACAAATAAAGGCAAAGTACAAACTATAGAGCAGGTTTCAGTTAAGGCAGAGGGTGTATTTGGAAGAGCATGTCATTATACTTACTACACAGTAACTTTTCAACATGTGGTTGTATAATATTACTGCACAATTCAATGACGATGGGAAAAGGCACGGGACTTTGGAAGAGCATCCATTTTAAGGCATAAACTCAAGGCAATACAAATACAAGAAGATAAGGGCCTAAGTAACTCAAGGCCAATACAACCGACACCATGCAGCACTCAAACCCGGCAGCTGACTTGGCTTGTGCCCTTTGACCCCATAGACAATCTTAAAGAATTTGCACTATCCCCGCATATGTACTTTATTTCATTCAAACTGAAATTTTGAAAGTAAAATAAAAAAAAAGAGTTAAGCCCTGATGACCGTTGCACGACAATAAAATCTGTATTAAGAAATGGAAATTATCCATCAATCAGGATTTCAGGAATCCAGCAGGAACGGTGAGTGTAAGAAAGGAGAATGGATTATGAAAATGAACGCCCTCGAATGTTGGTGGGGCTAGTGGCGCCATTGTCTGCTATGAAAAGGGAATTGTGGCAGGACAGCGTATTAAAAAAAAAGAGAGAGAAGAAGGCGGGAAAAAACCTTATGGAAATTGTAGTTCATTATCTACGACGAGAGACAGAGTTACGACACGAGGAGGTCGAGGGGGGTGGGGGGAGACGAATCGCAGGGTTACTTGGTGCGATTTCGGGGACTTTAGGATTTCTTTAATAAAGAGCGTGTGTTTCTGTTACAATGGGTTATCAGGAGCGTGGAGTCTGCAGCTCAGGGTGGTCAAATGCAGCTAGAGATAAAATATTGAACGCATTTTTTTAAAATTAAATGTACGCTTCCATTTTGTTTGTTACCGTAAATAAACTTCTATTCCAAAACTTGAACTAACCCGCAATTGAATTAACATTTTGCTGGGAAAATGAGACGTTTGGAATAAAACATATGAAGATGTAATATAAACGGCTCAAGGAGAGACCCAGGCGTAGATGGATAGATGATGTAGAGAAAAATCTACAGCAACTGGGCATCCAGTCTTGGAGAAGAAAGGCGTTGGTTAGGTCTGAATGGAAGGAAGTGGTGAGGCGGGCCAAAGAATTGCATGCACCGAAGCACCGCAGGGATTGATGGATGGATGTGATATAAATAACACAATAAATAAATTTAAATTTAAAAAAAAACAGCAGTTTGACACTACTTAAAAGTGCATAGCGATCATTGCCAGTCAAAACATTAAGAAAGACACTCACAGATTCGTCACATTTAATCATGCATAGTAAATAAATATATTCTTTTAAATGCTTTAAAATGCGAACTTTAAAAAAAAATGCTTCAATCTACAATAGTAGAATTGACCATATTGTAAACAATAAAGAAAACGTACTGTTCTTTGAGAGAAGTTGGTCTTTAAATGTTGTCTAATGTGATATGACCACAACGTCGTCAGATCGTTGATACCTGGGTCTGAGAAGGGAACTGTCATAATGATGAGACATTGCTAAAATGGAGAGACTTGGTGTGTTATAAAGATCTGATTTCAAGAGACCTGGTTTAATGAATGGAACATGTCTATAAATAGGATATCAGAGGACTGGTCAAAAGAAGAGACCTGATCCGTTTCAGAGATCTGATCCCACGAGTATGAGCTGGAAAAGGGACCTGGTCTATTTTAAGAGATATGTATCTCACGTGATACTGGTCTAATGAAGGGACCTGTTATATTAAAGAAGATCTGATCTCCCGAGACCTGGCCTAATGGATGGACCTGTTATATTAAAGAAGATCTGATCTCACGAGACCTGGCCTAATGAAGGGACCTGTTATATTAAAGAAGATCTGATCTCCCAAGACCTGGCCTAATGAAGGGACCTGTTATATTAAAGAAGATCTGATCTCACGAGACCTGGCCTAATGGATGGACATGTTATATTAAAGAAGATCTGATCTCCCGAGACCTGGCCTAATGAAGGGACCTGTTATATTAAAGAAGATCTGATCTCCCGAGACCTGGCCTAATGGATGGACATGTTATTTTAAAGAAGATCTGATCTCCCGAGACCTGGCCTAATGAAGGGACCTGTTTATATTAAAGAAGATCTGATCTCACGAGACCTGGCCTAAGAAGGGACCTGTTATATTAAAGAAGATCTGATCTCACGAGACCTGGCTTAATGGATGGACCTGTTATATTAAAGAAGATATGATCTCACGAGACCTGGCCCAATGGAGGGACACCTATACAACAGAATGGTAACGTGCAGACCTTTCAGTTTCAACGAGGCTCGCCTTACCCATCGCCGGATCTCCGTCACGTCCGTCCCATAATTTATTACAATTTGACGAAACCGAGTGTCGAAAAACGCAACTTTGTCACTGCAAGGGGGGAAAGGAGCCAGCGCCGCCGAGCGACAAAAGCCAAGGCTGGCCTTGCTAGGGACGGTAACTCGAGACCTAACGATCTCAATAAATCTGCCTACCCCGGGTGTGTGCTTGCTCCATTCACCTGTCCGCCCGAAGTGTAATAGCACCTGCCCGTGCACCTTGTGAATATGCGAATTTTAAATATCGCTTTAAAAAAAATATTGAAGCATAGAACGTTAAAATGAACTGGGAGGAGGGGGTAAAGGAGTTTTTTTTCTTCTTTTTAATAATGAATGCGAAAAGGCGCAACGACCTTTTACAGCAAAACTAAAAAAAAATTAAAAAAATTAAACATAAGGGAAAAAAAACGTTACTGATTGCCCTTGTACGAAGAGACCGTATTAGTGCAACAGCAATATTCGCAATATTAAGCAGCAATTAAATTTTATTCTCAGAATATTTTTTAATATTTTGTAATTTCATAGGCAAAAAATATGCTTATTTCGCATTCGGTTTTTATAAAGATATGGGAAATATAAAGAAAAAAAAAGGTATGGCGGAGAGAAACTCCAGACACGCGAGTTGCAGCAGTGTCCCACAGGGGTACTGTATGTGTCCTGGAGTTGAAATTAGCGGCATTTAAATCGACTAACGGGTTCCAGGTTATTTCAAATTGAAAACAGTTCGTCTCTCTGATCACTGAATTTTCCAACCATAGTCTTTTCCCCCCATTACTGCAAAGGTCAACTTAACTCGATTAGTCTTTTTTAAAAATCTATAAAAAATATAAAAAAATTTAAAAAAACACACGCAGATACAACGTCCTGAGACAATTTTCAAAATGTGATAAAATAATGTGATTTTTTGTGGTGTACGTCTGGATGCTACGTTGAGACAAATATAAGACTTATAACAAAATCAAGATTTAAATAGAAAGAAAGCAATAAAAAAGGTAAGAAACTTAAAAGTGAGCGGCCCTGCATTGCAATAATAATGGCTTTTTATAAACTGCAATATGTTTTCATTAAAAACAAAAAAAAACAACTAAAATTGAACACAACATCGTTTGGTTGAATAAAGAAATGAGGGGATTAGGTTGCCAAAACCTTATTTAGATACAAAACATATATGAACTGGTCACCATGCCCATAAAGTAGACACAAAACATTGACACACACACTGTCTGTGTGACACAGACCACAACCTCAGCCAAGTGTAAATTGATAATACAAATAATTTGATAATTTATATAGCGCAGTACCCCAGCAAGCAACTAGGCTCTCAGCGCCTTAAATAAAAATATTAACACACATAATTATCAATTCATTCAATGTGACACATGCATATTATATCCTAAATACAACGTATAATGACATTACGGTGCACATAAGCTACGTTTATCATTTAAAGAAAAATCATAATATTGCGACGATTTGAACAGAGGCGCTGCTATGACCAAACCATTGAACACAACTGGGGCAAAAGCCGCCAACAAAGGATAAGAGATTTAATGTCGTAGACCAGTACAAATGAAATGCTGCGATTGACTAGATCCGTTCTGGTCGCCATTTTTATAATATACATTTGATATAAATTATCATCATAAAGCTCAGCTGCGTGAAAAATGCGATTGAATGTCATAGCATTTAGTATAATTGTTTTCACAATAGGAATACATTACTGACATCTGCTGTCGGTGTGAAATAAAAGAAAACTACAACATGCTCTTAAAATATTACATCACTTCAGACATAAATATAAATTTAATAGTAATAATAATAATAACAATAATAATAAATGGTTTTATACTGAACGTGAGCGGGGACCAACGGCTTGAAATAAGTTCTCTGATAGACGCAGGCATTGCACTGAAATTCTTGCCGTAACAAAGCACGAGGCATGTGAAGATGTCGGAGTCGGCGTCGAGATGGTGACTTCAAGAAACACCATTTATAAGAGTTCCACTTAGAGTGGCTTAAGAGCTGTGTTCTTTGCTAAATTAGCGATAGAAGCCATTACACCTCCAATTATAAAAATGCATCATAGTTTATACAAAGAACCCACATGTTCGTCAACATGAAGAACAAATAGTTGAGCTTATACTTATAGAGCTGAGACTTTATATAACAGTTCATTCTGAATTTCATTAAAAAATAACGAATTAAATGCACTGGGTTGAATAAGTCTTGGCAACTGATCTGACACAGAATCCGTTATGGTACTGGACAAGTTAAGGGACAGCTGACCGCGTGAAAACACGAAATTTGCGCCACTAGTTCAACATGTGTGGCTGAATTCTCTTGAAGAGAAGTTGTTCAGGCTGAGTTTGGTCGCCGTGAAAACATCTGGTCATCGCGGAGAATGACACCAAGATAAAAGTTAGCGCTGCTTGCTTCAACTGGATTAATGAAAGTCACTACCCACCAGGCCAGTCCTGAATAAATGTCACTGTCCACCAGGTCAGTCCTGAATAAATGTCATACATGGCAACACTCAATGGCATCGGGAATGGTTAAATAAGATGAGATACCACAAACATTTGAGCTGTTCCGGGGTGGGGGGGGGGCAGAGAGAGAGAGACAGAGAGGAAGAATATAATAGTTATATATTTTGTGTGATATATATGACTTAGACTTGTCGTTAGTACCTTGTTTGTGTACCCTTCATCTCATGACCGATTCGTGTCCCCGCTTTCGGTGCACGCTTGACTAGTTCCCGCCGCTGTGATTGCTGAGTTCGTCATTGCTGCACTCACTGTCGTCCTGGAACTTGCTGTCGTCGTTCATGTCGCTGCCGCTGTAGGACGTGTGTGCGTCCAGCAGGCCGCTACCGTGTCCCAGAGGCGAGAGCTCCGCTCCGTGAGGCTTGAGCTTGACGGATTTCGGGTCGCGCCCGATGCTGACCTCCTTCATGAATGAAATGTAGGTCATGGCGAGCCGCAGGGTCTCGATTCGGGACAGGCGCTTCTCGTAGTTGAACGCCGGGAGCCGCTTCCTCAGCTCGTCGAATGCCTCGTTCAGGTGAAACATCCGCTTTCTCTCCCGTACATTCGCAGCTTTTCTCTGCGTGTTCGACTGGATCCTCTTACGTTTCGGTTTCCCGTTGGAGCCGCTGGGAGGACTCGGCTGCTGGAGGCCGCCTTGTTGGCTGAGGTCTATGCCGGAGAAGAACCGGTGGTGCTGGCCGGGGACGATGGGGTCGGAGGAAGTCGGCGCGGCCCACAGGGAGTGGGGTGTGGGGTAGAAGTCCGAGTGGGGCACCCCCTGGTGGCCGTACTCGCCGTAGGGCTGACCGCCGAGCTCGACGCCCTCGGAGTAGTGGCCGTAGTAGTGTCTGTCGGAGAGGATCTGCTGCTGCTGGTGGTGGTGGGGGTGAGGCAGCGGCGTGTGGTGGCCGGCGGCCTGCTGCTGCCACTCGTACTCCGAGGGGTAGTAGGCGGGCGTCTCGGCGTAGCCCGTCGGGCTGGAGTAAGGGGAGAGGTTCTCGGCGCCGCATGTCAGCTCCACGAATTGCTCGGCGGCGATACCTCTGTCGTCCAGTGACATGGTCACAGGGTGCTTCCTGGAGAGTCTGGGTTCGAATCCTACTTCCTTCGGAGATTATATCTACGATACAGAGGTGGGTTGTTGTTTTTTTTAAAGTTGCAAATCAACTCTTAAATTGGAGCGCCAAGTCCGTGTATTTCATATGTTTTACAATCTGTGGAATTTTCAAAAATGATCGGTAAAAATTCTTCAGATGCAAGTAATACGACGATATATAATATATTAATAACTATTTAAATGGCCTGCAAAGCTATATATATCTATTATAATTATAAATATTATTATTATTAGGCGTTTCAAAAAATTGTATTAAGCTAGAATTATTATGTTATAATTATTCATCTATCACATTACTAAGGATGTGCCCATCTCTTAAATTACGCACATGTTTATACCATCAGTGATGTTACAATAGGAATGAGAATTGAAACGCTTTTGATTTCTGTAAGCTACAGCTGTTTCATAAAAACACTATAAACATAATCTCTATTTCTCGTTCCAAACTTTCGATGCGCATTTTCTCTGCTGCGGTGAACTAGTTTCTAAACTGACTTGTGAAACTGTATTCGTTTAGTCACTTGTTATAAGAAACCTGTTAATTCTATAAATAATTCACCGTTTATAATTTATAAAGCAGTTTCTGATGAAAACATCCACATAAATTGAACAAGTAAACAATTCTCATATATTTTTTCTGCTTAAGTTAAAAATTATAATTCAGCACGAAACTATTTGAAAGTATAAACATTAAGGACTAGTAGCATTTTGGACTTGAATATGGTGAATGTAAGTACAAAGTCATTGTTAACAATTAAGCCATTCGTTATTCATGACTTGTAAGTAATAGGCTAATAAGACATGAGTTAATATACATGCGGCATAGGAAAACAGGACATTAATTTTTAATAAACATAATTAATTTTTATGGTACGTAATTTATTCGGAATACACTTATTGTTTAAAGATGATTCATTTGGTTGATAATACACACACAAGTGCTCTCCCAAACAGAGTCTCTCTTTCTTCTCTATCATACTACCATCATCTCTTTCTCTCTATCATACTACCATCATCTCTTTCTCTCTCTCATACTACCATCATCTCTTTCTCTCTCTCATACTACCATCATCTCTTTCTCTCTATCATACTACCATCATCTCTTTCTCTCTCTCATACTACCATCATCTCTTTCTCTCTCTCATACTACCATCATCTCTTTCTCTCTATCATACTACCATCATCTCTTTCTCTCTATCATACTACCATCATCTCTTTCTCTCTCTCATACTACCATCATCTCTTTCTCTCTATCATACTACCATCATCTCTTTCTCTCTCTCTCTCTCTCTCACTCTTTTCTCTCTCTGTTTTCAAATACACGCACTCTCTTTTACACAAACAAGCACAGAGAGTCAGCCACCATCTTTAAGTATCTAAATATAAGTTAATATCAGACGAAAATGAATAGTAAAAGATTTTAACCAAATGTCACAAAAACTTACTATTGACTTGCTCAGCTAACATATCGAGAGTGAACAAGATATTCGACATGTAAAAAATTATTTGACATTTAAAAGAACGGGCAAACCTCCGAGATATAACGTGGCCCGTAAGTGATAAAAAAAAAGGAATGTTACTCACCGACTTAATGACATTTAAAAGAACGGGCAAACCTCCGAGATATAACGTGGCCCGTAAGTGATAAAAAAATATATCGAGAGTGAACAAGATATTCGACATGAAAAAATTATTTGACATTTAAAGGAACGGGCAAACCTCCGAGATATAACGTGGCCCGTAAGTGATAAAAAAAAAGGAATGTTACTCACCGACTTAAAGAAGAGAAACTTTTGTTTGTTGTATCACAGTGTCCAGTCCTTGTTGTATCACAATGTCCAGTCTTGTCCAAAAAAATTCACAGGACCCAATCTCAATGTTCCGCCCTGAGGCTGTGCTGTTAAAGGTCCCAGCTGGTCACTTGAGTGCACCACCTACGCCAGCATCCACTGTCCAAGCTGTTGCTGATGCCTGTCGACCAAATGCTGTTACAGGTACTGTGCGGTAGCCGTAGTAGTAATGATACCACAGGCCTTCCCTAAAGATGTCACCGCAACCATATGCTGCCGGTCGCAGCTTGTTCTCTCCTTTATTGTTAATGTTATCCGAACCAGTCGACCCTCGTTGAACGTCCCTGTTACTTCTCGAAACTTCAGGAAAGTTTCAAATTCTCAGTTTTAGGTCTGGAATCCGCTAAAAAAAATTTTTCTCTCACTGTTCTGGTACTAGGGAGGTCATTACGTGCCTCGGGCTGGTAACTTTCCACTAGTCCCCGCCCTGGAGACTTTTATACCTAGGGGACGTTACAGGTAGAGAGGGAGCACCGTCTCAATATCGATCGAGGTGATCTGAAATGCAACAGGCACGCGCCCGGCGATTGGTCACGAGCCGAGAGGATCAAACGTCGTGGGAGGGTGCCGCCACGTGGGGAGGCGGGGCTTGGGTGTCGCACGTCCGGGACGTGACACCGGGATCGTGGCGTGGTCTCGAGAGGGCATGCGACAGTTAGTTAAGGGGAGATAACGCCCGATACCCCGGGGTGGGGGGGGGACAGAGTGTTCCAGGTGCAAAAGGCGTGTGGGGGGCTATAAACGGGCCAGGTACTAATTTGAAGTAAACTCGTTTCGTATGGGATCACGAGAAATTAATTAGAGTTGAGGCTAGCACTGATGAAGTCAGTCAGGGCTACAGTTCAGATGCTGTTCTTCTTTTTCGGCTTCCAGTTCTTTTAAACCACCCAGAAAAAGAAGAAAAAAATAAGACGAGGATGTTAAAAATAGAACTCCTTCTTGTGATTTCGTCTTCATTAATATTAATAGCAGAACTTTTATAGCTGAACAAAAAAAAATAATGACCAATTATTTCCATCAAAAGGAAACTAATATACCCCTTTTCTTTCACCAGCTAATCCTTATGCCAATATGGGTCGGAAAGGAGCAGGGCGGGTGGGGGGGGGGTCTAGTGGGCTATCCATGCATATGACGAGGGTACCAGCACCAGCATAGAATAAACGTTACACACTGACACAGTTTTAATTTAACTTCAATTTATCCGTGATCAGGCAATTGTTATTTTTACTGTGTGTGGTCGTGAGGGGTGTTTAAACCTTTCTTTTTTGTTATTTCTAGACACAGCCTTAAAACATATAGAATCTATTTATTTTTAAAAAATTATCGTCTGATAAAGGGGATACGGGAAGGTAAAACCTTCAAATGAAATTGCTGAGCGATAACGGTTATTTATTATTATTATTATTTGTAAACATTTAAATTGAGTGTTACATTATTGTGTGCAGCACAATAATATAACTTATTATCTAACGTGATTTAAATTTATGTATATATTAACTGTATGGAAAATACTCGAATAAATTTAAAAATAAATATACACATAAGTATATAGATCAATTAAGTAATTAAAATTAAAATATATCAAAATATATCAAATTGAAATAAAACAGCAGTATTTTTAACGAAAAAAATAATTAAAGTATTTAGCTTTCTGGACGTTCTAATTCATATGTTCTTTTTTTTTAAAAAAATGATTTAAATTTTTTTTTAAAAGGGAAAAACAGAAAAAAAAAGGCATCGCTTCGTGAGCTTCCTATATCCTAATATTACATGAGCAAACAATATTATTGCAACTTTTTTGTTTGAGATGTATTATTTCTGATGCTAATTTAACAAACATTTTCAATTCTCATGCACACTATTTTGTAATCTAAAAGAATCGTTCAAGGGCATTCATTCCTTCAGACAACTCCTGCCTGAAGTTTACTTCTCCTTCTTACAGAGCAGTCCTCTTGACCATCGCCACAGACAACTCTTGCTCACAATTCCATCGGGCAACCTCGAAACGAAATGGCTTTCCATCGATGTTTCTATAGGAGAAAAATCCATTCTTTCTTTAGTAACTTTAATGAGTTTTTTATTAGAACATTGAATCACTCTATTAATTTAATCTTGGCATTTTTAAATAATAGAAATCATTTAACTTCTGAATAGAAAATATGAAAATCTGTAAACACAACGTAGAGAAGTAGGGAGATAATTAAAAAAAATTTGTAATGAAAAGGGACGCAACTTTATCGCTTCTAATTATCAATTTCATAACCCAGTTACTCCCCTTTTATTCCCGACTTCAGTTGCCCCCCCCCCTTTTTTTTCTATACACACTTTATTTACTTGAGTGCATATTTTTTTTAAAAAATTCCAATTTTTACCACCCATTGGCGATTACTTGTTCATTTATATTGTTTTAAAATAGGAAATAGATATAGAAATCTGATAAGACTTATACAGATTTAATTGTCGAAGTTAAGGCCAACAAGAAATGACCCTGACAGATATAATTAGCTGCAGCGTTGTTGTTTTTGGTGTTTTTTTTTAAATATAGACTCGACTAATTTATTAGTTGACACCCACCCCACGCTTGAAGAAAAAAAAACACATGAATATCTATATTTAAAATCAACGAGATGTTAAATATTTGTGTGTATTCAAGTCAGAGGTGGTTTTGTTTTAGTATATGTATACAACAAGTTCGAACTATAATATGAGTGATCAAATTATAGAACTAAAAACATAATGTATTGTTTTGTGACAAATCATAGAAAATTAAAGTTTGTAACTGTTTTTTTTTCTAAACAAGTCAGAAATACCAACACGCGTCGTCATTAATGTGAGTTTTGTCCTTGTACGCCTGCTCATATTCTGAGTTTTGTCATTGTATGTCTGCTTATATTCTGGCCTTTATATCGGCATAAGTGATGCTTGAGAGCTTGTTTTTTTTGTTGGTTTTTTGTTTTTGATTTTTAATTTGATCTAAACGATTTTTTAAAAAAGAAAGTATTTTTTGTTAGCTATGGTTAATGCAGACCGTGGAAGGCAAAGCTTTTTCAGCTGACCCCCTTCTATCCCCTCCCCGTCCCACAAGAATCACCCCCTCACCATGCAGCTTTTCAAATATCTCCCAAACCCCAGTGGTGAACAACCCATTCAAGCTCATGTGGACAGAAATCAAAGTTTTGTCTGATGATGTAAGAAGCGAATCCGTTAAGATTGTTTGTTTGTGTTTAAAAATATATTTTTTTTTAATTCAAAGACCTAAAAATGTATCTTTTAAAAATTTTTTTTCCAAATGTCACATTTTCAAGTAGTCAGACAGACAGTCTTTGAATTTCATATTTAAAGTTAATTACTCTTTCTGACCTCACCCTGTGATATTTTTAAGACTTTCTGTGAGAGGAAAAGAAAAAAACCAAACAAACAAACTAACTCCTTGTCCCGAGACAGACTTCTGTAAAACACCTGATCCCAAAGACGTGCAGAAGAAAGGGAAAAAAAATCCTTTTTACACCACTTCGTCACTGATTAACCCACACATTGCAGTGATATCATCAATCCAATGTTAAGTCATTAGATGCCCGGTAGTGGTGGCGCCAAAAGCTCAGACCTTTTCATGCCAAGTATAGTTTATCTGGGCGAAACAAATTCCCGCGGTATGCCCCCCTTGAGGAGGCCCCCGGTGGGGCGGCTAAGATGGTTCGCCTCGTGGCTCGTGTGTTCCGATTCGTCGTGCCTGAACGCCTCGCAGTTTTCCAGTCATCTTCAATTTTTCATAAAAGTCCATTCAGTTGCTGAGATTTTTTTTTAAAGATATTTTTTTTGTGTCGACTACGATGGCATATTACGGGAAGAGGGGGTGGGGGAGGTTGAAGAAGGAGAGGGCTGTGTTGAGAAGGGTGGGAGGTGGCGGGGGCCAAGGTCTACTAGAGTTAATTTCATCAGCATACTTCTCCGTCCACCCCTTTATAACAGAGTTAAGCACCCTGATCGCCATTAACGTATTGTTACGTCCCCGTTGTCATCTTTCACGTCCTTGTTGAACAATAAGGTCTGGAAGAGTCGTGGATGAAGGTGGAGGGGAGAAAAAAAAGCGGGGTAAGGGGTGATGTGGTGGGGGGGCAATGGTTCATCTCACAAATAAATTGGCGGCGGGTCGGGGGGGGGTCAGAAAAGATCAACGGTCTCATCCTATCTCCCTACCCCCCTCCCCACGTGGGACTAAGTTCGTTTAATAAACCCCTGTACCGCCTCCCTTGTCCTACCACCCCCACCCACCCCCACCCTACTGTGACATTATCAGACGTGGCTATGACCAGGAACCAGCGCACAAGGACAGGTGCTTGTCATGCTAATACGGATGTTTCTATCGCTGTAACTAGAGTTTTGGCCGCGGCCATCAAGACTCGTCCATTCACAAAGCCAGGGATCCCCCCCCCCGCGTGGCACCCGGAAATCCCTAATCGCACTCGTGATGAGGATCGCATCTACGGGACACATTTTGATAAACCAAAGGGCCGTAAAAGTGAACACTCTGACATGGGCGGGCAAGCGGGGAAAGAGTTTCTTGGAAAGTCAAAGGGAGGTTTGGAAGCGGTGCTGGACTTGACAGAACGACACGTGACTGATATGAAGCGAAATTTCAAATGCGTTTTGTAAAATTATTTAATAACTGGATATATGCTTGTATTGTATTTTTATCCATGATATGTATCCATAATTGGTTTTGCAAAGGTTTCTTTATAAGATTTGTGTTTATGATATCTATGATTGGTATCCAAAGGTTTGTATTTAAGATTTGGATCCATCGTTTGGTATATCCATGCTTTGTATCCGTGACTTGTATCCTTGACTTAAATCAATGAATTGCATCCATGCTTTGTATCAGTGACTTGTATCCTTGACTTAAATCAATGAATTGTATCCATGCTTTGTATCCGTGACTTGTATCCTTGACTCAAATCAATGAATTGTATCCATGCTTTGTATCCGTGACTTGTATCCTTGACTCAAATCAATGAATTGTATCCATGCCTTCCTCATACTTGGTCACTTGTTTCTGAAACCAAAAGTCTTATGCTACCTTCCATGCATACCTTCATACAGAGGTTCTTGAAAGTCTACTGACGGCTGTATTGGAGACCGAGTTAAAATGTGATCCAAGTTGTGTGTTTTTTTTTATAAATAATTTTTAAAATAAAAATATGTATTTGGTGTTAGCTTCATTTCCTTCAAGCTCGACCCAAACCAACTCTTCCACGGTCTCTTCCCTCAAAATTACCATTATTTCTCACATTCAAACTCATCAATGTGTGCATAGCCACCTTCTCTCCCTTTGAAATACACACCCCCACCCCCAATGTCAAATCTGAGAACCGTTCCTTCAATTATTTTTTTTAATTTTATTTTTATTTAATATTTTGGAAGAGGTCAAATTTGAGTATACATTCTAGGATGAAGAGTTAAACCCTCCTTCCACCAACCCCACCCCCTCGCGTTTCTAGTCACCAGTTGTGTTAAAAGTGCAAGGCTTGTTAATCATGATACGAAGACATAATGTGACTTCAAAGAAAGAAGAGAGGTTGGGAAGGAGGGGGGGGGGTCTGTTTTCAGTCCTAAAACCTCGTTGAACAATGGACAGAGTCCAACAAAATGAGGCAAACATTAAAATTATAAAAGGGTTTTAATTGAAAATAAAGCAGCTAAACGAGCGACTTCCATCTTACTTCTTCTTTCCTTTTCGAATTTCATAATCTCATTACGCATACAGGGGGATTACTTCCCTTGGTGTCCCCCAAGCCATGGTCTCTGAGGGACGAAATGACTAGCTAAAGAGATAAGGAGGAAAGAGTTTGGTGGGGGGGGGGTGGGGGGGCACTACTGGATCAACCTTCCAGAGCTGGTTCGCCGTGGCCGGCATTGAGCCCAGATAAATCATTAGATTTAACACTGAGATGTGCGGTATTGGACCTGGGAAACATAAGCCCGTCCTGGATCTGATATCGTGTCCTACGGTCTGAAAGGGGTCAAAAGACAGGGGGCGCAGGCGTAAATCAGGTGGGTCTTGATGGAAAAAAAAAGAGAAGGTGCGGGGAGGGGGGTTTGTTCGGTATTTCGATTGTTTTTTAGCACGGGTATTTACCGGAGGATGTTAGAGGTATGAGCAGATTAGGGTTTAACACTGCGGACAAGGGGGGGTGGGGTGGGGTGGAGGATGATGAGAGAAATTCGCCAAATATTTGATGGTCTCAGCCGTGTGTATGTGGTGTCAGGGAGGAGATGGTACCCGATATGTTGCTTAAGGAAAATCATCGAGAAGACAGGATGTCGTGATCTGAACACGTATAATTTTATATATGGGATAGACCACTGGATAAATAGAATAGACTCTTTAAAATATAATAGCGTGTATTTATTATATTAATTTTAGTCCCCTAACCTCTTTTTGTGGTCGTAGGGGATTCTAATGCTTCCATTAGAACATTGTCGGGCTTGGTAGACCCTGGCGGCGCCCATCCCTCTCCAGGTCAGCGGAGGACTTTCTTAGCGTTAGTCATTCATCAACATTTTTATAGTGGCCTTAACGTGGGCTCGATCCCACGCCCCTCAGCTTGTGAGGCGAGCGCACTATTGACTTCGCTATCCAGCCGCCAAATAGCGTGTAAAGTAGTGAAATAGAAGAGATTAAGTATAGAGATATTAGACTTCATACGCTTAAAACGCATGGTGATGTATGGAAATTTGCTGACATCTTCAAGAGTGTGTTGTAGTGTACTTGGCTATATGACTATATGTGCAACATCAAGAAAGGCTGTAGTGTATAGTCGGCTGTCACACGTGACTCTGTCAGCATCAATAAGAAATGTATTGCTTTAGTAGCGAATGTCAGGGATCTGTTAACATCTTCATTAAATTTATTCGTGTAGTTGGCTATGTGATTAAGTTAGCGTATTCATGAAAGTTCTTCATGTAGTTTGAAATGAAGCATTGTTAACATCTCATAAGAATGTCCTGGTGTAGATGGTTATACTGGCATCTTCAAGATAGGTCTTGGTGTAGTCGAATATGCGGCTAAAATATATAGTATATTCAAGATAGGCCTTGGTGTAGTCGAATATGCGGCTAAAATATATAGTATATTCAAGATAGGTCTTGGTGTAGTCGAATATGTGGCTAAAATATATAGTATATTCAAGATAGGCCTTGGTGTAGTCGACTATGCGGATAAAATATAGTATATTCAAGATAGGCCTTGGTGTAGTCGACTATGCGGATAAAATATAGTATATTCAAGATAGGCCGTGGTGTAGTCGACTATGCGGATAAAATATGGTATATATATATTCAATATAGGCCTTGGTGTATTTGACTATGCGGCTATGTTGGTATATTCAAGAGATGCGTTGCTGTAGTTTGTTACAATGACATCTTGTACTCATAATTAATTTTAAGATAAGAAATGTAAAATGCGATTTTTAACAATATTTTCTATTGTCAGCCGACGAAAAAAAGTCGCATCATATGAGACCAATCAGTAGCAAACAACCCTCTCCTAACAATGGGAACACAGTGGCGGTGACTGAGACCAACCAGTAGCAAGAAACCTGATCCGTAATTAGGTTGTGATTTGTACCTTAATTGGTTGCAGTAATCTCCACCGGAAACATAATACTTATTGGTGACCCGACTGGGTGGGCTACGGGAGCCAGGCATGTTACGGATATAAGGTGTCGTCAACCGTGGTGGGGGCATGTGTCACGTGGCCCACTCACGTGCACTGCCGACACGCCGCTGACATGAAACTGTCAGGGGAAACTATTTACAGCGCTGTTGCTTTTTTCGACCATGCCACATATGGAGATAATTTTACACAAGAAGTTGAGACGCTAAAAGTGCAATTTAAACAACTATCAAACAACAGCTTGAAATAGCTAAATGAGTCATTGTAGAAGATAATCCTTCTAGGCACTGGTTGGTCATTGACTGAAGCCGTGACTATAGAAAAGAGATCAGATCTTTGAGTAGCGATGTTAAACAGGCGCTTATCATGTGTCTTGTGCAATAAATCTTTTTATTTTAACGAAATTTTGTGTTCATTAAAAGATTTTTTTTCTTTTTGCAAGCCAGCTTGTCAGACTTTACAGTCCCAGAAACCATCTAACCACGTTTTTTATTAACTTGCTTTCGTTCCTGTTGCAAAATTTCAAATTTTCCAAAGTAAAATTAAACCACTTCCGATGGTCACAGAGATCTCAAAATCATACCACAGATAGATCTTGGCTGACAACGCATTGTATCAAAATTTCAGATCGATTGAATGTACCGTAATTAAATTAATGCATTTATAGTTTATCTCTATATAGCATCTGTATCCGTCTGCTAGTGGTGACATCCACGTGCCACAGGAGTTCACCCCAGCCATCGATGACCACATACCCGTGTTTAACAGAAAGGAGAGTTCAGTCACCTTCAATCTGTAAATGTTTGTCACGCGATATTATATTGAACATAATCAATACTCCAATAATCAATAATCAAAAGGAAGCGACAAAACTCACCATAACATACACTTAGACTAAAAAGAATAAAATAAATAGAGATTTTTTAAAAAAGAGTTTTAAAAACCACGTTTTTTATAAGCTGACTAAAAAGAAGAAAATCATTTAAAACTTATAAGTTCACATACTTTTATTTAATATGACTAAAAACGTGATGCGGGCTCTTATGAGGTTTTACATATGCAGTTCACTCATTCTCTCCCTTATAGATCTCTCTTTTGCTTTCTAAATTATAAATCTGTAATTTTTATAACAAACACCCATAGATGAAGATATTACAAATAATTAAAATTTTGATAGCATACTACATGATTTTTTTATTACGAAAGTTAGGAAAGTAAATTTATATAAATATGTTTACATACTAATGTATACAATTTCTTTGTAAAAAATCATTTATTTATTAATACAATATAAAAGAATAGTAATTGGTAATATTTTTAGGGTGAAAATTTGGAATATGTTTTGTCTCATGGGGGAGGGGGCCCTGCGAAATCAATAACTTTCTTGTGGCCTTTAAAAAAGTATTGTGTATTTTTATAAATGTGTATTTATAGGTATATCTTCTTATGCGGCCTCTTTTATTACTGCTTGCATAAATGTTGCATGCAAAGGTAAACATGTTCCCCACCTTTACTTCGTTTCAATTACAATAATTTATTCATGTTTATTGATATATAACTATTGACCTAACTTGAATAAATTTAAAATTTATTTATTTATTTTATTATTATTATGTTTTTGTTGTTGCAATCATTGATTCAATAATGATGCAGTTAAAAGACGGACTTGTTTCTCTGAAAAAAATGTAGCAGAATACTTTAACTTTCTGACTGGCAAAGCGTTTCAATCTTTTGCAATGGCAGATTTAGAATCTAAAGCTGTTCTTTTATCAGGCAAATATCCTGAAATAAATAAAGAGCAATTTATAATTGAAATAAAATGCTTTAAACACCAAATGATTGAACTATTGCAAAACAAAAAACCCGATGACATGTTTCATTTAGATCTTCTAAATGTTCTCGCTACAAGGGAATTGCAAGAATCGTACCCGAATATCGTACGAGCTCTGAGAATAGTTCTTACAATGCCAACCACAGTATCCACTGCTGAAAGGCGTTTTCAGCAAACTAAAAAGTATTAAAAATTACTTGAGATCGACGTCACGTCATCAACGCACATCATCTCTAGCTCTTTTTTCCATCGAAAGTGAACTTACCAGTCAAATAAACTTCGATGAAATCATCGCTAATTTTGCAAACATTAAAGCAAGAAAGTCAAGCTTTGAGCTTTGAACCTTTGATATAGGACATAGAAGTGGATCGGTGGAGTGTTACTTAAATTTACTTTGAATTGTGAGTTTCTATCGTTATGTATGAGATTGTGAGTAAGACACATTGACACTATATTGTTTTATATAATACATGATACTTCAAGTATTTCTGTAGTCTGTATTAAAGCAACAATATCCAGTTTTACCCCACTAATCTATTTGGTATTATTTAGTAAATAATTAACTGCAAATTAGTATTGTTACTGTCTTTTACTGTTACATTTTTACATTCACATTGTATGACCGTCACTGTCAGACTACGTAATTATTGCCATAAATAAAATAAGAGAAATTCAATTATTTTTTTTACTCTAACAATTTGAAAAGTCCCAAAGCTGAAACTTGTTAATTTTTCAAGGGCGCCAAAAATAAATTAGCCAAGGGCGTCAAAAACCCAGTTAAGCCTCTGTACAGAATGGTCCTGAAATGGAACACATCTGTAGAAACTTCCTAAATTTTGAACTCTGGAAAATATATTTAAACTAACTGCTTATTTTCGCCACATACAATTAGTGCTTATGGAGCTACTCAATAAAAAATCATACGATATGACGAATTCCTGATTCCAGCACAGCTTTTGTCATTGGCTGCCCACCAGGATTTTTTATGTTTCTAATTATGATAGGAACCTCATTCTCTTGAGAACATCCCACGGTACGCGGGTGAAGTGAAAGACATGATACCTTATGCCTATAGCCATGAGCTGGTGGTACCTAGTGTTAGTTTGTGGTATATAGTAGGGGGTGACCGGATATCCGGGCTGGATATCTGGGTATCCGACACTGTCCGGATTTGCCAAATACTTATGGCAGATTTTTGTCGGATCCCGATATCAATGTTGTTAAGAATTATTTGAAATCAAATTAAAATAATTGAATAGAAGAACAGTTTTTATTAAGGTTGTTAGCGGTTAACCGGTCCTAAGATTGGGACCGCTCCAGTTTTATCAGGACCGGTTAACCGTAACTTCAATTAAGCTTATTACCCGGATATCAATTTGTTGTTGCTGTTGTTGTTGTGTTAGGGCAGCATACGAGAGAAAACACGCGAGCGACATCAAAGCGCCTTCTGATTATTCCGGTATATAAATAGTATACATGTCATCACTATTAGAGGAGTTCGGCTGATGAATGTTTTTTTTTAATTCGCTTAGTTGCCGAGGCTTACTTAGTACGAGAACTGACACACAGCGGGGCCGTGATGCAGAGCCATCTTTACACCATTTTGGGCCCCCAGGCAAAGTAATAGTGTTGGGTCCCTGGGCAAAGTAATAGTGTTGGGCCCCCGGGCAAAGTAATAGTGTTGGGCCCCTGGGCAAAGTAATAGTGTTGGGTCCCTGGGCAAAGAAAGAGTGCTGTCCCCCCCCCACAGGAATAAAAAAAATAAATGGTTGGTCTAGCGGTAGAGCGCTGGATTGCCGAACTGATGTAGAAGAGAGTCGCAGGTTCTATTCTAGGTGCTTGCATGGCCCTCGGGGCATTGTGCTGGCCGCACATTCCCCTGCTCGTTCGTGGTGGCTAAATAAATCTTGTGAACGCTACTTCACTTGCCCCATAGTCCGTCATGGACTGGAAAGGGGGTCAATGTTAAAAATAATGTATTATTTATTTTATTGCCACTATACTAATTTCAACAAAATTGTTGTTAAGACATGCTGTACAGCTTCAACTATAATCAAGATTAAACATGAAAAACAGAGAAAAGAAACATGTTTCATAGTATTACTTATGATATTTACAAAACAAAACAAAACTACAAACAAAAACAGATATTTACATTTTTTTTAAAAATAAGCACCATAACATATTACACAAAGTCAAACAAAGGTATTCAAATTCGTTATGGAAAATAAATACTTAGATTAGAAAAATTTCAGTACGGTACTTTATTATAACAAGCGTTTGCGACATTTCTTTTCAGAAAATTGTTTACTTATCGGCTTGAAGTCAATGGTCTTCAGGATGTCATTCTCTATGCTCATGAGTGAAAGCCAGTTCCATCGATGCTGTCCCATTGGACTACGAAGCTGATTTTTTTATAAGTTTAATTCTTGAAAAAGAACGGTCTCCTTTACAGTTGCTCACCATCATGCACATGAACACTCTGAGTGCAATTTCAATGTTCGGAAAAACAGATTTTAAATTGTCCGAAATGATTTTTCTGTACAGTGCAGGGAGAGTCTCGCAATTTTCATTAAGAGCCATGTAATGCTTGAGATGCTCACATTCATTTAAAATGTTGTCATAACTCAAGTCCTTGTGGTACGTATTGGCACGATGTTCACATTTTTTCCTTATTAGTGCATCAGAAGTAGTGGATTGTAATTCACTCAAGAAAGAAAACAGATTTCCAGTTTGTGAATACGCCTCTGCACGTCTTGTTAGTTCAACGATTAAAGTGTCCAGAATAGGGAGGAACGTTTCTACCTTGAACTTTTCGGACTTTTTTAGAAGTACCGTATATACTCGTTCGCAAGCCGACCTTTTTTGGACAAAATCAAGGGGGAAAAGTGTGTGTGGGGGTGGGGGGGGGTTCGGCTTATGTGCGGGTCATAGGTGATTTCTTCATTGATATTGAATATCGGTGTTGTTATTGTAGATTATCAATGTCCTTTTCTACATTCCACAAGATTCGACTGTTTTATCAGAAGCTATAATATACCATTAAGTATCAGCACTTACCTTATTTAATCATTTTATTTATTTTTGTGAAAGTTTTAATAAATTGTTTTACAAATTTTGTTTTCAACCACGGATTTTAATGTACGCGCTTTCGTCAGGGCCGTCTTAACGCATAGGCCCTTTGGGCATTTGCCCGGGGGTCCACGAGCAAAGGGGGCCCCATGGGAATATGTTTATTTATATATATTATGTATATTTATTTTTTTATTCCTGCGGGCGAGGGGCCCAACACTATTTCTTTGCCCGGGGGCCCAAACTGGTTTAAAGACGGCTCTAGCTTTCGTCACTGTTTACCAAATAATTTTATTTTTAAATACCGGTAACTCTTGCTTAGCAAAGCGCAGAAAGACAAAGTTAGGCAGTACAAAGTAAACAATCATAATGACCGATTTAGCTTGTAGTTTTTAAAAAATATGTACCATTTTTTTTAAAGCTCTCCTAATATTTTTTTGGGGGTCGGGTTATACACTTTTAATACTTTTCCCTTCCAAAAGTGTGTGTGTGTGTGGGGGGGGGGTCGGCTTATGAACGAACGGCTATAGATCGAGTATGTACGGTAACTCTTCTCCTGGCCTATCATACCTACTAAAACGCTCACTTTGGGTTCGTTCCCGTTTTTTCCATCATAGTAATCGGCATATGGACACATACTCCTGGATTTGAATTCATAATCAGTGAATTTGTCTGTAGTTTCCTGAAGAAAGGTTTTCAGCGACTCAAGAAGATTTGTGGCAACTAGGATGTTCACATCCTTTGATTGTAAAACGTTGCTTGTTATATTCATCCTTTCTAGAATGTCCTTCCAAAGAATTGTAAGAAAGATTTTTCAAGGTGTTTCATTTTGTTGTTACTTGCTGTTCATTGTCACCTGATATAGAATCCAGTGCATGTTTTATTTTGTCGAATCCCCTATACAAAGCATGAACAGCATCAAAAAGTGCTGACCAGCGTGTGTCAGACAGACGCTTGAACACAACATCTTTTTCTAAATATGATGTCAATACATACCAGCGATGAGTGGAACCAGCAAAAAATGTATACAGATGCTGAACAAAGTCAAAGAATTTTATAGACTGTAGACAACACTCTGCAGATTTTACCCCCACCAAATTAAGGCTGTGTCCGGTATAGGGGACATAGATTGCAAACTCATTGAGTTCATGAATACGTGCCTGCAATCCAGACATATTTGACGCATTATCGTATGATTGGCCACGGCAGTTTGATCGTGGAATTTTGTTCTCTTTAAGAAAATTAAATAGGAACCAAAGCATAGTGTTACAGTATTTCTACACAGCTATACTATATTGTGCGCATGCTCGCGGGACCTACATTTTTAAACCCGGCGCTTTCACTTCGTCCAAGGTTGGAAGTTATTGATAAATTTAAAGGGCCCGTTCGCATATAAACACAAAATTATGAGATTTTTATAAAATAATACTACATTTTATACAGTTTTTCCGAAACCCTACAACATATTCGCATCGGGCCCTTATACTCATGTGCCCCCGGGCAAATGCCCAACGGGCCTGTGCATTTAGACGACCCTGCAGTTATGTCAAGGCCGCGAGTGTTGCTTTTTATATTACAAGAGGAAATATACCAGACAATTAACTGTCTTTATATGATAATATGCCATCATAATACATAAAATTGACTATTAGTAATCACGTTTTTCATCCTTGTTTGGACGATTTAAAATCCCCCCCCAACACACACACCGCTGAATTGACGGTATCGCGGGAAAAGAGCTGAACGCAAGCGGTGGTGACGTAACATCAAACTTTAATAAATAGTAGGGGTGTACCGATTATGATTTTTTGCCGAGTACCGTGTAGTGGCGGTCATGTTTTGCCGATACCGAGTACCGATACTGAGTACTTGAAGAAGTATTAACTGGATATTAACCTACATTTTGTGACCTCAATTCTCACTGTTCACGGCAATTAATTTTTCTTTCTTTTTAATAATGATTTTATTTTCGAGATCAATGCTATAAATAAAAGTATATTTCTTTATTTTGTTTTTAAAATATTCTTTATTAATAAGTCATTTAACTTTGCATAAACAGTAAAAATTTATCTTTAAACGAAGTTTCTGATGTGTTTACAAGTTACATTTCACGGCACAACAGCAGCCTACACGTGACTCGACAAAGCGAGCAGTCCTCTATAAAAATGTACTAATAAAATTAGGAAGTCCTTATAAACCTTCAACTTTGACTCATAATTAATTCTAACCAATAGTTAAATGGCCTTTGCACACGGCCATCTTTTAGGAATGACAGAATGACAACTAGTCTGTACACGGTACATTTTGTTATTTAATACGAAACGAAATGTTTTTAGACATCTGCGATTCTGCGTGCATCTATGCTATTGGAGCAATTTCGGTTTACTCGGCATCGGCATCACTTAAAGCTGCCGATTGCCTAGTATTTCCGAGTAAACAAAAATCGGCCGATACCGGTATCGGTTCAGCCCTAATAAATAGTATTAAATATAAATACTAAATAGAAAGTAGTAAAGTACACCCCCTTTACAAACTTAAATCCGGATATATCCGGATCCTTCAAATATTAGGGCCAACTATCCGGATCGGGCAAAAAGTAAAAAAAAACTATCAGGACCCAGTGGTAGTTCAGGTAGTTTATAGTACCTAGTTTTAGCTAATGCTTCCTGGTGGTATCTTATGGTACCTAGTGATACGCAGTTGTGGCTAGTGGTAGTTAGTAATACGTATCGGTGCCTAGTGGTGGCTAGTGATACGGTGTCTTGCCCAGTGGTAGTTAGTAGTAGACACACACAAAAGCGATTTTTTTCTAAACCCTTCCTCTTCATTACCTCATTACTTTCAGGTTACCGAACGATGTCATTGGTCAGGAGCGTGTGATGTCACTGTAGAGATTATCATCGGAGCTTTAAGAACAGATCCACAAAGCACGAGGGATGGAGGGATTTATTACAACCGTCGGTTTGCCCAGCACCACCACCACCCTCCCCCGCTACCAATAATCCATGTAATCCAGGGCCGCGCACAATTATTGGCCCCCTTTACAAAAGACTTCCTCGGTCGCGCTAAGTCATGGGCCTGTCGCTTGTACTTCCAGCATGAAACGAAACCCGAGACCTGTTTACACAGTCTGTTCCCCCCCCCACTCCGGTTCAGAGACTTGCACGCTTTTGTAGTTTGTAGGATATCGTCCGTCTATTGCGGCAGCAAAGACCTACAGCGCTTTAATTTATAGATGTGCATACACTAATTAGTTCTCCGCCAATGCATCCTGTCGGTCTTTGACAAACTGGTTAAATATGATACGGCATACTCCGCACCACCACGCACCTTTGAGCCGCGCGTCACACTTCGTACCCCTCGACTACCTCCCCCCCCCCACCATCCCTCCCGCCTTCACCTTAATATCTCCCTTTCTTGCAGACTGGCTGTCATTGCGCACGGTCGTGGAGGTAGAACGGAAAATCCCCCAGCCAATGTCTTGCTCCGCCAGGCACACGGGAACTCAATGTTCGATGTTTCTTTAGATGAATAACAAAAAACATACAGGCGTCTGGTGAAGGCTGGAAGAGCCCCACTTAGCCTACATTTACTATCTCAAGATTTGGGGCCAAGATTTGAAGTGTGTGTGTGTGGGAGGGGGGGGAATAGTCAGGTACTTGTTGAAGGAATAATTAAGTTGTGCAAGTTTGCACGCTGTATTTGAAGGTTAGCCTCGCCGCGCTGTTCCAATTAAAGTATCCTAAGTTTCCCATTTCACAGTTACCCTTATGTTGTATCGGACTGACGCCTGCTCCGTTGGTTACGGCCTATTTAAATAACATTTATTTTTTATGCTTGTACAGAAATAGTTTCTTACAACTCGAGATTACGGCTCATTTATTACTTTAGAAATGAGAATTTAAGATGTAAAAGGCGTTTAGCTTTGAGATTTATTTGTTTATGCATGTTTTGCAGATAAAAAAAAACGGTGAAAATTATTACATTGTAGTTTTATGGAGGCTTACAGTGTATTGATATCAACATTAAAAACTTAGACTTACAAAAGTTAACATAGAATTATTGTTGAACCGTTTCCGTTTTTCGTTAACTTTATGGCTCCCCCTTCCACCTCAATCTTTTTTTTATCCAAAGAAAGAACTGGGGGATGATTCTTTCTCCCCTCCCTCGAATCTGTTAATCCATTCCCTATCCTTTATTCCCGGATTTATTTACATTTATATGCAAACCGGACATGAAAATTGGTTTCGCTGTCAGCCACTCGAAGGGATACGGAAACAGAAACCGCACACACATTTAAGATAACCTTCAGAAAATACTAATCAAAATAATCAGATTCTCAAAAGTTTTACTATAACAAAGTCTCCACTGCTATCGGATCATCTGGTGGCGCCTGGGAAGGGGGGGGGACGGGAACAGGAACCCAAGAGACGGGTGGGGAGGGGGTACCGTTAGCTTTTGGCGGGACATCCCAGCAGACGAGATCCGATCGCCTGATGTGGGGGCCAGACTGAAATGGTACGGAGGAGATTGGACCACGTAACCTGACCGGCGCATCGTGGCGGGGACACAATTAAAAGGCCCGACTCGTTAATGTGTATGTAGCGAACATCTCTTGCCGCCCGGAGCCCCCGGCCCTTCCCCTCGCGTCCCCCAACTGCGCTCCTGACTGACATCAAATCATTTCAGTTACGTCACAGTCACACCCCACCGCTGTGTTTCATTAGTGGGAAATCATTTTTAGGCATGCATTTCGGGTAATAATTATAAATTGGATTGGGTTCGGCGCGAAGACTACAATTTATGTCCCTGTCACTGATATTACTTTGGAGTTATTCAAAATATATATTTTTTAAAAAAAATCTCGTTACAAAATACAATTGATTAACGTTAAAAATTGTATTTGCTCCGCAAATCTTGAATACCGGTAATATTATAATATAAAAGGGGCGTTTAAAATTATATTAATATTAAATCATATAAAAAATATCATTATGCCTTTAACGTTTTGTTCATAGCAACTTTTTTATTGATTCCATAACTTTCAGACTTAAACGATGTCCAGTTTATTGTTAAGTATTTACTTTGCCTCATATCCGTAATCTTTATCTACTTTCTAATAGTTTACGGGAGATAATAATAGATTCGATATTTGTACAGTCGCACCTTGACCGTGGAAATGCTTTTGTCTGAGGTTCATCGCTCGAGCCACTATTTATATGGGACGAGTTCGAATAAGGTGACATAAAAATATTCCAGAAAATGGTTTAACAAAACACCACCGTGTAGCATGGCCTAGCTGTCGACTTTAGTGAAATCTTGTCGTTCTGAAACGGTGATCCGTCTGCAGAAATCTCATTAGTATCAGATTAGGCAGTTAGTAATGGCGACCTTCGTTCGATGCTGCGAATTTCTATAAGATCGTACCACATCATGGGGGAAAATAAGTTTAACTCAACATCTGGCTTTGACACGATTTTTCAACGAGTAATTGTAACCTATGTTCCCTCTGAGGTTCATTGGTCAGTGTGCAAATCTTTTTTAAAGTCATGTGCAAAGTTGCACAGCATCTATTTTTTGTGCATAATTTTATACAGCACAAAAACATATCTTAATAAAAAATAATTTTGCTGAGCGGTTAATCTAAACTGCTGCGGCGCCGGTGAGATGTCTGCTCGGTCGCGCAGCTTAACGGGAACATTGCCTGTAACCGGTATGAAAATTCACATATTTCCTTAAAATGTGTGAAAGAATGTTTGGCTCGTGTTAACTTTCAAGAATATTTGCCCTAGACACAAGGAGCAAAAGCAACACAATCTGGAGATCAGGGACGTCACCTTAAAAAGAAACGAAACGAACCGACTTCCCTTTTCTTTTGGAGCCAATGGACTTACAGGAAGATGACGTTTCGCACCAACAGACAACGCAACCATGTTATTGGGTGACGACTCCATAAATATCATTCAAAATTAGTCTCTTCCATCGTTATAAAATCCACTCCACCGCAAAGACCACAAACGGAAAGGTATCAGTATCAACAAAACTATGCATACTTTTGTTTCTTATGATTATCTTTAATAAATACCGTAACGGTAAAATGGTTACAATTATTACAATGTAGTCAACAACAACCAAAGTATTAATCCAGCCGTTGTTAAGTTTGATGTATGATGAGGTGGCAAACCTCATGTAGCTGGTATCAGCAGACCATATAGCGTGTGTGGTTTAACTGACCTGCAGGAACTGTCCGTTGTGGCAAGGTAACTGACCAGGAACTGTCCGTTGTGGCAAGGCAACTGACCAGGAACTGTCCATTGTGGCAAGGTAACTGACCAGGAACTGTCCTTTGTGGCAAGGTAACTGACCAGGAACTGTCCGTTGTGGCAAGGTTACTGTCAAGGAACTGTCCGTTGTGGCAAGGTAACTGACCAGGAAGTGTCCGTTGTGGCAAGGTAACTGACCAGGAACTGTCCGTTGTGGCAAGGTTACTGTCAAGGAACTGTCCGTTGTGGCAAGGTAACTGACCAGGAATTGTCCATTGGGGAAAGGCAACTGACCAGGAACTGTCCGTTGTGGCAAGGTAACTGACCAGGATCTGTCCTTTGTGGCAAGGTAACTGACCAGGAACTGTCCGTTGTGGCAAGGTTACTGTCAAGGAACTGTCCGTTGTGGCAAGGTAACTGACCAGGAACTGTCCGTTGTGGCAAGGTAACTGACCAGGAACTGTCCGTTGTGGCAAGGCAACTGACCAGGAACTGTCCGTTGTGGCCATAGGTAGCCGTCTGCTGTAATTAAGAAGATGACCAGGAACTGTCTCTTGTAGTAGCCGACCATCATTCCCTATCGGCGTATCTTGAGGTTTAAGACCCACGTTACAGCCAGATTTTTGAGTTCTGTGATCTACACGTTAAATGATATGTCCAACCAAATTCTAAAATTCCAAATATAGAGAATGTTGACAGGGCCAATCATCGTACTGGCTTGGGCATCGACGTGATAATTAATTATTTTATTTTTTATTTTTAGAAATTTTTTTTTATTATTATTATTTTTTTTAAAAACAAAACAGAAAACTTATAGACAAAGACATGGATTATGAATGAAAATGTAAGACACTCTACCCAACCCCAAACTTTTCTCGTCTAAAACCTTTTCGAGGAAAAAAAAATGAACTCGTTAGAAAGAGAGGTTGTATTACTGTATAAATTGGGAAGCGAGCAGACATCCTGTACGGGAAGTTCTAGCACCACTCACCACCTGACACGGGCCTTTCAAGCTGACACAGTTACTCGCATCCTCACATCCTCTCCGATAACCCATCTTGCTCAAAAAGGTGTCCCCCCAACAGCATGACGTCGTATCCTCACGCTTCACCCGGCAAGGAGCCAGGTATGACATGATTGTCGGGCAAACCCTTCTCCACCCCACCCTTTTTCAGCCGTTCTCACCCCTTCCCGCGTAACCCCTCGCCACCACCTCTGAGACTCCTCACCATTTCTTATCGTCAGGCAATCAAATGTCGTGCCCTGCCAGGGTGTCGTAAACTTGCTCTGTGCCATTAAGGCAATTACCCCCCCCCCTCTCCGGCCCCTCCGCTTCAACAAACCACAATTTGTTTTTACCAAGTCAGGGCAAAGAACATCACAAGGGCTTTGTGAGTGCAGGGTGATGATAGAAATCATGAGAACCTCTCCAACTTCTGACCCTCGAGCAGTTGAACTAAAAAAAACACCACCCAGCTATAGTGGGTCACTTTGTAATAATAAGATTAAGATAAAAGCTTGGTTTGCTCATTTGTTTGACGTGGACACAGGCAGATGGAGTTTACACTTACCGGTAAAGTTGCTTAGACTGGCGTCTAATCGGGTTACAGTTTTAGTGGCGTTCCTGATGAAAGACAGTTATGAAAAAACAAAAGCAATTTAGCGGGTACTCTCAGCCCCCCTCCCCATACAAAATTTTAAAAAAAAATTATTTGAAATATTTTTTTAAAATTATGTGTAAAAAAACAATGTGTATTTTAAAAAAAAATCAAAATATATTAATCTATAGAATTTAAGCTCTTTAACTATTGAAACTTAAATGCAAACACCGACCATTTGTCATTGTAAATAAATTTAAGTTCACAAATGATTTGGCCAAAACATCTAGGTAACTTATATAAAATTATTTTATTTAATTTATTTTTTTTTAAATTGTTTGCTTGTGGACTTCAACCAACTTCTGTCGATGGGAGGGAAACCATTCACCGTCATTCTGTTGACCAAGGGTCAGAGTGTCAGTGTAATAGTACAGCTGTGAATCTACACTACAAGTCAACGCACCAGTCCGTGGTCTGCGTAGCAACTGACTTTAATGGTCTTTGCTTTACATTTATAGCCTCTCCGAGTTCACCTCACTAGACAAGCCGCGCAGCCTCCAAACTCAGTTACTCTAGTCGCATTTTCAAACAAAGTAATAAATTAATATAAGCAAACATGCTACAGAGAGAATTATTATTATTATTATTATATACGAGCAACAAAGCCCGTCCAAGGACGTTCCGCCACCGTTCGGTGGAATGTTGTAACTCCTCTCCAACAGCCGTCTCGACCGGCATTACATGTGCATCGCGTCAAAAATACTATTCATTATAGTTAAAATAAATAACTCTTAAAAACATATCTTTTTGCTATAAATCCCAACGTGCATAACTCAAAATAAAGTCTTGGAAGAAATACTGCACCAAAAATAACTCGTTTTGAACGTCCGCGTAAATGGCGTAAACGTGTTCAATTATAATTGTCTGTAGGAGTCATATGTGTTTGAGGGACAAATCGCTATAGATGACGGGACTGAAACTTGCCTTTTATTATATAGGATTATAATTACATATATTATTAGCAAAACGTTTCTTCCATTCAACTCATAGTCTTTCAAGATTTCATATACGTAGTTCTGTTGAAACACTGAAAGATCGTGCATGACCTCATCGTACAGGAAGTGGTTGTAAGGTTGCTGAAATACATGACTTTACTTCTAACGCAGACTAAGCTTCCAAAGAGATTTCAATCGGAATGTAAGCGGTTCAAATTCAAAACAACTCATGACTTAAATTAATTGTCGTCAAATAAAATGTTTGTTCGATTTTTTTTCTCCAATCTCTTCTCCCTCAAAAAAAAATATATATATTTAAAAAAATGAAACTACTCGATCATAGGAAATTTAACATGGATTGATCCTGCGTTTTTCTATGTTTTCTTTTTATCTGATCGCTATTAGGACACGATAATCTTAGTAATCGAAAACCCTGATTTAATAGGCTTAAAAAGGGATAATATTTTTACAAAATATTGTTTGTATTTCTTAAATTAACACTTTGTCACTAAGCCCTCCTGTTCGTATGGAAGTGTGTAGGCTTGTGGTGCAAGCGATGTAGGGATCTATTCCCACTGGTGGAATTTTTTAAATTTTTATTTGTCTTTATACAATCATTTTTAGGATACCGGCAAACAGTTATTTCTTCGTGTTCGTTTTTTTTCACGAATAATCTTTTTGGCTGGGAAGGCCGATCACGCAGTATAGACAAAGCACGAGCAAGGATTCAATGGACTATTTAGTTACAGTTGAAGTCTTATATTACAGTCTTGCTGCTAGCAATCATTTTATTTAAAGGGACTTTGGTGGATAGGGCCCCAGTTTGAATTGCAGCCAGGGGCCCCGTGTAATCTTAATGCGCCCCTGTTCCTAGGTGTTAACTGCCGATTTTTTTTTAAAAATATATTTTTACCACAGACTTTAATATAGCATCTCAAATTTACATCATGAAGATAGCAACCCTACCAAAAAAAAAGAGATAATTTTTTACACTGGTACTGGTACTATCTTCATTCCGGTTGACTTTTTAAAAGAAATATATTAGTTTATTTTTGTCAATTTTTTTTTAAAAACTGACTTTAAATCGACATTGTTAAACATGTCTCTTTTTTACACCTTAAAGACTCATCACTTTCCCCAAAATCCTTTCCAGACAGGCTATAAACTTCCGAAAAAAATGTAGAATATTTCGTTCTTTTGTTTTGTTAGATAAAGCTTTAGAAGGGTCATCTCCCAGTGAAACTTTTTTAATTTTATGTTAATTGATCGAATGGGCAAAGTCTTGGCATTGGTGGATACCCATTTATAAGGCATCCCGAAAACGCAAAACTGACCGACCTTACAATGAGAATGGGTCATCTGTAAGTCTAAGTTTCTTGGGGTTATGAGATTTTAAAAGCTTACACTTCTTGGCTACAAAAAGAAATAAGAGCTGTAAATATATATATATATATATATATATAACTGTTTTTAAAAAAATAAAAAGTTAAAAAGTTCAAACAATACACGTTGAAAAAAATTTGATTAAAAAGCTTCGTCAGCTATAGGCGAACATGTTTTATTGACACTCTCGTGGTGTTTGCTTCACGTTCCTTGATGAATGCACTTTATACCCAGTTTTTGTATGATGCGAACATCTTCTTTACTTGCGGTGACTGACATCTTATAGAGTCAGAGCTCCTTGCTCTGGAGCGTTTTGATAAACACAATTTAACGTCCTACTTTTGCCATTGATGCATTTGACGGCTGTCAAAGAACTAATGCATGTGACAGCTGTCAAAGAACTATTGAAGGTTAAAACAATGTGGTTTTCATTTAAATAAGTTTTTTTTTAAAGAATTCTAATTTCCCCAGGTCTTTTGATACCCCCATGTCCAGACCTAATGTGTATTGACGTAACTGGAGCGAGGTAAACTTCGAAACGCCACCACCCACCCATCCACCCACCACCCCCATAAAAATAATTATGAATAACGGATCAAAGATGGCGGGGTAGGGGATATAAAAATAACATATTTTCTTAATACCTGTGGGGAAAAAATGGCCTGACATTGTTTCGTATGTAACAGCTGTACTAACGAACCATATACCAGAGCCCATGTTGACGCTGTAGCGATGTGTAAGAAATCATTCATCTGCAAATTTCGTCGTGGTCTACTTTTTATTTTTATTTATATAACCTTAAAATATCGACCGGGTATTTCTAGCAACTAGCTCACGCCGTGGTGAGTGAGTGGAGGAGGGGGGGGTGCATTGACATCAACGGGAGTTTCGCGAGCTCTTTGCGTGAGTGAAGTGTGGGCGGAGACTCCGTGATGGCCACACCCCTCCAGGCGAAGGATCTATCATAGGCTCCGCCAAGCTCCGTCATTTAATTAACGTCACCGAAGTGGTCTCCGCTGCATCCCTCCAAGTTTCACTCAACCCTGAAAATAACATTAAATCAGACCTCCACTGGCCCGGAACTGTAACTCTACTCACCCAAAAACATTTTTTGTCCAGATATTAATTTTTTGACTTTTTTTTTCTTTTGTAACAGTAACTGTAATGAAGTTTAGAATAACCAGTTGCTCAATGTGCATGCATCTAAAAATAATTAGCTTTGGGGGATGGGGGGGGGACACAATTAACGGAGCTAATGGACGTTTAAATAGAAACCCCAATCCACGCTGACAACGAGGGCCAACCACGTGACGTTTAGACTCGCTACCATAACTCGCATGCTCAGAAGTTGTCTATGTTTTGTAGAGGAGAAATGACTGGAAAAAGAGACAGTGAGGGGGTCTGTATTTTAAAAAAATATGTAAATGGATTTTTCCTTAATTTTTTTAAAAATTAATTGCATCTCGTATTGGATGACAACACAGGGATAATTTGAGTTGGATAAGATGAAATGTGGGTCAATGTCAACGGAAGAGTTGTTTTTAATTATTATTTTTTTTAAAGTGGTACTGTGGACATGGGCTTAGGGAGTTACAGAGATTATTATTTAAGAATACTGTGAGTGTTACTTCAGTATAAGTGCTAATTCAGAGTGCACCCAGGATGCAAGCAATAGAGGTGCTATTCAAAGTTTCGTGCAATGAACAGCCTACGCCTAAGCATACATCCTTGGCCTTTACACATTAGTATGAGTCTTTGATTGATTTTTTTTTAAAGGGATGGAATTAAACCGGAAATGATATCTGGATGACACCGTTGGTTGGCTACTAAACACAAAACGTCTTTGGTTTTTTTTTAGCTTGGAATATTCAAAATATTGCGCTGCCTGCTCCTTCGTTGAAAAGTGCAGTGGCCGTGAACAATTATCTCTGGAGTCTGTTTTGCGATGCTAGCAATGGCGATTCCCTTCTTAGCGTTTTAGTTTCGTGACAAGATTGATACTGATAGCTTCAGAATCATCATAAACCGAAAATCCTAACGACTGAATGAACATCAATGTTCCCTCTAAGGTTTGTCGGTCCGTGTGCAAAGTAAAAAAAAACCAAAACAAAAACTCGAGTGCAAAGTTGCACAGCATCCTTTTTGTGTGCAATAATTTACAAAATTTTCTGCGCGGTATCTCTAAACTGCTGCGAGACGTCGGTCACATATCTTCGCGGTCGCGAATCCGCGCAGCTTAAAAGGAACATTAATGAATATCTGTATTAACGACTGCTGTAAACATAGTTAAAATAAGAAAGTAGATCATACTCATGGGTCTTTGCGGATATCAAAAATAATAATAATAATAATAATAATATATTATATATTTACGCTCATTTTTCACTGCCGCCTAACGTTAAGGGAAATCACTCTGCTTTTTTTAAATTTTGCGTTGTAAGCAGTGCTGATTGACTCAAATGGTTAATTTTTGGTGCAGTAATTTGGTGCGCTGCTTTCTAAAATTAGTTTAAAAATTGTGTGGTGATTAGCACTGTAAAATTATTATATAAATGCTTTGTTTAATTTTCAGGAATATTTCGTGTTTATCATACAAGGATAAGTTACTTGGGCTTTTGACAAAAAAAAAGTAGGCGCCCTACAACCTCAATTTAAAATTACTTTGTGTACATTTAAGGTAGTTTAATATTACGTAGCTATCACAGGACAAGTTAGTTGGGCTTTTGAAAAAGGTGGGCGCCGTAGGCGCCCATAAAAAAAAGGGGGGGCGCCGCAGGCGCCACGGCGCCGCAGCAAAAACTAGTTTTAAATATTTGAATTTCTGTAATTTTCCGGAAAGTGGGAATTTCCGAAAACTAGCTTACTGAAACCGGGTTAAAAGACCGCACTTTTCTTGGTTGAAAAGATCGAAAAGTCGAACAAATGTTTTCTGTCAACACAATGTGTCTTGGTCAATCGGAGCGGACTTCCTTGGTGGCAAACATTCTTATCTGGCTAATTTTGATTTTATTGTTTATTTCATATGGTTCAACCACTTATATCCTTGTATAAGTGATAAAAACAAAATTCAAAAATAAAAAATTCCTTTAATTTAAAACAAATATCAATTGTCCGAGATATTTGTTTTGCTTTATTGAAATGAAAGCCTCGCCTGTTCACACCTTGAAGATTTAAATTCTAATCTAAAAATTGAAATTATTAACTTTTATTTTTAGTCCCAAAATTTTAATGGATTTAAATTGTCATTTCTTTAAATGTCTGAGGATAGAGAACACCGTGCCAAAGGTATGATCTCAATAATATATGTAAACAGTAACTTCGCTTCGATGTGTTACGGTGGCTTTAACTTATGAAGGTTCTAAAACGAATTCTTGAGTACAGTAACTATGAACTTGAAAACTACACAAACAGAATCTAATACAACGCTCAGATAGACATAGGAATATATACATTATTCTTATTATGTATGCAAGAACAAACACTTACTAATGCCGGTTCATCCCGTCTGGAATTCGGACCTGGAATTGGTTTACTGATCTAACCAGGAAAACCAAACATCTATCAATATTTAAATCTGTAGTAAAATGCAAGACTATACATAAACCACGAATAAGCGTAGGCCGTAGGACAAAATAATATTCTGTAACAGATATTGATAAGAAGATAAGACATTTTTGTGTTCATTAAGAATAAAAGCGCCAATATTTCTTGAAAATATTGGGGGGGGGGATGTTGTTGTTTATTTATCATTACAAATTTGTTGATTACAGGAATTTTGCTGGGCTGAATATTTTCAAACTAACTAATACTAATATAAAAATATAAAAGAATATTTCACGAACTTTCAATTCCTCAAGGTCCAGATCAATAGGATAATTTACTTGAGTGGAGTGAAGGCCGTCACTGTTGTAATGATTACCCTTCTCAGGCAAGAGTGTGTGTGTGTGTGTGTGTGTGTGAGGTGGGGTGGGAGGAACAACCCGTTGAGTTCACGGAGTGCACTCGCCCTCTGTCCCACCACCTCGATCCCACCAAACCATAAAACAGCATTTTCGAGTGGTCGCGTCCGACATCAAACCGTGTGGGGAGATAAGCTATGAGTTCAATCCACCTCCCCCCTCCCCCCCCCAAACACACACACTTTGCGATGACTTCTTTGTACGTTCCTAATCCACGTAGCCCCCCAAAAGCCAAGGAATCGGCGTTAAAAACGCAACTGAGCTATCTGAGGCTGAGGTGACATGACGTGATAGCAGACGTCGTTTGGCTGCTGGGGGAAAAAAAAAGGTTTCGCCCGTAAACTCTGAGAGGTTTTTCATATAATCTCCGCAGCTTTGTAGAGAGGCTATAAGCCGAAAGTTTTTTGTTTTTTTTAAAACTTAAACGTTGTTGTTTTTTTTTATTGCGAACGCTTTGAAACCGATCTTGTTGACATAGCTCAATAAAATGGCAGCAAACGGAAGTGCGCATGCCAAGGGAAGGGAGAGAACTGTACGAAATGCATGCGCCACACACAAAGAGTGACGTCACATGTTTGCCAGTTTAAAAAATCAATTAAAAGATTTGCGAATTACGCCAACAACTGTTTAAATATCACACTTGATTTACGGCCACGGAAGCGTGACAGTGAATGAATCAAGAGGCCATATTTTTTTTTATTTTTTTTGTTTTGAGTTCCGGGACCCGATTAAAAAAAATATAAATTTTAAATTGACGCAATGCAAGCCTGATTCTTAAAAACAGGAAATATGAGCACTTCCCTGAGATTTCTGTTAATCGTATACAGTGGTTTACTACAGCCGTTAACCACAAGTGTTTGGGTCGGGTTCAGGGTTCACATAGACGTATCATCCTGAAGTTATAGTTTACGGTTGACCAATCAGGAAACAAGCTGACGTTGTAGAGGTAAATGGATGGGTGATGCAGTGATGAGTAAAATTTATAATTGTTAACATACCCTCGTGTAAATGATGTTGATCTGAAGTTTGTATTACTGAATAATGTAGTTTAAAATTATATTTAAAACGTTTAACGCTGACATGCATGAAAAGTTGGTAAAGACACAAGGTGAATTGTGCTGTGTTATTGACTCAAGGTTGAATTGTGCTGTGTTATTGACTCAAGGTTGAATTGTGCTGTTATTGACACAAGGTGAATTGTGCTGTTATTGACTCAAGGTTGAATTGTGCTGTTATTGACTCAAGGTTGAATTGTGCTGTTATTGACACAAGGTGAATTGTGCTGTTATTGACTCAAGGTGAATTGTGCTGTTATTGACTCAAGGTGAATTGTGCTGTTATTGACTCAAGGTTGAATTGTGCTGTTATTGACTCAAGGTGAATTGTGCTGTTATTGACTCAAGGTTGAATTGTGCTGTTATTGACTCAAGGTTGAATTGTGCTGTTATTGACTCAAGGTTGAATTGTTCTGTGTTATTGACTCAAGGTTGAATTGTGCTGTGTTATTGACTCAAGGTTGAATTGTGCTGTGTTATTGACTCAAGGTTGAATTGTGCTGTGTTATTGACACAAGGTTGAATTGTGCTGTGTTATTGACACAAGGTGAATTGTGCTGTGTTATTGACTCAAGGTTGAATTGTGCTGTGTTATTGACTCAAGGTTGAATTGTGCTGTGTTATTGACTCAAGGTTGAATTGTGCTGTGTTATTGACTCAAGGTTGAATTGTGCTGTGTTATTGACTCAAGGTTGAATTGTGCTGTGTTATTGACTCAAGGTGAATTGTGCTGTGTTATTGACTCAAGGTGAATTGTGCTGTGTTATTGACACAAGGTGAATTGTGCTGTGTTATTGACTCAAGGTTGAATTGTGCTGTGTTATTGACTCAAGGTGAATTGTGCTGTGTTATTGACTCAAGGTGAATTGTGCTGTGTTATTGACACAAGGTGAATTGTGCTGTGTTATTGACTCAAGGTTGAATTGTGCTGTGTTATTGACTCAAGGTTGAATTGTGCTGTTATTGACTCAAGGTTGAATTGTGCTGTGTTATTGCCTCAAGGTTGAATTGTGCTGTGTTATTGACTCAAGGTTGAATTGTGCTGTGTTATTGCCTCAAGGTTGAATTGTACTGTGTTATTGACTCAAGGTTGAATTGTGCTGTGTTATTGACTCAAGGTTGAATTGTGCTGTGTTATTGACTCAAGGTTGAATTGTGCTGTGTTATTGACTCAAGGTTGAATTGTGCTGTGTTATTGACTCAAGGTTGAATTGTGCTGTTATTGACTCAAGGTTGAATTGTGCTGTGTTATTGCCTCAAGGTTGAATTGTGCTGTGTTATTGACTCAAGGTTGAATTGTGCTGTGTTATTGACTCAAGGTTGAATTGTGCTGTGTTATTGACTCAAGGTTGAATTGTGCTGTGTTATTGACTCAAGGTTGAATTGTGCTGTGTTATTGACTCAAGGTTGAATTGTGCTGTGTTATTGCCTCAAGGTTGAATTGTACTGCATGGGTTATGGACACGAGATGAGTTGTAAGGTAAGAATTTCAAAACTTTACTCTACGCCCAGGATATACAATATGTGCTATCAGCAGGAAATACATCTAATCTAAAGTATACTTTTTTTTAAAAATATACTTTATACTTATAGATTATAGAAATATGTTCTTTGCTATAAGATATATAGGCTATAAATGTACTTTGCATTGGCCGTAAAATATGTCCTATAGTTTAAAGGAAATCAAATATGAATTTAAATTCTTTTTTTTTCTTTAGGAAATAAAATCTGGGCGATATATGGGGTTAAAAATCTGCACTACACCTGGAGTATTTCGAATGTGTTATCTAATATACATAAAATGTGTCTTATAAAAAAAATTCTTAAAATTTCAATTGTTTTTGAGGTGTACATTGAAAAGATATAATATTTTCTAGAAAATTATTTTGTGACTAATTTTTTACACGAATATGGCTTATAAGAATTATTCACATGGGTGGGTTTTTTTAAAATAAAAATATCTTTAAAAATTTTACTTTCAAAGCCCTATTTTCTGGTTTTACCACAAGAAATTAGTATTTGAACAAAACCCCAAAAATTGTCCAAATAAAATCTTTATTATTTCTAATAATAGTGATTTTGGCTCAGATAGGAGGTTTTAAACAATAAAATATGTATTTTAAGAATATCTGTTATCTGCCCAGAGGAAAAGAAAATACAAAAAACAACAGCCCGCAAACCCAGGAAATAGTTTTCTCGGGATTCATCATAGATCAGGCGAGCCATCAAACAAGTGGGAGATACATTTTAAACTGCAACATAATAAACTAAACTTGTATGCAACACGAACCAAATAAAAGATTTAAAAGTTAAATTGTAAAAAGTTAAAGTGAAGTGCTATGGGGAAATGTATTTAAATTTACAACTTTTTAATCAATTTTAGTGTTTTGCCCCGAGTCTTGATATATCTTTGAATAGAATTCTTAAACTTTATACACGACTTCAAAAACCTCTGTGTAGTTGTTGACTTTGGTCAGAGCATACAAGTGTTGATTAGAGGCAAGTGTTGATCCGGGACAAGTGTTGATTCGGGACAAGTGTTGATTCGGGACAAGTGTTGATTCGGGACAAGTGTTGATTCGGGACAAGTGTTGATTCGGGACAAGTGTTGATTCAGGGCAAGTGTTGATTCGGGACAAGTGTTGATTCGGGACAAGTGTTGATTCGGGACAAGTGTTGATTCGGGACAAGTGTTGATTCGGGACAAGTGTTGATTCGGGACAAGTGTTGATTCGGGACAAGTGTTGATTCGGGACAAGTGTTGATCATGAGAAATAATCATTCTTGATCAGTGAGTTTATTTCATGTCAGTTTCAGGTTGATTTCACACAAGAAAATAACTTTACACAAAAACCCACGCCTAATAATAATAACTAAAATGCACTCATATTCGATCTGAGACAAATCGACATTCTCAAAGATCTTCTGTTTTGTCGAAGCATCAAGCATGGGGGGAAATTCAACCAGATGCCAAGAAAAAAATAATTGGCCGCCTCGGACGTTGGTTAAAATAACAAGTTGAACTGGGCTAGTGATATTGACGATCTCATCAATGGCAATAGGGGAAAAAAACCTTAAGTTCGAGTCTTGATGAGGACTCCGAATTTCAGTGTAAAATTTTCCGACCCTCCATGAAGCTTCCCAGCGATATATATAGTGTTCATAGTCGTAGATTAATGAAATTACTCAGAGAGTGAGTGTGCTTCCTCCGGACACACCCACACCGTTGCACATGTTTATACGAGGCTTCATATATGAAATCTCTCTCACTGTAACAACTTCCACTCAATATTGTCATATAGCTGAGGTCAAAGCAATATCTCCAGGAAAGACTACTTTAAATAACCGAGATAAAATTCCCCATATGCGGGCTGTGATGAGCTACTATTAGCCACTACTATAAAATGCCACAAGCGCTTTAGGTGAGATATATTGTCCTTTGTTTTACGGAAATTGAAATGTTATATCAATGCCATACATCTTCGCGGTGTGTGTGTGTGTGTGTGTGGGGAGGGGGGTTAAGGGTTGTGGGGGGGGGTTAAGGGTTGTGGGGGGGGGTTAAGGGTTAGGGCATTTGAACACTAATATAATTCAAGGACGTGAAACAAAAAGTGCTGTAGCGTGACTGGTGTGGTGGTGTTTAACCCGGGTTATTATGATTCGTTTGTCAAGTAGCTTTAGCCGCTGAAAGTCCTCGAACGGTCGTCTTCATTGTTTGATAGCCTGTATAAAGAACGTTTATAAAAATGCTTTCAAATCTTGAACCTCAAGTCACTGTTTGTATTCGTTTGTTATTTCGGATAACGTTTGAGTGAGTTATTTCACTAAAGCTTTGAACACAGGGAAAGTGCTCCAGAGAAAGTTTATTTCTCATTTAAAGAAGATCAGATTTTTTTTTAAATTGCGAATTTTATTCAACCCAACAGTTATACGTTAAAAAAAAAGAAGAAAAAGATTACCTTTAAAATGTAGCCGCGCTTTCAGAATGCATGTTTTACATGGCACCCGTTATAACTTACTAAAAGTCACCAACTCCTATTCATTGTGTGCGGTAGATTCAGGTACCGAGAGAAACAACAACACGGGTTAATTAACCACCCGACTGCATTTTTGTTTCGTCCTGCTTTGAAGTTCGGTCGATTCATCGCTGACAGCTGGACCATAAAATCTATCCGTTCAGCCATCTTATTTTGCCACTGGCAGACCGAGATTGTGGTCCGGTACCAGAAACAATGACGTCCATATAATGTCTGTTAGATCGGGTGCGGGACGAACAGAATGTTCCTGTGTCTAGTTTGGACATCCGACCCACTCTCCCTTTATAGTCTCGGGTTTGCAGTTTTCAATCTTGTACAAAGAAAATCGAAGAAATGAATTGTTTTTCTTATAGTTTCATATTTTCCTCTTTTTTCTCCCCCTTCTATATTATGTGTAATTCTAAGTATTGTTATGGTCTAAACTCTAAACGTTATGGTCCTTTGAGTGCACTTGATTCAAGCCATGTGAGAAGTTTCAACGAAATTTTATTCTTTGAAACACAAATATAACACCTATTTACAAGAGTTGACGATAATTAGCAGAGCACAGATACAAGAAGTGCGTCATTCTGATCATAAAATTTCACTTACAGTGCGTTTGCGTGCGTATATGTCTGTATGCCTAAAACACACCAGAGACAGACTTTATGCCGACTGATTTAGAACCAGTAAAAAAACAACTCATTTTTAGAAAACTGAACCGTTACAAAAAAAGTACACAAAAATCTTTATCCTCATCTAGTATAAAGAAAGCAATCTATTTACTTTTTTTAAAAATGCAACTGCACTAACGTAGCATATAATATATTAAATCTATTCTTAAATTATGTAGAGTGCCTGACGTATGCTCCTTGTTCTATAGTTTGTTGGTTTTAAATGTTTATTATTATTATTATTTTGTTTAAAATGCCTTTTTGTTGAATTAACTCTAAAAAATGTTTCTTTTTAACTTAACACCCACATTGATGACAAAGTGACAAGGTCATGATAATGTGACCAAGAGGTGACAATGGGGACTAAATCCTTTTGCACCTGGCCCAGGCTATCTACTTTCCCGTCCAGGCAGATTAGCACCATGTCTATCAGCTGACCCAGCGTGTGGTCAATGTACCTCTAATCCCACGGGACGATGGAGGCAAAGAGAGCCAGCGATGCCAGACAGAGATACGCCAGGACCAAGAACGAGAGTCGCCAGGATGGGGGGAGGGGGGTTAAACGGTGGATAGAAAGGAGGCGGGGCTCGTTTCCCGTCAGGTGTATTGTCCCGTGTTGGTCTGTTATGGGGTGCTGATGGTAACGGAGTATATTTAAATTATCGTCTTGATATTTGTAACCACACTTTTCACTTTCAAACTAAATCATATAATTATTATAATGCGAATCTTAATCTGCGGGGATTCAATATGGGGAGCTAAAACGCCGTCAGTATATGGAGATATCGGCGAGAATAAGACGGAAAAACCAACGAGAAAGACCTATTGATTGCACGGAAATATACTAATTTTCGAAAATAGAAAAGTTATCAAAGTGAAGATATGGAAAAAGCCAACCATGAGGACTTGGAGGAAAAAGCAATAAGAGGAAATAGAAAAATACTTAAGGAAAGCGCAACTGGAGGAAGACCGACGTTCGGCAATGACATATGAAATAAAACAAACCCGTAAAAACAAAGTTTTTGACTATAAATCCCTTATATATGAGACATAACTAACAGTATTGATTATTTTCAAACGCGACAAACATTTACAGACTGAATCTGTCTTAACTCAACTTTGCTTCATAACCCTGGGGATGGGGTGGGGGTGGGAGGTGGGAGAGGGGAAAAGTCTGGTCACCGATCGCTTGACCGAACTCAGCGTGACATGTAAAATGTAAACAAAAGCACGCCGGTACTTCGATGGGTCGCGTCAACGCGTGACTGAACAATCCCGTGAAGAAAAACAATAACAAACAGTGAATTTGAATTACATACGTTATATAAGGATAAACTAAAAGTGCATAAATTTAATTACGGTAATTTCGATCGATCTGAAATTTTGATATGATGCATTGTTAGGTGAGACAGGTCCGTGTGCCAAATTTCCAGCTCAATCGGATCACGGGAAGTGGGTCATTTTTACTTTTGTTTTTCCGCCCGCCCAAGACAGAGATGATGAAGACAGAGAGACGGCGTGAAGTTAATATAAGGGATTTAAATAAAACGAACCCGTAAAAACAAAGTTTTTGACTATAAATCCCTTATATATGAAACATAACTAACAGTATTGATTATTTTCAAACGCGACAAACATTTACAGACTGAATCTGTCTTAACTCAACTTTGCTTCATAACCCGAGGGGAAAAGTCTGGTCACCGATCGCTGGATCTAGCTCAGCGTGACACGTAAAATGTAAACAAAAGCACGCCGGTACTTCGATGGGTCGCGTCAACGCGTCAACTCAAACTCTCACGTGGGAAAAAAACAATAACAAACCGTGAATTTGAATTACATACGTTATATAAGGATAAACTAAAAATGCATAAATTTAATTACGGTACGTTCGATCGATCTGAAATTTTGATACGATGCATTGTTAGTTGAGACGGGTCCGTGTGTCAAATTTCAGCTCGATCGGATCACGGGAGTCGGTCATTTTTGACTTTGGTTTTTCCGCCCGCCCAAGACAGAGATGACGACAGAACGACAGACAGAGACGGCGGTGAAGTTAATATAAGGGATTTAAAAAGATAAACTGGAGGAAATATAGATAGATCGTCAGGATCAAATAGAGAAAGACTGCGTCTTGTTCCATTCTGATTACCATAATTTAGCGGTTGTTTTTTTTTCTTTCCAGATATACCTCAGCATAGTCTCATGCTCCAGCAAGCATCCTATATAATAAAGGGCAAGTTTCTGTCCTTTCTGTCCGTTCTGTCCGATCCTCGATATCAATTGGTCCCTCAAACACATATGACTCCTACAGCCAATCATATTGAACACGTTTACGCGGACGTTCAAAACGAGCTATTTTTGGTGCAGTATTTCTTCCAAGACTTTATTTTGAGTTATGCGCGTTGGTATTTATAGTGAAAAGCTCTGTTTTTACGAGTTATTTAATTTAACTATAATGAATAGTATTTTTGACGTGATGCACATGTAATGCCGGTCGAGACGGCTGTTGGAGGGGAGTTACAACATGCCACCGAACGGTGGCAGAACGTCCTTGGACGGGCTTTGTTGCTCGATAACAGTATTCCTATTTTTATAAATATTCTTTTTTTTTAGAATATAAAGATTAAATTTATAAAAAGTTGATAATTCAAAGTCTGCTTTCAAGTTTTTTAAATACCGAAATTGCTTCATCACTTCTATTAAAATCTCAAAGTCTCCTCATTTCGTTACGTGTGAGTACACATTTATCAAAATTAATCACACGATGAAATAAATGAAAAAAAATAACAAGAAAAACTAAAGATTCTATTACACCAATCCATTAGATACGTTTATTCTTGCCCCGTGGTGCGAAGCAACATGAAAATCGACGTTGTCTTTTAAGTTTTGTTAGGTTTTATACCACACTTCATCAAAGAGCCACAACCCAAACCACTGCATTCACTGTTGCCCCCCCCCCTCTTCCTCTCATACAATCACTTGTGCTAAAATAAGCCTCACTCATATCTTACATCAGTTTTTTCTAATTATTCACATTTCACTTATGACCAAAATGGTCAAAATCTGAATTAAGTGTTTAAATGTCAAAGTCAATCTTGCATACGTCACCGAGATACTTTATGATAATCGTGTTTTTCAATGAGTTTTAGATGCAGCAGATACACGCACGAGCAGATGACACCAGAGGTGACACCAGATCGTGTCTTCTCGGGCGAACTCAACAACTCGCGGCGCGAAACAATGGCCGCTGTCTGTACGCATGCATGTGTTTTGTGTACATGTGAGAGACCACATGCGGGATTAAACAGCACGTTCTCTCTCGTTAGACCCCTCACAACTCTCCTCGGCAGGAGAAGACAGCTGGAAAAACTCGCACTTCATCCATGCAAACAATCATTCGAAACAATGATGGCGGGTTCCAGGAACCGGAAATTAATCAGCTCGATGCAAATGTGCAACAAGACGGTGGAGAAGCCAACAAGAAAGACCACTACTCATATCAGATTTCCACGGTTTTGAAATTTTTTGACTGCCGTGAAAGAAAATTAAATTGTGACTGACGTATGCATGATTTGAAGAATGTATAACAGTGGGTTTTTTTTTAAAATCTTATAACTTAAGTTATACTAAACACCTTTTGGCATTATTCCTTCATGTTTTCAAACGTAATGGATCAAGACATGCATAGAGATGTTTCAAGCACTTTCTTCAAAAAACTTTTAAAATTAAATATATTTTTTTTTAAAAAAGATTTCTAAAGCAGCAATAGACTTTTGCGCTCCTATTAATCTATAGGCTTGCTGAGTAGCCCCCTGCGACCACTGAAGTGTCCTACTCAAGATCACAGAATCATCGCGACCCGGTCAACATACGTAAGAGACAGAATAATCAAAACATTGGTTGTGGGCCCTCATGGAAAAGAATATAGAAAACATTTTAAACTGCTTTCTTTCTCCTTGCACTCAAACCTTTTATCTGTTGAGTCTGTGAAGAAAGAATTTTCTAAAGTTAGTATAATAAAGCATAATTAACTTTCCCTCTCGATTAATTCGATTTCATTTAGTGCTTATACTTAGACACACTTATTCAGTTTTTCTTTGCGTCTGCCTTAAAAATCGTCTGCCTTAAAAATCTTTTTTTTTCTTCTTCTAATCAGTCGTATACATGGGAGAATTTCTAGTAGCTAATAAAGGAGTAATATCGTTAAAAAATCGTACACTCTCAGACACACTCCTAAAAGAAGCTTAGATTGAAAAATAAATGCAGTGAATTGATGTTTGCGGGAAAAACTACAATATTCTCAACACCATCTTCAAAACCCCTATTCTCTCTGTTTCAATCTCTCCTAAGAGCAGAATTGAGCCCATGAAGACTTGGCGCTGTTCTCAAAAACTTACCCTAGAGGACCTCTGTTGTTCTTCAACAAAAGGAGCTTTTTTTTCTAAATGGCATGCAGGGCCCCCTAAGCCCGGCCGTATGCCCATTTGAATAGCAGGTATCAACACCCTTCCATGCCCCCCTCCAGACAAACTCTTTCAGCCCGCGCCGAATAAGATTACGAGACCGGCATCATCACCGCTTTGTGAGACATCGAGGTTCCCCATGACGTGGCCGCACCTTCTAAGACCTGCCCTGTAACTCGGGTTCAGGAATATGGGTTGAACGAGACGAAGCGTAACGTTAGATTTTTGTTAGAGTTAATCCTTTCTGTTCAGCTTTTAAGAGGTGAGGAAAGAGATACAATTTTCCGTAACACCTGGATTATCCGACCTCTCCACACCCTCATAAATATGTTTTGTTGTTTTTTTAAACGCTATCTTGACCTTATCTTGAGCTTATAGTAAACGAATGCTCCCAACTCCAAATCTTTTACCTTGAACTTAGTAAATGAATGCGCCCGACCCAAAATATTTTATCTTGAACTTAAAGTAAACGATGCTATCCCCCCCCCCACACACACACTCACACACAGAGCCCAAAACCTGTTATGCTAAACCAAACAGGTCTTTACGTTGCCTTTTGCCAACCATGCGGAAGGTGTCTTTAGAAGATAGAAACTTTGAAGAAGATGATCTCACCAGTTTAAAAGGGCTGTGGTGGGGGGTGGGAGGAGTGGTGGACCCATTGTCTCTAGACAAAAGATGATTGTGGCAGACGTGACTCCAGGATTTGACATGCTCATTCAATTTTTAGACGGTAAAAAAAATTGACTGCAATTTGAGGGTGGCACTCTCGTGGACCTAGAAATGTCGGCACGGGATTTTAGGTGCTCCAAGGTTGTTCATAACGAGCGAAAAATAAATGTGTGGGGTTGGGTGATTTGAGATGCACCATCAGATAATTCAATTCGAAATGTTCTTAACTTAGAAAGTATTAATGTAACTTGGCCCCGTTCCTGTTACAATCTTATAATAAGTTGAAAAATATCTTTTTAATGAATTCTGTTTTCCTTAACAATAAAAAAACTATTTAGAAAATTTAATTTGAAGAGACATTCCAATTGAATGAAGTGAACGTATTTGTTTCAATAAATTCAACAAAGCTTTATTTAAATTTAATTTAAATAAATTTTGTATACACCAGAATTGGAAATATGGAATTTTCCAGATCAGCGAAGACTTGTTAACTTCGAACCTTACCATAAGCACGATTGTTGCGTGAGGCTGTTGGTCCCTCCCTTCAATCGTATAAGGAATTTGAGTTGGATACACAGATGGCTTTTCAAGAGAGAGATGAAAAAAGAATTCCCACGACGCTCATCTATTAATTATTTATTTATTTTTAGTTTTAACTATTGATAATAACTACTCTGTCACATGGATGCATGAGTATTTCAGTGGTATTAGTGAGGGACCGAGCGCAAGTTACTCTCATTTAGCACAGACATTCAATTTGCTTGGATCAAAACTCAAAACTAGAGGGGATACCGATTTATAAAACTGTTTTAAAATTTATTAAGACCGTAGAGGAATCATGCTAAGTAGAAAGTAAGTTACTGAACATGTAATGGGTGAGCCTAAAGAGGCAACAAGAAAAGAACGTATCGACGAGAAGCCTTTTCCATACGCAAACTGACAAAACAGAAACAAAAACCACAAAACAAGCGGTTTAAAAAATTGAAACTGAAGCTGCCATGCGCAGTCAAGGTTGACATCAATGATAGGCTGACATAATTGATAGGTTGACATCAATGATAGGTTGACATCAATGATAGGTTGACATCAGTGATAGGTTGACATCAATGATAGGCTGATATCAATGATAGGCTGACATCAGTGATTGGTTGACATCAATGATAGGCTGACATCAATGATAGGTTGACATCAATGATAGGTTGACATCAGTGATATGACATCAATGATAGGTTGACATCAGTGATAGGTTGACATCAATGATAGGTTGACATCAATGATAGGTTGACATCAATGATAGGTTGACATCAATGATAGGTTGACATCAATGATAGGTTGACATCAATGATAGGTTGACATCAATGATTGGTTGACATCAATGATAGTTTGACATCAATGATAGGTTGACATCAATGATAGGCTGACATCAATGATAGGTTGACATCAATGATAGATTGACATCAATGATAGGTTGACATAAAAAATATGTATATACTAGGCGTTGCAGGGCACCCCAAGTAACATATCCTTGTTTGATAAATACGAAATATTAACTTCCTGAAATGTACACAAAGTATTTTATAATTATAAATCCTCAAATCCTATTTTTATACGGTTCCCTTTTCCAAAATTAAGATATAAGCTAAAACAATGACGTATAATATTTTTTTACAGTGTGTCTTTAATTTATAATTATTTGCACACCTTTTGATGCAAACCTTATATTAAATATAAGATCAAACAATGACGTCATAGCGTTCCACATCCAGTGAGCCAGTGACTTGGGCTTTTATTATATTTACTAGAGATAACCCGCCAAAAATGACGGAATCTTTTTTGGTTCAAACAGCACTATAAAACAAAATCGATCGCAGCGCCACCTAACAGCACTACATCCATACAGACAACGGGAATCAATAACATAAGTAACTTATCCTTGTTTGATAAATACGAAATATTAAACTTGCTGAAATGTACACAAAGTATTTCATAATTATAAATCCTCAAATCCTATTTTTACATCGTTCCCTTTTCAAAAATGAAAATATAAGCTAAAACAATGACGTCATATATATTTTTTTTTACAGCGCGTCTTTAATTTATAATTATTTTGCCCCACCCTTTTTGCGCGCCTTCAGATGCACGCCTTATATTAAAATATAAGCTCAAACTTTTATAACAAAGGCGAAAAGGAATTTAATGGGTAAGCCCGAAAAAACCCCATCAAGATAATAAAACAAAATCGATCGCAGCGCCACCTAACAGCATTACAAATTACATCCATACATACAGACAACGGGAATAATGTATATTGATATCACACTTGTTAGAGCCACCATCAGATATCGTGTATTGAAATGAAAAAATTGTGCTAAACGTAAAATTTACCAACAGCGTATTTCTTAATCTCTCTAACTATATTATAATAATTAACCATAATGCTAAGCCGCCAATGATCAACATCAATGCTTCTCAAACTTTTAAGTATGACGGACCGGAAAGAATTTGTCTATTGCACCGGGAACCGGAGCACTATTTTCCCTGTACTGACGTGGTAGCGAAATGTTGTGCATTTCATTTTATTAGTCTATTGCTGAAAACTCGACATATTCTATATGGTTAGTATTAATTGTTGCAAATTGAGGATATTAATATATTGTTCTGTCATTTGTTGATATCATCTGCGGACCGGCGGAGGATGGTCAACGGACCGACTCCGGTTCACGGACAACCACTTTGAGAAAGACTGGTCAACATGATACCTTTGTAAACTTTAAAAAAATATTGTTTTTGTTTGGGTAATGGTAAAGACGGGAGGGCAGTGGAGGATTTCATGTTCTCTAGGCAAATCTACATTTAAGACAAGTTTCTTGTTCTCTAGGTAAATCTATATTAAAGTCAAATTTCGTATTCTCTAGGTAAATCTATATTAAAGACAAGTTTTGTGTTCTCTAGGTAAATCTATATTAAAGACAAGTTTCGTGTTCTCTAGGTAAATGTATATTAAAGACAAATTTCGTGTTCCCTAGGTAAATCTATAATACAGACAAGTTGAAATCGACACTAAAAACAATATTGCTCTGAAAAAAAGATATGTATTTGATATAAGGGTAAAGACGTATACATAAAAATATTTTTTAAAAGAAATAATATATATATATATATATATATATATATATATATATATATATATATATATATATATATATTCAAAAAAATATTTAAAAACCAACCTTTTTTTAAAAATTAAAATATAAGAACATTGAAGAAAACAAATTGTCTATTCATTTTCGTCTCGTGATGTTAAACAAAAATTACTGAATTTTTTGTTTCCTTGAACATGTTTAAATTTCATTACGACACACAATCACTTGATCTTGAATTAAAAATTTTAAAAATCATTTTATATTAAAAAAAACATAATGACATTGGTCCAGTCCTACCTCTCTCCCTGCCACCACCCCAACCCCCAAGCCCCAAGCCCCCACCCCAAACCCCCCCACCCCCACCCCTACCCCTGTCCCATTAAATACACGTTTCGATTTCAAGAACTCTTGTGCTGTTAGGCTCAAACCCAAGACCACTACACATTATTCTGCCATTATGACAAAACAAGAGCACAATTATTTCTTGAATAAAAAAAACCTATCACCCGCGAGAATCTCGCCTGTCTCACACAGACAGCGCATGCGCCTCGAGGCCTGGTCGCACGTGCACGCTATTTCTTACTACAGTATCTCTGGTCTTGATGTTGAGTTGGGAGGGGGAGGGAGGGTATTTGTACTTTTGGACCGGCTCATCATTCCCCCTCCCCCCCCCAAACCCACACACCCCCATTTTTTCTCTCTCGGCTCATCGACTTCAGTCTGTTCTCACGTTATCTGTCAGGAATCATTCAGTGCGGCACAGACACTGTACACTTTAATTATACTTCACACGAATCTCTGGAGGACGAAGGCTCCTCTTACCATGCAGGTGACACAGTGTCCGGCCATGGCTACTTACTGTTGTGTGGTCCACTAGAGTCGCCGGGGCTGGTGGATGACCCGCTAATAGGTTATTGATTTTTGTTCATCACGAGAGGCAGGGGGGGGTATTCGTTCATGTACAAGAGGATATTCTTATAGTTTTAAGCTTCGACACAAACGGTGGACTTAAGAGAAGACACGATTTCTGTCGGGACATCGATTGCAAAAAAAAACAAAATTTTTTTTAATAATTAAAAAAATTTTTAAAAATGTAGTCTTTATCAGTGGTTTTGTTTTTGGTTGGTTGTTTTTGTTTTTTTTGTTTTTTTTTAAACAAACAAAGTTCACTACTTCTTTTATTAACGGCTATTTCTAGCGGTTCCTTTAAAGTAATTGTATAATTTAATGAAAGCAAACAAACATATTCATTTTCCTTGAACTGTTAGTCCGAATAACCCCTTTTACCAGATTAGGCTATTCCTGGATGTACTTCAGAACAGGGTGTATGGTATAATCGTGAAATGTACATAAAGTATTTAGTATTTATATAATATTTTTTACGATCACGATTTTTTTAACTGCACGTCCCGTCTGTCCTGTCAGTGACGCTACTAATTTTAGAAAACAGTGCACCAAATTACTGCTCCAAAAAATAACTATTTGAGTCAGTCATCACTGTTTACAACACAAATGCTGACGTCAAAGGTTCGTGCGTTGTTTTGGTTAATGTTAATCTGGAAACCAAAATGATTATGATTTTTAAGTCTATAATTTAATAATTTTTTTTAAAAAGCAGAGTGATGTCCATTAGCGTTACGGCAGCATAATTCAGGATGTTTATATAATATACTAACGTATCGCCCGTCAAAATAACGGAAGTTTTCAAAATAAATACACATCAGATTAAAAAATAACTTAATACAGAACTTTCATTTATTTTATTTATTTTTTATTTCATTCATTTATTATCATATTGAACAATTTTATGCGGAACGTTCGAAAAGTGTTATTGTTGGTGCAGCACCATAAAACAAAATAGATCGCAGCGCCACCTAACAGCATTACAAATTTCGCAGCGCCACCCTAGTTACATCCATACATACAGACAACGGGAATTATGTATATTGATAGCTTTAAACAAAACGAAATAAAAATCAGTAATGATCATAACATTTTATTAATCCTATCCCCGCCCCCTCCCCCGACCAACAACTGGAGGACCGCCACCAGAGTCCGACAGACCATCCTCCTCCCCCCCCCCACCATATCCCCAAGGACCAAAAAAATGTATATTCACAATTGAAGATCTTAAATAGGAACAAACGACTTGACGATCGATGTGCAGTTCTTGTCCTCTCCTCCCTCAGCCAACTTATTCCATTCAGACTTGAACATCAATGCAGACAGTTCCATTATTTTTTAAAATCCCGTCACTGGCCCGTCAACCCTTCTTCCCAAACGACCCACTTTATTAAAGTAAGAACATAAAACAACAAGAGAACGGAAGTGCCACCATTAACATGTCATTGGGTCAGGGGGAACCATCTTCAGATCCAGCCGATTACAGCACACGCAACAAAGCCATGGGGAGTTATAATTTTTTTTTACCGTTTTAAAAAATAATCTTCAATATGTTGAAAACTAATTCTAATGGCAATCCCCCAAAGGCCTGACTTAGATACCGTGCGTTCGTTTAGTGTCGTGGCTACCCCCCCCCCGCCCCCGTTCGTTTAGTGTCGTGGCTAACCCCCCCCCCGCCCCCACCCCCTCCCACCCCACGACCTCCGCGCTGGCATCAACAAACGATTGTAATATGACACCTCAGGGCTTGTATTAAAAGCTCGGTCGTTGAATTAGTTTTGTGTTGCGGGGGTCGGGGGGCGCAGGCACTCCACCCACCCCCCAACCCCCAAAATCCCCTAGGTGGCTGTAAATTTGTCCAGGGGCGAGGTCACACCTCATCCCATTGTCTCCCCCTCCCTCCCCCTGTTTGTGCACGATCAAAAGAGGGGCCACGGGGAACCGCAAACACGTGCTGGGGCTCGGGGGTTGGGCGCTGTCTGCACAAAATGGTCGCGTTAATAGGAACAACTCACGAGAAGCGGCCTCCTCACGACATGCACGTGGGCGACCTGAAACAACAAAACATTACGCGATTAAAACAGTCCCTGTCTTTTTACTATCCTTTCAAAACTCTAAACTGTAAAATTATAAAAAAATTTTTTTTTAAAAATTAAAAAATATATATATAAAAAAGTGATTTTTAATAGGATAAAAAATATCTAAAAGAAACGTTTACATGATAATTTCTGCATAAAATATACAACGAATTGCCATATTTTGAACGTTTTTCTGTCAAGGTCAGCACGGGTAACGTGACCGACATCATAGAATTTTTATATTTCTTCTGCAATTTAAAAAAAACAAAGTCATTGTAATAATCGTTCAAAAACAATTATGATTTACAGAATGAAGAAAAGTAGAAAATAAAATATTTAAAACATCTTTTTTTTTAAGTACACGCTTTTATTTACATAAAGAAAGTGCACTAAAAAGAAGAAAATAAACATGTTCTATGATAACAGGTGAAATCTGTGAACCTATCCACTGCACATAAAAGCGTGGGCCCTATTGCTACGAGATTTGAAGTTCAAAACCCTTGCAGATCTCACTCTCGATTATGCTGGATATATGTGTCGATCTTTTGTCAAGATGGTGTCAATTCGAACTGGAAGGAAAAGTCTCAAACGTTTACGAAAAAATGTTTTGGCCCGAAAGTAATGGGCATTAAGAGTTTTATATATACAGTAGAAGTCCATTAGTCCGGCATCCAACAGCCCGGAAAGCCCGATAGTCAGGCATCGCTCCGGAAAATTGTAAAAAAAAATATTCTCCAAAAGTGTTTCTTTCAAGCAAATAAAAACGCTCGAGAGCTATTCGGAAGTTTTCGGGGTAGTTCGGGATCACCCGGAAGCGCTCTGTAAACCCTCAGCCTACTCAAAATCGTGAAGAACGTGACTCAGATGCCGAAACGGAAGAAAAGGAAAAAATCAGCTGGGCAGAAGCTGCAGAATCACTAAATAAGTTTATCTCTTTTACTGAGGCTAGTACTAGCTACAGTGCTTCAGAAATTATAGATTTCCAAATCATTAGAAATAAATTTTATAATTAACACCCAGAGTCAAGAAAACAAAAAGACATTCGTGACTTTTTTTAAATATAAGTGAAATATGTTTTATAGTAACGTGTACAGTGTACATACATTATATGAAATGTAAAATAAACTTTGTTGTATTTGCAGCAATAGTAATTGCATACTGTATTTGTATTTTAATTATTAACCTAATTGTTCTTATAATTTACGATTTATGAATGTATGTAGTTAAAAAACAAAGTACATTTGTTTTACGGCAAAGCCTACACTAAAAAGAAGGGGCACCGCCCGATAGACCGGAATTTTCGATAGTCCGGCACCGAGCCGGTCCCGAACGTGCCGGATTATCGGACTTCCACTATATATATATATATATATGGGGGTCTTATGAGACACATGGTCTATGAAAACCTCTAAGTTCGATGAACTGCAATAACGCGCGACCAGAGGCGAGAGGGGCGCAAGCGCCGTGCATCTCGCCTAAGATATATATTTTAAAAAATCAGTTTAATGTCAAAGTGACTCGATGAGCCACGTATCAGATATTATTTGATAAGAGCAGATCATATCTTAGCCAAAATACAGAGAAGCGATGTCTGCGACCTACTTGGACCTTTTTAAGTTTTATTTTAAAAACAAAGGGGGTTGCTGCGGGAACCTCCAACTTCAATGATGATCGATCTTCGCCGCAGTCCTTTTATTATTTGTTGTAACAATGTACATCATATTTATGAAGAAGGCCTTACACTTAAATTATTCTCCCGTAGGAGAATATACATAGTAATTAATCGTTCAAACAAAAATATTGGTTATTCAACATTTTGATGATACATGTAATCAATGTTAGAGACAAAAAAAACACATTTAAACAGTTAAACAGTTAATGGTATAAACATGCTTGATGATGTGAGTGATGTGCCCCGTGATGTGAAATATCAGAATGGAAGTGACGATAAGTTGCGTGGTGTGAAACGAAAAGTGAGAAAACATGTGTGATGGCTGTTTCTCTCGTAGACTTCTCCGTGCCTGTCTTCTGGATTCTGCCTATTCCTCCGTGAAAGGAAAGAGCGATTTTTTTAGCGTTGACACTGCCCAGAGTCATTTGGGACTTAATTTTTAAAAAACATAGTTAAAAATATATGTACATGCATGTACAGCCGGTTTTTAGCATTGAGCCTATATAACTCGTATTTAGTTTATTGAGCCTATATAACTCGTATTTAGTTTATTGAGCCTATATAACTCGTATTTAGTTTATTGAGCCTATATAACTCGTATTTAGTTTATCCTTATTTAATTTCGTTAACGTTTACATTTAGTTTAATTTTAGTTTCCAATTTGATCAATTAAGTTTTCAATTTTGTGCTAAATATTATGTCTATTAAAGATTCGGTGTGCATGTGTTTATTGAATATTACACTCCTTCTGAACTGCCAAATGTGCAGTCTAAATTCTGCAATCCCTCTTATGCAGATGGCATGTTGGGTTGTGATGTCGGATTTTGTATTTGCATTTTAGACGATCACTCTATTATCTTTACAGAGGGGACGTGGTGCTCGAGTGGCAGCGCACTGGACTGTCGTACCGATGGTCAAGGGTTCGAATCCGTGTGAAGGCAAGGGTTTGTTCCCGGGGCCTAGGGCGTCCCTGAGTCACCCCGCTCCGAATGGGTACCTAACACTACATGTAGTTAGGCGGCTGGGTAATGCGTGGAACCCACAAAGCCGTGACCTGTGAATGCTGCATCACTTGCCAACAGATCATCTGTCATGTTCTGTGGACGCAACTATCTTCTGCATAGAAGGAGCGTCTGTATAGATAAGATAAGATAAGAAGATACAGAGTAAAATGTTCCAGCTTTAAATTTATTTATTTTATTTTTTTTGAATTTCACAAACAAGTGTCTATTTGTCTCTATAATTTATATTTACAGAGCGGAGATCTTGTCCTATACAGTTTTTTGTTGTTTGAACTTTCTGAGGTTTGGATCTTTGCGCTTTAACCCACTTCGTTGTTTTTTAAAAATAAATATAAATAATTTTAAAAAATTAAAATACTTCGTTAGCAATGAAGTGGTTGTCCACTGTGCAAAATATTTTTTTTTATGAAAAAAAAATATTAAAGAGCTACACTTCATCGAAAATACCCGCAAGCTATCTCAACACGATCAGTATTTAATCAACCAGTAAAGACAAATCGAGCTTTGAGATTATACTTAAAAGGAAAACTCTTTATAAAACGGGCTTGATATAAATCATACCAAATGCATAGTTGCATCAGTTTAATACACAAGTATATCAAAATGGACAGAACTAGTATGGTGGACTAGTATGGTGGACTAGTATGGTGGACTAGTATGATGGACTAGTATGATGGACTAGTATGGTGCTTATGCTAAAACCAGCATTTAAAAATTCCTAAACGAAAAATTCAAATTTTTAAAAGAAGGAATTATTATTCATATTAGTGATTATATTATTAGAAGAAGCTTGATTATTTCCATTAGAAATAGTAATCTTGGAATTGAAACTAGTCTATAACCACCAGAGTCATATTTATTTATTGTTTAATAAAAGCGTAACATACACAACACATAATTTGTAGAAAATGGACTCTTAAACTTACATCATAGATGATTGAACAAATCACACAATGTGATTTAACTAACGATATAAGTCCTGGAATAACATTATAATAAATTATTACCCCCACAAAACCATTTAGAATTGGTATGCACGCCACTACAATGGTACTTGTACCACTATAAACAGCCCCCACTGTCGATTAATCCTTTGTCATAAATGCTACGAACTTAAATTCCAAAGCCTCGTTGTTCCAAACCTATAAATAACCCAACCCCTCATTCAGAATGTCCTCAAATTTCTCCAGTTGTTCTTGGGTATCTTGATAATGAAGTTTCCTCTTTAACATCCAACATTTTAATAAAGATCTGCATCCCCTAACTTTTATAAAGGACCACGTCCTTTAAATCTATCAAGGTGACAGATTTTATTAATAGAAGAGACTTCACGGGGCTTGGCGAAATCGCTTTTCTACTCTCCGGATAGAGAGTGTGCTGGTACCTGATATGATGAAATATCCGCAAAAGTTAATTCTTTGGTTTTGTTTTATATCACTAACAAATACATAACAACGAAGCCAAAATATTTCATCAATGAAATAATAAAACATAATAGAAAATAAAACGGTTGTACCTCTTGTCCAGTTGGGTGGTTGTCATGAATATTGCTAATCCCCACAATACACCACGTGTAAACTTTTTTAATGATGGAGCCCTATCTTGAATGTTCTGCAACAAAAATGATACGGCATGGCTGAGAAATACCGTGTATGTGTATGATTTTTATTTATTTGAATTCTCATTACCATCAAAATTATATTTGTTAGTGATTTTTTGTGAAAATACTTATCGCTGATTTGGCCTGCCGTCCTGGCCCTTACTTCTTTTTGTTCTAGCAACACGTGTGCAGCATAACGTATGCTTTCATTTTTCAAGGTCTCCAAATATGGTGAATCTTTCTTTAACTGAAAGGGTAACGTTGGCATAGGTAAGTCATTTTACAACCATTTGATGTTATTTGATAAGTTTTTATTTTTAACCGTTTCTGTGATGTGGCCTTTTCATCTTAGTTTGCTTGAAACCAACACTATAGGTGTACTTTTACGGTGAGTTTAGGTTTCAGAATTGACATTGCAGTCACCAAGGAAATAGAAACAAATATATAAGGGACATTGACATAATGGAGTAAATAATACCAGGCACGTAGCCTTGCCTATATCATATGTACTGATTTCTTTATATTCATATTAATCTGTTAACGTTTCAAAACTGTAAATATAGTCTAATATAATAGTCGTTATACAGACGATATTAATATTCTCAAAATTGGATGTTATTTTAATAAAATTAGAACTGCAGCTTCCCACGGTGTATGTGTATGGTTTCTGTTTACAACTCCGTTTTTACTTTTAGATGGCAAGACTCTTGCACTAATAAAATGATAATATCATTGCAGGAAGGGGATTTTTGTGTTCAGGAGATTGTAGGTATGAAGAAAAAAGGTCCAAAGTTGTGAAAATATTGGACCTGTCTCTAGGATCTTTGGCTGAAACATGAATCTCATTTTAAACGTTACTCACAAAGCTTACACTTACAGTGCCTGCATCAAATCTTTCTGCAACTGCAACAAGCCGGATAATAATAAAATAACACACAAAATTAACTGAATAACATCCTTCTTTCTGTATTTGAACTGTTATTTACATAAAGAACACCACGCTCATCTTCATGTCTCCTTAAAGCGATAAGAAAATCTTCGCACGTCCAACACGGCGTGCCTTTCTCCATTGCCATTAGAAACATCACGTAACCAGCCCCGCTTTGACGATTCGCCGAATAGTGACACGCGTCATTAGCCAAATGTACGAATAACGTCGATGAGCAGTAGGAATAATCACTTCGCAATACAAACGAATAAATGAAGGTAAAAAATTGATTTTTTAAAACCACGTTTTTATAAGTGGACTAAAAAGAAGAAAATAATTTAAAACTTATAAATTCAAGTACTTTAGTACTTTAGTTCAAGACTAAAAAACGCGGGGCGGGCGCTTATGAGGTTTAACATAATATGCAGTTCATTCATTCTCTCACTTATAGATCTCTCTTTTGCCTTCTAAATTATACATTTTTAATTATTATACCAAACACCCGCCCCACGTTTTTATTCATATGAAATTAAAATACTTGAACTTATAAGTATTAAATTATTTTCTTCTTTTTAGTCAACTTATAAAAACGTGGTTTTAAAAAATCGTTTTTTTTTACCTTTATTTATTTTACTTTTTTTAGTCTAGTGTATGCTATGGTGAGTTTTGAAGTATTGATTATGTTCAAATATAATACGCATTGCCCAACAAACATTTTGCAGACTGAAGTTGACTGATCTTCCCTTGATGTTAAACCTGATTGATGTGGTCGGGGCTGGTGTGAACTCGGCACGTGCATGTTGCAAATGTAAACAATAGCAGACGGATAATACCGATGCTTATATAGAGATAAACTAAAAAAATTCAATAATTTAATAACGGTACATTCGATCGATCTGAAATTTTCTTACAATGCATTGTCATCCAAGATCTATCTGTGGTAAAATGTTGAGATCTCTAGGACCATCAGAAGTGGTTTAATTTTACGTTGGCAAATTTGAAAAATTGCGGACAGACTGAAACGAAAGCAAGTAAATAAAAAAACGTGGTAATAATAAAAATCTGTAAAAGGAGACATATTAATATAGTAACAAAATTAAATATAAGGGAAGTAACATTAGACAATAGCTTCCGAAAATAGAACTGCAGATAACGTCCCTTAGATTTATCATGAGATCAAACAGACAATTTTGGATTTCCAAATGGAGGCATATTTTAGTTTACTTAAAACGGTAAGGAAAAACCTTCTGAGACTAGAATACACGTTTAGGGTCTATTTTTTCCTCCCAAGTAACTGTTCAAGTGTCACATGGACCAATATAGCCTTGTTAGTTTTAAGGCTAGTAACTGTGGGAGATAAACAGTATATTCAAACAATGGACCCAATTGCTTTTGGCCCGGAAACACAGTTATTAGCTCACTGGAAATTCAAAGTTCTCTAGTGCAATTGGAAACAATTAGAAAAATTGTTTTCTGCGAGTAAAACATTGTAAAAAACATTCTTAGAAATCCTGACACTTACACCCCTTTCTCTCCCCACCCGCCCAAGCAATTTTACTTACGTCTTTATGAATGTTACCTAAGTAAAATGAATAACAATTTTAAAAATAAACACACGCTAAAGATCAGAGCAGTAAAAAAAATATAATTAAATCCAATAATACTGCAAATCATATGAAAAGATTGAAAAAGTTGCACTCTTGTGTTACCTTCTGTGTGTTGTCGCCTTGTGTTACCTTCTGTGTGTTGTCGCCTTGTGTTACCTTCTGTGGTTTTGTCGCCTTGTGTTACCTTCTGTGTGTTGTCGCCTTGTGTTACCTTCTGTGTGTTTTCGCCTTGTGTTACCTTCTGTGTGTTTGTCGCCTTGTGTTACCTTCTGTGTGGTGTCGCCTTGTGTTACCTTCTGTGTATTGTCGCCTTGTGTTACCTTCTGTGTATTGTCGCCTTGTGTTACCTTCTGTGTGTTTGTCGCCTTGTGTTACCTTCTGTGTGTTTTCGCCTTGTGTTACCTTCTGTGTATTGTCGCCTTGTGTTACCTTCTGTGTATTGTCGCCTTGTGTTACCTTCTGTGTATTGTCGCCTTGTGTTACCTTCTGTGTATTGTAGCCTTGTGTTACCTTCTGTGTATTGTCGCCTTGTGTTACCTTATGTGTATTGTCGCCTTGTGTTACCTTCTGTGTATTGTCGCCTTGTGTTACCTTCTGTGTGTTGTCGCCTTGTGTTACCTTCTGTGTATTGTCGCCTTGTGTTACCTTCTGTGTGTTGTCGCCTTGTGTTACCTTCTGTGTGTTGTCGCCTTGTGTTACCTTCTGTGTGTTGTCGCAGAGATATACATCGTGATGGGTACTCTCTAGACCAGGGGTTCCTAACCAGTGGTGCATGCACCCCTTGGGGGTGCATGAGCAGGTTCCAGGGGGTGCATGAACCATTCAGAGAAGGAAAAAAAAGAAAAAGAGGACCAAACAAAAGAAGGAAAAAAAAAGAAAGAAAACCTGATAATCTGAAAATGTAAACAATAAGCAAGGCATGCCGCGTTAAATGGCGCCCATATACAACCTTTATGATACTCGTTCGGTCATCGTTCTGCGCATGTGGAAAATTGACGGAAAAACATTTTCGCAAAATGAACAGTTCGCTCTACGTGTTCCTCGGAATTTCGTGTTTTAAGTAACAGTTTCCTAAAAATAATTTAATTTTGTCATCAAATACGTCAGATATATGTCTTCCGGTGACCCTCTAACTGTTTTGAGAGGATGTAAACGTTGGGATTTTTTTTCCTTCACAAGGTCTTAAAAACATTAATAAATTAAATGTAAGCCAATGTTCGTCATTGAAACCTAAAATCTTGAGTTGAGCATCCAATTCCGGTCATTAAAAACACCAACTTGGTCAGTTAAAAATTTGCCTGTGACTGGTACGACTTTCCGATTGTCATCTCATCACCCCCTCAAAATCGTTAATAAATAATAAAAAAAGAGAGAGAGATGAAACACAAAAGCCTCAGTGCTTCCTCTGTGGAAAAATCCTGTGCAATGACAACATGAAGCCTGATAGACTCCGAGAGCACTTGGAGAAAGTCCATCCATCCAATTCCAAGACCAGTGTTGAGGTCTTCAAGCAGAAGAGAGCTCGCTTCTTGACCTCATGTACCTTGCCCAAGCTTGGATTTTCTTTGTCACAGAAACCTGCACTGGAGGCATCATTCAAGGTTGCATATCTTATTGCAAAGAACAAGAAGCCCCACACCATTGGAGAACTTTGGTGAAGCCTTTTGCTCTGGAGATGGTGGAACTGATGTGTGGTCACCAGCAGAGGAAGCAGGTTGAGAAAGTTCATTTGTACAATTACAATGACACTATTCATTCTAGGATTAGTGACATGGCTGCAGACATTCTGGAACAAGTCTTGTGCGAAATGAGAAGCAGTCCTTTTAAATTTAGCATGCAGCTGGATGAATCCACTGATGTAGGACAATGCAGTCAGATTCTTGTATTTCTGAGATATGTTCTCAGTGGATTGCTGAAGGAGGAATTCAGGGCATTCTTCACTGAAAACCAGTTTGACTGGACTTCAAGAATTTCTTCAATTTGCACAGGTGATGCTCCCTCCATGCTCGGTAATAAGTCGGGATTTTCAGCACTGCTAAAGAAAGAAGTTCCAGATATTGTCACTACACACTGTATCCTTCATCGTCAGGCCCTGGCATGCAAAACTCTATCTCCAACCTGGAAGTCAGTTCTTTCTACTACAGTCCAAGTTGTAAATTTTATCCCCTCACATACCTTGAACCACTGCCTCTTTAAGTTGTTCTGTCAGGAGGTGGTCTCTGAACATTAAGTTCTGCTCTACCACACTGAGGTGAGCTGGTTGTCCAGGGGATGGATATTTTCACGGTTAGTATAACTGAGAGTGGAGCTTGCCATTTTCTTGCGAGAAAAAGAGAGTTACATTGCTGACTAGTTTGACTGTCCAAATTTCATTAATTACTTGGCATACCTGGCTGACATCTTCTCCACCTTGAATGAGTTGAACACATCTCTCCAATGACCTGGTTTGACTGTAATGGATGCTACTGAGAGATTGCAAGCCTTCCTTAACAAAGTGCCACTATTCCAACGACGACTACAAAAGTCCAACTTGGCCAACTTTCCACTCTTGGATGAAGTTGTAATATCTGGTGCAGAAGGAAGCACTGAGGGATCACTGCCTGACAAAATCAAAGGGGAAATTTCAGAGCACCTTTCAAGATTGCAAAAGTCCTTTGATGGGTATTTCTGTCAAGAAATTGCTAGGAAAGACCTTTGAATTCGCAATCCTTTTCTCTGTGACTTGGACAACATTGATGACAGTGACTTTGCTAAAGATGACCTGATTAATTTGAGAACCAGAAAAGTACTGAGGAGTGCCTTCAGTTGCAATACCTTGATTGAATTTTGATGCGCCCAGCTAGATTCCTATCCACAACTAGCCAATAGGGCAGTACTGACTCTCCTTCCATTTGCCACAACCTATCTCTGTGAAGCAGGATTCTCCACACTTTTGACGATTAAAACCAAGGAAAGGAATAAGTTTCTTCTTCTTCGTTCTCAATTTGAGTATTGCGTGCCGACGAGTTTTGCGTCAATTGGCCCGTGGTCTCCGACTTCAGCCTGCTGTTTTTTCTGGATGTGCTTCCATAGCCTTTGGTCAGCCAAGACCATCTGCAAGGCAGCAGTTGATTTTGGCAAGTGATGCAGCGTTCACATGCCACGGCTATAAGGGTTCCACGCATTACCCAGCCGCCTTTTATTTTCCCTAACCCTAGGCCCCGCCCCGGGAACAAAACATGGCTTCCCATGGATTCGAACCCGTGACCATCGGTACGCCATTCGAGCGCGCTGCCACTCGACCACCGTATCCCCCAAGGAATAAGTTGAATGCAGAGGATCACATGAGAGTTGCTTTGTCCAAAACAGTCCCCAGATTTAAATCGCTGATTGATCATAAGAAGCAGCAGATCTATCACTAAATTCTCTGTTGCCTATTGTCAAAGCTGTTGTGTTCCTAAAATAAACATAGTTTATTATGCATTTTCTGCAAGTTTAAAGAGGGGGTGCATGAACTTTTTTGGGCATCTGAAGGGGTGCATGGACCCCAAAAGGTTAGGAACCACTGCTCTAGACTCTAGGTACACTTGATAAAAATTAGTCATTGAATGGATTAACGTTACAGCGCAGTGGCTCGTTGCTAAAGTCGGTCAAAGAATCACACGACACAGATGTACAATTTATTACTCATTTAAAAAAGTGAAATGACTATAAGACTATCTCGGGTTTGATAAGAACTGTGATAATCATTATAATAGTTGTACGTTGCTGTAAGGCAAATGAAATCTTCTCCCAAACATAAGATACAAAAAACCGGACGCATAAAGCGTTTAAATAAGATGTATAAATAAGATGTATAAATAAGATGTATAAATAAGCCCTCAAATCTTTTTGTTACGACCCAAAGTTTATTTTAATTTCTTTTCGTGTATTATTTAATTTTCTATTTACTTCAATTGCGTTTATCGAATACAATTATAATTTGTATTTGTTTTAAACTACGACAATGATTTTATTTCTGATAGGCGCCAACTAATATTCACTAGACCTATTGAACGTCAAGCAATTTATTGCGATACAGTTAGTGTACACCAGTATGCCAACGCCAATGCCCTATTTTGTTTCTCTTATTAGCTCACCGGAAATTCTAAGTTCAATATATATATATATAATATTTTAAGTTCAATATATGTATATATATATATATATATATATATATATATATTAGGGCTGCGGAAATTTCTCGATTAATCGTTAAAAATTTTAACGATTACATTTTTTTAACGATTAATCGACCCACCACTTATAAATGTACTGGAAGTCAAAAAGTAAAATGTTTCGCACTTCGCACGATAAATATAAACTAATTTCCGGAAGATGACACGAACATTTTTGGTTTTAAACTATTGACTGACGTGAATGTTCAAAATGTTGATAAAGGTTATTATGTCCATTGAGAGAAATCGTTTGCCTACCATGTAATGTTCCCTCCAAGTCTAAGCTTCGTTTGGTCCGTGTGCAAAGTAAAAAAAAACAACTCGTGTGCAAAGTTGCACAACGTCCATTTTTTTGTGCAATATTTTACAAAATTTGCTGCGCGGTGATTCTAAACTCCTGCGTGGCGTCGGTCAAATATCTGCGCAGACACGCTGCTTAAAGGGAACATTGCTACCATGGTTCTAACACTTCGCTTACATATCACCGGAAAACCAAACATGCACTTGAACTTGAACTATCCCTTAACCCTGTCATTGGGTCGTTGGGGCACCATCGTGAACTGCTCACTTTCTAACGCCATTTGTCCCGGTCCTGTGCTGCCCTTTGAGAGTCACTGAATGACAGACTGGTCCACGCTTTGATATCGTCCTCCCATTTCTTCTTTTGTCTGCCTCTTTTCCTTCCTCCCTGGACTGTGCCTTGCAAAATAGTCTTTGCGAGACCTCCAGTTCTTGTCACGTTCCGTACCATCGTAACTTCCTCTTCTTAATTGATGTGAGTAGGTCCTCGTAAGGGGCTAATGACAGTACATATTGCGTTGCGGACCGCTTCGTTTGTGATGTGTGCTGTGTAGGAGATGTTCAATATCTTTCTGAAACATCACATCTCTAGCGCATTGATTCTTCTTTGGAGGTCTGCAGTGAGCGTCCAAGCCTCACAACCATACAAGAAGACCGACATCGCCAGAGAGCGCATTATTCGGATCTTTGATCTCAGGGAGAGTTTCTTACTTTGACAGATGTGCTTTAGTTTACTCAATGCTGCCATTGTTTGGGCCACTCTGGCAATAATTTCTGGCTTTGAGCCTTCGTCGGATATTAAAGCCCCTAATTATTTGAAGGTGGAGACCTCTTCGAGTTTTTGCCCGTTTATCCGAATCTCTAGTGTGAATTTTCTATTTGCCATGACCTTGGTCTTCTCTGCATTGATTTCCATGCCGCACGCCTTTGCTGTTTTCTCTAGCTTAGCAAGGAATTATTTTACAGTATTGGAAACATCCACTACAGTATCGGAAACTTCAGCTGACACAATCTAAAGCTATGTGAACGATTCTTCAGCTCGGCTGGGTATATTGTCAATAAGACCCACTCATCACTTGAACCAAATAATGTCAATACACTTGTCTGTTTGCGTTGTTGGTTAAAAGATGTCATATAAAGAAGACATTCCAGTGTAATTTCGATTTTCCACAAGTTTTTTAATAAATGTTACTTATGACTAAAGTTATGACACCATAAATTTCAATTTTTGGCTTTAATCTAAATTATCGATTAATTAATTGTCAAATTATTACCATTGTACGATTAAATTTAAATTAATCGTTATCAGTCCTAATATATATATATATATATATATATATATATATATATATATATATATATATATATATATACATATAATATATATATATATATATACATATAATCAGTGCTGCCAGCGCTAACTTTTTCAACCTAGATCTAGGTTTTTTTTTACCTTGTCTAGGTTTCTAGGTTTTTTATTTCAAAAATAGCCATAATCTAGGTTTTTCTTTGAAAACGTAAATAAAAGATGTTAAAGTACAAAAATTAATAAATATGTGCAATTAATATGATAAATAAATTCGATTTTCAAGAATAAAATCAAGCGGTAGGTGGCAACAATATTTTTAGCCGCTCTATCATGTTACATTATATCTATGGGTCTATTCCACTGAATTCGAAAGGTTGCTGCTGCTACGGTGCCATCTGTCTAAAGAAATCTGGTACAGTACAAGATAAAACAGCTTGAATGAGCCAAAACTATTCAATTTTATTAAACTTCATGACAGACTTAAAAGCTATTTTATTTTCTTCTGCCTGCGTTGAAAGAATATTCTCTTAAGTATACATGGTATAGAGTGTACCATATTCAAGAACAAACACATACTAATTCTCGTTATTTCCTTCCGGAATTCGGAAGTGGAATGGGCTCACTGATCAAACGAGGAAAACCAACACCCTATCAATATTTAAAACTCAAATAAAAAATGCAAGACGAGACATAAACAATGGATAAAGGTACCGTCTGTAATAGATAAGATAAGAATGATTCCAAGTTATGATTGCCATTTATAAGGAAGATGACATAAGTGATGAATAAATGCAGATGTAAGTATATTTTACAAATAGCTTTTTAGAACATACTAATACTTTAGGGGCCCGTCCATAAATGATGACATGCGTCGTCACACTTTTGCCAGATGTGTGACAAGGGCATGGGGTTTTTAATTAAGAACTGTGACTTCACATCAAAAACTCTAAATGACAGCTCCACTTAAATATTTGATTTCTTACAATTTATTTAATGACAATTTAAATGGCTTCGCGCGTGTTAAGATATTAGACTGCAGCGTCACACTTAATATACACTTAAATGACAATAAAATGATTTGAAACATGCTCATTTTCAAATAGGAAATACGGGGGGGGGGAGGTATAATACTTAAATGTGGGGGGGGGTGAAGCTTTGTGACGTCATATTTGTTAATTTTTAGCGTGTCTAGGTTTTTTCTTTCGGATCTAGGTTTTTTTTACGTATTGGCTAGGTTTTTCAAAAAATTGTCACTGGCAGCACTGCATATAATACATACCGTAAATATTATCCAATATTACCACAAATGCAGATTTTTAAATTCAAGTTATATTTTCCCAAATAAATTTTCATTTTTATTTAAGGCCCCCACACCGTGTTAAAAGTGTACATCGTGTACTTTGCACATGCAAACAGAAGGGTTTCATTTTTGAATTGTTAAAAATATAATATTTTTCATTTACATTTCAAAATAATTATAAACACTTAGGGAAATAATGTTAGAAAAACTTTTTTTTAAGTTAAGAATTTTATTAGTATACTAGCGTATCACCCGTCAAAAATGACGGAAGTTTGCAAAATAAATACAAATCAGATTAAAAAATAACGTAATACAGTACTTTCATTTATTTTATTTATTTTTATTTGATTCATTTATTATCATATTGAACAATTTTATGCAGAAAGTTCGAAAAGAGTTATATTTGGTGCCGTAATTTTTGGTGTGCACTATTGAACCTAACAGCATTACATCCAAGAAGCATTACATCCATTACGGGAAAATATGTAAATGGATATGATGTGGATTGCTCGAAAGACTTTTGAACATTTAACGTTACGCATGGAGTTAATTCATGGGACATAACAAATAAAATATGTAAGATTTTGGAAGGGAAAGATTATTTGTATCCCCTTTCTCCCTATCTCCAATAAACAGAAAAAATTGATATTTATTCCAAAACTATGGCTGTAAAATAACAATTGAACGTTTTAGCTGTCCTTTGTTTCTGGACCTTTTATTTGTGCGTATCAGAATAATGAAGAGTTCCCTTCAATTTAATGATACGCTTTATAAAATGCTAACATCGCTTTATGTTTGGTACTGGAGGTTTTGTGTGTCTGTGTTTGGGGGGGAGGGGGTTGAATTAAAAGGATAGGGAACGGCCATCATCTATCAGGATACATTTCACCACCCTAAACCCCATGGCACCCCATTAATGCAATGGCGCTCACCCTCCCCTAAATGGAACCCATTCTCCACTAAATGGAACCTTCCGCCAAATGCCACGACGCTGCAATGGTACTCTCTAAAACCTCCCGGTCTTTACCTATTTCGAACATATCTTTAAATAAACAATAAGTTGGCTGCTTGTTGCACGAGTGTCATTATTTCATGGACACACTAAAGACTTTAACGGGCTAAACTACTCAGAAATTTTACTTCAGTTCAATATTACCAAGGGTTGATTTAGACTTGCAGCACTATACATTGGATTCTTGTATGGAAAGAAAAAAAAGGTATTCCTATTATCTCGACCTATTCAGTTCGGCTCTTGTTGTCTCAACAGCTGGTTCTGCTTATCAACCCCTTTCCGTCTATAACAATCAACGAATTAGAGGCACTTTGTCAGCTTGCACACACACACACACACATACACACACGAGCACGCACTGACGCACGCACGGGGAGACACGATAATGGACCGACTGTATAAGTCGTGGTGCGACATCTGGGGTTATGGCTCGCTCATCTTCAGTAACGGACAATTACACTGAGATCAGGGGACACCAGCGTGCCATCGATCTAAACCCTAGTCATTTGATAGTCTAATGAAGATAGTCTGCTGACAGATTGGCTGTGCTCTCATATATATATATATATATATATATATATATAAATATATATAAAATATATATTTAAAAAAAACACTTACAGGCGCTTACTGGTGAGTTTAATGGAAGACTAAAAAAACACACCCAGGTGTGTAAAAGTGTGTGGTAAAGGAAGTGGGGATGAGTCGGTAGTTCTGTGTGGTGGTAGTGGGGGAGGGGGAGATGGGCTTATATTGTGGAGGATTGAGTCAGGAGAATAATTGCATTCACACACCAGTAAGTTGAAGCAGAAACTCGAGCCTAAAGTGCATGCTAATTTGAAGTATTGGGAGGACCTGGTGTCACACATTTCATTAAATGACCGAGTGTTTCCCGTCTGCACGGTAAAAAGGAAGGGGTTCTATTTGCCAACGCCTGGACACTGGACGCCCGAGTTTCTAACGCCCTATTGAAAGGTTTCTAACACTTTGGGCAGTTCAAATGCAAAATGAGATTATTGCGTTATTTAAAAAAAAATATAAATATTATGCACACTCACAATCTTCTTAATGGTTAATCTCTAAAAGGGATAAATTATACAAAAAATATTGTTTAAAAATTTTTAAGTCTGCTAAACTATTTCCCCCCAAAATATATATATATATATTTTAAAATTTTTAACTTTTTTTCAGGACATGACTTAAGATTCTTGACAAAGAAATTGTAAATCTTGGTTAAACTGACCTAACCTCAATGTGTATTTTAATATTGAACTTGATTTGTTCGAATTCAAGACATGTTCCCATATATTAAAATTGTGAATTTGTTTTGTAAGAACGCACCTTTTCCCACTATGAATTTTGTCTAGAAAATAATAATGTTGTCATCTTTTTCACCTAAAGAAATGCGGAAGTTTCTGGTCAAGACACCTATTTCAATCTAAAGTTTTATCTGTTTAGCTGTTTCTTGATATTCGTGGGTAGCTAACCTCTTTTGTTAAATGACTTATTTCCGCATAAAATCTTTTTTTTATTATTGATTTGCATTCCTTTTTCTAAATAATAATAATAATTCAATAAATTACATTTTAAAAATAAAAGTTCAGATGAATTATAAGAATATTATAGCGGTATCTTATTTTTATGGGAGTTTTTTTTCTCTCTCCATATCGTATATTGTTTTTTCAACCAACTAGACGAGGGCCTGAAAAATCCGAAATCGATGTATTCACAAAGAAAATCAAACTTTATGGCCTCCCTTGAACATTGATTAACTCACAAACTTACTTCGACATTAGGTCATGGCAATCCTGTCAACATACAAGATATGGTACACGAAAATAAAAACGTTTTTCAAAGGTGATGGTGGTTAAGTTTAAAGAAAAATATATAAGTGTGGATTGGTAGTATAATCCTTATAGGACGTATATGTCTTGATAGAAATTATTGACATGGTAGAGGTATTGCCTTGATAGGAGGTATTGCTTTGATAGGAGGTAATGCATTGATAGGAGGTATTGCTTTGATAGGAGGTATTGCCTTGATAGGAGGTATTGCTTTGATAGGAGGTATTACATTGATAGGAGGTTTTGCTTTGATAGGAGGTATTGCCTTGATATGAGGTATTGCCTTGATAGGAGGTATTGCCTTGATAGGAGGTATTGCCTTGATAGGAGGTATTGCCTTGATAGGAGGTATTGTCTTGATAGGAGGTATTGCCTTGAAAGGAAGTATTGCCTTGATAGGAGGTATTGCCTTGATAAGAGGTATTGCCTTGATAGGAGGTATTGCCTTGATAAGAGGTATTGCCTTGATAGGAGGTATTGCCTTGATAAGAGGTATTGCCTTGATAGGAGGTATTGCCTTGATAGGAGGTATTGCCTTGATAAGAGGTATTGCCTTGATAGGAGGTATTGCCTTGATAGGAGGTATTGCCTTGATAGGAGGTATTGCCTTGATAGAGGTATTGACTTGATAAGAGGTATTGCCTTGATAGGAGGTATTGCCTTGATAGGAGGTATTGCCTTGATAGGAGGTATTGTCTTGATAGGAGGTATTGCCTTGAAAGGAAGTATTGCCTTGATAGGAGGTATTGCCTTGATAAGAGGTATTGCCTTGATAGGAGGTATTGCCTTGATAAGAGGTATTGCCTTGATAGGAGGTATTGCCTTGATAAGAGGTATTGCCTTGATAGGAGGTATTGCCTTGATAAGAGGTATTGCCTTGATAGGAGGTATTGCCTTGATAAGAGGTATTGCCTTGATAGGAGGTATTGCCTTGATAGGAGGTATTGCCTTGATAGGAGGTATTGCCTTGATAGAGGTATTGACTTGATAAGAGGTATTGCCTTGATAAGAGGTATTGCCTTGATAGGAGGTATTGCCTTGATAGGAGGTATTGCCTTGATAAGAGGTATTGACTTGATAGGAGGTATTGCTTTGATAGGAGGTATTGCTTTGATAGGAGGTATTGCTTTGATAGGAGATATTGCTTTGATAGGAGGTACTGCTTTGATGGAAAGTATTGTCTTGGTAGCGATGTTCCTTTAATCTGCATGGCTGCATGGCCGCGCAGATATCTGACCGACACCGCGCAGCAGTTGTGAATTAGCGCGCAGCAAATTTTGTAAAATATTGCACAAAAAATGGATGCTTTGCAAACTTGCACACGTATTTTTTTTTACTTTGCGCATGGACCAACGAACCTTAGAGGGAACATTGCTTGGTAGGTCTATTGCCTTGATAGAGGTATTGTCTTCTTAGAATTATTGCCTTGATAGAGGTATTGTCTTCATAGAACTATTGCATTGATAGAAGTATTGTCTTCATAGAACTATTGCCTTGATAGAGGTATTGTCTTCATAGAACTATTGCATTGATAGAAGTATTGTCTTCATAGAACTATTGCCTTGATAGAGGTATTGTCTTCATAGAACTATTGCCTTGATAGAGGTATTGTCTTCATAGAACTATTGTCTTGATAGAGGTATTGTCTTCATAGAACTATTGTCTTGATAGAGGTATTGTCTTCATAGAATTATTGCCTTGATAGAGGTATTGTCTTCATAGAACTATTGCCTTGATAGAGGTATTGTCTTCATAGAATTATTGCCTTTATAGAGGTATTGTCTTCATAGAACTATTGCCTTGATAGAGGTATTGTCTTCATAGAACTATTGCCTTGATAGAGGTATTGTCTTCATAGAACTATTGCCTTGATAGAGGTATTGTCTTCTTAGAACTATTGTCTTAATAGAGGTATTGTCTTCATAGAACTATTGCCTTGATAGAGGTATTGTCTTCTTAGAACTATTGTCTTGATAAACATATTGCTTTGATGGGAAGTATTGATTTGTTTGATATATTGCCTTGATAGAAGCATTGTATTCATTGAACTAATGCCTTGATATAGGTATTACAATAATAAAATTAATAAAGGGTATTGTTTTGACATTGGTATTATCTTGGGGGGGGGGTAATGTCTTCATAGAGGTATTGCATTTCTAGGCACATAAACTTGATATGAGGTACTGTCTTTGAGGTAGGTACTGGCATTTACATTGATTTGTTGTTTTTTCAAACTTAGGGGTATATAATTTTAAAATCCTGAGTCCATAAATCCTCTTCAGGTATATGTGTAAAGAAATTAATGATAGCGAAAATCACATGTTTAAAAACACATCTTGTGCTTAATTCAATTCGTAATTTGATAACATCACGCCATAAGCCAGCCGTTTGAGAGCCACCTTTTAGAAATGATATTAACTTTTTTCCTTGTATTTTATATTGTGGAATTTTCAATTACTAACGGGACATAGTATACTCATACTTCTTCTGTTAGGAGGGGGCGCCTGTAGAAGATTAGATAATGGGAAATATAAACGTTCTGTCAACGAAAACTGGTGTTTCAGTGATGCAGTACATAATACAGTAAATGTATGACCCTTACACAGATAATTGGTAAAGTTTAATGTGTAAAATTGAAATTAGATATGACGCTCAGAGAATCTAATAAATCACAGGACTAAATGAAAGAGATAGACCTAAAGGGCAAGGAACAAAAACTAGATTTATTGCGTCGAGTTTACTTAGCGGCGCAGGACGAATAACTGACAGTGTAATGGATCTCAAAGAATAGTAAAACAATAAGGAATGAGGCAGATTTATATAAAATTGCTTACCTCTGAAAATTATTAAAGGACAAAAGCATTAATCGGTTGATATAGCTGAGATGAACTTAGTGGTGTCCAATACAATAGTCATAGCTGAGTTGAAGTCAAGTGATTTTTGTTGTCCAACAGATTTAGAAAGTCAAAGCTACGTATTAAAATAAATAGTTGTAAAAACAAAGTTTTTGACTATAAATCCCTTATATATGAGACATAACTAAAAGTAGTGATCATGTTTAAACGCGACATTTACAGACTGAAACAGAATTATCTCCCCTGGTTTTAAAACCGTGCGCAGAGACGGTAGGGGGTGTGAACATCGACGGTCGGCGTCAACGCGTGAACTGACCTGGCACGTGAAAGAATTATAAACAAATAGTCGGTTCGTATAGTCTGATCGCTTAAACTTACAAAGCAAGTTAATATAAGGCATTTAATTAATAATGTCACGGCCAGTGGACTGGACACGGACATAGCTGAGTTGAAATCAAGTCTCACTCATTGGAATTGGACACGAGCATAGCTGAGTTGAAATCAGGTGGTTTCCAATTGACCATACAGATATATCAAGATACATTAAAATGAAGTGTTTCAAAAGGGATGACGAAGACAAAAAGACAGGTTGAATTTAAGTATTGCCAAGCAGACAAAGCTTATGGTAACAATAAAACTTGATAATGATATCAGAAACATCAGGTTCATTATGATAAGGACACCTGATAAGCTGAATGCCGCACAGCAATTAAGAGTAACCGCGCAGCAAAATTTAATAATGATAATATATGTGTGTATTTGGAATGTTTAATTTTGCACAGAAAAAAATGAATGCCGCACAACGAAGCTCAAAAGTTGTTGGGGAAAAAAAAGTAATTTAAAAAAAAATTCATTTATTTATTTAATGATTTTTTTTACACGAAACCCCGAAGTTTAGAAGGAATATTGGTTAGGACATGTGAGTGTTAGTAAGGAACGAAAGTGCGAACTGTTAAGCGAACTTGACCAAAAGAAATGTTCAAAGATATTTCTTAGGGAATATGTGTGGTGGACAGGGTTGTGGGGGTTGCAGTTCTCGTATAACCTATTTCTGCCCACGTGAACTTAATTTAAAAAATCTCAATAATTAAGTAAGGGAAAAACAAACAGTTTATTTTTTTAATTTTTACATGACAGTATTTTGCATAGTAGCTTCACTACTTGTTGTTTTTTTAACATGCAACTAAATTAAAAGTGTTTAATAACAATACATTCAAAATGCCATCTTATATAAACTTGATAACAAAACTTTAAAAATAGCAATGCTCAAAACTTAAATTTTGATTTGAGCAGTAGATAACTGTTGATTTTTAATACAATACGTTTTTTTACTCGAGTCATTTCGTCAAAATAAATGTTTCAATACATAAAAGTTTAAAATTGCTCTTTTTGAATTTAAAGAATATTGCAGACAAGAAATAATGAAAATTTAGAATTTAAATCGTAATTTCGTTTCACCCAAATCTTTCAGTTTGAACAAAATTCCGTTAAAAAAATTTCTGTCGAAAAAAATGATTTTGTAAAAATGTTTTGATATTCATTCAAATATGTGGATCTGTGCATCAAGAATAACCCCATTTGAAATCTCAGATATTTAATGTACCATCAACAAACAAAAAAGTTTTATTGAAGTAGAAGACATTTGAAAACAGCATAGACAAAAGGATGGCACTCCAACCTGGCCATCTCAGTCAATGGGAACAAAGCAGACAAGAAAATCATAGATGCAAGTACGTCATTAATAACTTTATCATCTCTGCAATCGACCAATTAATGTTACATGTTTGTAATAGTTTTTATCGTACAGTATTGAAGGCACTGTGGAGTGTGGAGAGTATTGTTGCAACATTTGGTATTGAACATGAATGACGGGGCTGAAGGGGTTGGTCACCGAGACTCGGAGTCTTTTTGACTTATTTAAATCATGGATAACATGAAACTTGAACGGGAAAACTATTTACATCAGAAAACTTTCAAAACTCGTACTTGTCACTATAAGGGAAAAAATACAGCATGTGTGTTAGAGTTTACCAATCTCAAAAATACAGCATGTGTGTTAGAGTTTACCAATCTCAAAAATACAGCATGTGTGTTAGAGTTTACCAATCTCAAAAATACAGCATGTGTGTTAGAGTTTACCAATCTCAAAAATACAGCATGTGTGTTAGATTTCACCATTCTCAAAAATACAGCATGTGTGTTAGATTTCACCAAACTCAAAAATGTGTAAGATTTTACCAATCTCAGTTATGGGGCCGTCCATAAATGACGTCTAACGATTTAGGCCGATTTTTCAACCCCCTCGTCACACGTCGTCATAAAAATTTAGCCCCCCCCCTCCAATATTACGTCACAAAAGTTTGCCCCCTCTCATAAAAACTTTTTTTCAATTTGAAAATGAGCATGTTTCAAATCACTTTTTGTAATATAAATATGTATTTAGTGTAAGGCTGCACTCTAAGATCGTAAGTTAATCCAACAAGTGTTAAGCCATGTAAAACGTCATTAAATAAATTGTAAGCAATCAAATATTTAGGTGGAACTTTCATTTAAAGTTGCGTGTTTTGACGTGAAGTCACAATTGTTAAACTCCCCCCACCCCTCGTCACACATCGTCACAAATGTGTGACCCCCCTCCAGGGCCGGCCATATCAATTGCGGGGCCCTATGCGGCTTAGTATGCGAAATGGATTGCGCGGTTCCCAGTCTGGGTAGGGATAAGGAATTAATAAGGATAATAAGAGAAAATTAAGATAGGCGGGGCCTATGAAAGTGGGGGTCCCACTGCGGACGCATAGGTTGCAGTGGCCTAAGACCGACCCTACCCCCTCACCCCCCTCTAGGTTCGTGGCGTTATTTATGGACGGCCCCTATGGGAAAATAACATTAAAATACTTCCACGTTACTAAATATATTTCCTAATTGTTATTTTATTTTATAATAGCTTAATTAAACGGCAGCTCTTTTCTTTTATTAAAACTGATAATGAGACAATACAATAAATGTACATCTTTTCATTTCATTAACAGTTTATGATTATGTGTGTTAGTTTAAAGTTTAAATCGTTGAAATTGGTGCTTATTTTATTTTTTAAAAGTTGTGGTTTTGAATTTTAATTTTAACTTTAAAAATTTAAAAAGAAAAGTTGAATAACCACTTTTATACAAGGTTACTGATGAATTCATTTCTATGATAATGTCCAATAAAGATGAGAAAGAATTATGATAATTTTAAATAAATCCTTTCTCGTTAAGGTCAGCCGCAATGAATTAGAAAAAATTTTGAAATTACAAGTTTAAAAATTCATCTCATTGAGTCATCAGATTAGATCTTCACAAAATAAAATTTAAACCATTATATCATAATATAGATACAACAAATACAAGTATTAAAACACTGAGCTAAGAGACAGAGAGTGAGTCCTGCAGCAAGTGGATGTAATAAATGGCCGCCTTCAACGTCTGAATCCTCGAGAGTTTCTTCTTGTCCTTGACATTGGGGAGATGTTCCTTGAGGCGATCGAAGGCGACGTTCAGGTGGCACATCCTCCGCCTCTCTCTCATGTTGGCAGCGGAACGTTGGTTCGGGGTCTGTATCCGCTTGCGGCGCCGCCTGCCGTTCTCAGTGGAGACCACCGTGCTGGAGCTGTCGCTGAAGTACGCCTGGCTGCTGTAGCTGTCGGCTGTCTCGTCGATGTAGTCGTGTTTGATGTTCCCGTTGAGAAAATGGGCGTCGTTGTTGTTGTTGTTGGGTGTATTGGTGGTGGTGGGGGTTGCGGCAGAGTTGGTGACGCAGCTGACGTAGTCGTGATTCACGAAGTTGTTTTCCTGGTGCTTCCACCTGATGTCCGAGTAACGTTCATTTTCCTGCCCCCACTGGTCAGCCACGCCGCTCTGCACCTGGAAGAGCCGAGTGCTGACGCCATGGTAGGCGTCCTGCGGGTAGAACTGGCCTTTGACCTGAACGTGTGCCGGGGTCAAGGGCTCGAGGTTCACGGCCGCCGCCAGGAGATTGGTGTACTCGCCATGCTCCACGAATGATCCCCTTTCTTCACTCTGATGCCCCAGAATCGAATGCTTGGTCTCACTCACTGGGGAAATGACGTCATGAGCAGAAAGATTGGCCTCGGTCTTGAAGACGCGCTCCACCACCGTCACCCTCTCCGCCTCTGACTTATCGCCGCCCCTGTAGAGTAAACTCGCCTGTGCGCTGCCATACAGATACGACGTCTGTTCCGCGAACGACTGAGACAGGGCGTCACCGTTACAATAAGGCTTCGCGGTTACGCTGTTAGATTCTGTGTAATTGTTCTTACCAAAAACATCGGCGTTACCCGGGTCGGTGCGCTGCTGCCGACTTTTGCCACTCATCAGGACGGTGACGTTCGGCAAGGCGACGAGTTTTTCCGTATCCTCCCGCCTACAGCTTCTGGTGAACCTGTCATTGGAAGATTTCAGCTCCGGTGCTTTGACATGTCTTCCTCTCTTAATTTCTGATGGACTCATGACTTGGCACTTATGCTCACTGTTCTGTTTCACACTGGCTTTCTTTTTCATTATGGTTTATTTTAAAGCTTCTTAAGCGGTAAGAAACTTTTTTTTTCTTTAACTTATCTTTGTAATTATTATCTTTCTAAAGTAAAGTTGTTGTTTTTTTTATAGGAAAATCTGAGCCTTTAGTCTCGTTAAGAGTTGAAGAAACCAATAATATTTATATTTCGAAACTGTATACAAAATTAATTGTTTTAAAACAGTTTTATATGCACTTCAGAATCTAACTTTAACCGGTTAAGTTCACAGAATCTGAGGCGAGTTTAAATAAACCACATTTTTAGCCACCAATTATTTTCTCTCCGAAAGAATTTTTCAAATTGTCACCACATTCCAGAGAAATGACAAAAATAGTTATATACAATCGATTGGAGCAATACTGAGAATAATATTATAATAATTCTCTTGAAGTTATTTCGCGTTAGCAAAATATTGAGCACAATTAATTGCTATCCAAAGAAAATGTCCCGAGACGAAGTCTAATCCTCAGCCAAATATTTCCATCGCGCAGATCTCTTCACCACGCCTGTCCCCGTGAGTGTGACACACCGTGATGAGCATGCGGCGAACAGTGGGGCCACGCTTGAACGTGTGAGGTCTCCGACCCAGTAATGACTGGCTTCTCACCCACAACCTGTTTGATGCTGGCTCATTAAAAATCCATATTGCGTTAGGAAATTATCATGACTATATTATAAACGACCGGCTCCCTATGCGCTGAGTGGGACAGGTGGTGTGAGGTCAATTTTATTCAATGATCTAGGCACAGGGTTGGGGAGGTCTTTAAATGAGAGAGGGGTATCATTGGCATAATTTAAGATGAACGTGAGGCACTTCGGTATGATAGATTCGGGTTCTTGAAATCATGTTTGTTGGTGCAAAAATAATAATTAAAATTGTACTCCCACCATGGACCAGCTTCTCTTCTTGACTAATGAACCTCTCTATTTACCACTCAAAATTAGGCATTAGAAAGAAAAGTATCTTTGCAGTTATCAACATCACCTGCGAATTCTACAAACATTTGTCTAATGCAGTCAAACAAGGTTAGATTTCGGCTTCTCTAAAATATCGTGAACATCGCGGGTAACGTATTGGCCCGCCAGTCTACTGTAGATTTACACAATGGACGCCATCGATAAAATTTGAGAACCCTGTATAAGCAATTAATCATCAGATGAAACCTATCTTTTGTGGGGAAAAACATGGTAAAATAATAATGGTTGCTTCAAGAAAATGTCTTTTCTCTTGTCATCCTTTCAGTAGAAGTATATAATTGCTGTGGTGTTGTTTTTTTTTGTTGTTGTTGTTTTTAAAATAATTACAACAAATTCGGTAATCTATAAAACTTTCCCTCAACAGTCATGGAAAAGGAAAAGAAAATAGAACAGAAGTTACAATCCCAATCCGACAATTTTTTAGTCAAGTAGAGCAGAAAAGCCCAGACCCCAGCTGTAATGATTAAGTAAAATATAGAAACGGCCTCCCCGAGCCATGATGATAGACTCAAATAGAACAGAAGTGACCTCCCCCAGCCGTGATGATAGACTCAAATAGAACAGAAGTGACCTCCCCCAGCCGTGATGATAGACTCAAATAGAACAGAGATGACCTCCCCCAGCCTTGATGATAGACTCAAATAGAACAGAGATGACCTCCCCCAGACGTGATGATAGACTCAAATAGAACAGAAATGACCTGCCCCAGCCATGATGATAGACTCAAATAGAACAGAGATGACCTCCCCCAGCCGTGATGATAGACTCAAATAGAACAGAAATGACCTGCCCCAGCCATGATGATAGACTCAAATAGAACAGAAATGACATCCTCCAACCGAGATAATAGAGTCGAATATGCGCCTCCTAAACCGTATTGATAGAGTCAAATAGAATAGAAAATCGTTGCTGGTATAATAACATTAACGACTGTATTTATCCCAACAGGCCATATCTGATGTGTGTGTGCGCCATCTGTAAACACACCTCCTCCCACCCCCACCCCTTCTTTCTCACAACGTCCCTTCCATGAAAACTATCACACAACCGGGCAAACTTTGTTCTTATATTGTTCTTTGATATAGAACATACCAATTAGATTGTTCTTTGGGGATACGGTGGTCGAGTGGTAGCGCGCTCGACTGGCGTACCGATGGTCATGGGTTCGAATCCATGGGAATCCCCGAGTCCACCCAGCTTCGAGTGGGTACCTAACGCATAGTTAGGGAAAATAAAAGGCGGCTGGGTAATGCGTGGAACCCTTATAGCCGTGGCATGTGAACGCTGCATCACTTGCCAAAATCAACTGCTGCCTTGCAGATGGTCTTGGCTGACCAAAGGCTATGGAAGCACATCCAGAAAAAACAGCAGGCTGAAGTCGGAGACCCCGGGCCAATTGGCGCAAAACTCGTCGGCACGCAAAACTCAAATTGAGAACGAAGAAGAAGAAGAAGATTGTTCTTTCATATAGAACATACCAATTAGATTGTTATTTGATATAGAACATACCAATTAGATTGTTAAATGAAATAGAACATACCAATATGAGTTTACGGCCAAAATATACTTTCAGATCCATATGTGTGTTGTATCGTGTGTAAATGACGAGCAAAAGCTGAAACTTGATTATTTTGTTTTATTAAAGAGATAAACATTTTACCTCTTACACATTTGACCATATTTTCCTTTTTAATAGTAACATTAATTTTCCGGTGGAGCAAATTATTTTCCTTCAGATTCAAATAAAAATCTCCATAATATGTAAAATAAATTATTTCCAAAAATCAATCCGCCGCAATCAACATTTTCCTCACTGTCGAATTATAAATATCCTTAAAATAAAAATGAATACAAAACAAAGCATAGATATATTTTTTAATTCTTTATTTTTCTATTAGGAAAACTGTCATTAGGCGATCGGCCAGGTTTATTGGGTTTTTTTTTAAAAACTTTAATGACAAGATGAAGATTTTCTTGTATCTTTACTTCATTTTAAGTTTTGCCCAAATGAATCTCCTATTCTTTGCTAAAATAACCAGCCAAAGTAGTACGTATGTCGTGGCGACTAAAGTCCGACATTATGACGATTGCGAGCTATGACCTAGACAAACAAACTTGCAATTCCATCCCCACGAGGGTCATGACGCCACCTTTCAGTAATTTTACACCCTGGCTGGCCAATTGTAAGAGCTTTTTAGAATTTTTGGGCTTTAACCGTAGCATATGTTTAGCCGCTCGTTTTTAAATACGCGAGCTGAGTCCGTTTTAACTTACACCGCGGCACTTACCCCAAATTTGATGATAAAATTCACCCTTTTCCACAACCTTGCCTACCATCTCTCCACCCCAACCTGTTTGACGCCCCTCGAGCAGGACAACGCACAACAATGGCTTGAACCACCCGCTGTCTTAACGCTGGAGCTCCATGCGGGTATTTATCATAGCGGCTTGTAGTCGCTTTATTGCCGGTTATTTTCCTCACTCAAAGCTGTAACCGAAAAAAAAACGGCCAAAAAAAAACACACACTATAAATTGAGTCATGGCTCGCGACAGTGTTTTGATATGGATCCTCATAATTATGCCTGAATTGAAGGTCAGTCGCGGCTAAATTGTCAGCAGCTCTAATTCTAGTTGTTGTTTTATGTCTCATCTCCTGTTGTGTGTGTATGGGGGTGTGGGGGGTGAAGTGGAGAAAACGCGCCTGTGGGGGGGGGGAAATACTTATTTAAACTTTTAAAACAATTTTATAGAAGCTTTTAGGAATTTTAAGTAAAAAAACGGAATTTCTGATTACAGAACTATTAAGATGATAAGAAGCTTAGACAGAAAAAAAACAGAATACACACAAGGGGGTGGGAGCGACACGATGTTTGTGTTTACGTCATCATCATCATCGCCTGCCATCCCATCTGGGGCATAGGCAACAAACAAAGGCTCTCAAGTCATCCCTTTCTTGGGCCAGTCTCTCCAGTCATCCCTTTCTTGGGTCAGTCTCTCCAGTCATCCCTTTCTTGGGCCAGTCTCTCCAGTCATCCCTTTCTTGGGCCAGTCTCTCCAGTCATCCCTTTCTTGGGCCAGTCTCTCCAGTCATCCCTTTCTTGGGCCAGTCTCTCCAGTCATCCCTTTCTTGGGCCAGTCTCTCCAGTCATCCCTTTCTTGGGCCAGTCTCTCCAGTCATCCCTTTCTTGGGCCAGTCTCTCCAGCCATCCCTTTCTTGGGCCAGTCTCTCCAGCTGTCCCCACGTTTTTATGTCTGCCTCAAGTTCCCTTCTCTTCTCCAAGTCATGTTGGGTTGTCTTCTTTTATTTCTTTTGCCTTGGGCTTGTGATATCGGATGTGTGTTGTCTTAGTCTTAAGGTGTGGCCAATCCAATCTGTCTGCGCTGTTGGACTAACTCTTCCACTGGTTCTTGTTGTGTGCGCCGCAGGAGATCCTCGTTGGAGATTACGTTGGGGCCAGCGGATTCGGAAACATGAGTTTTGGCAAGACAGGCCTCACGGTGGTGTTTAATATCCTGGCTTTGGTCTGGACTCTGGAGGGTCAAGTTGTTGCGACTACAGACTTTTTAGTTTGTTGAATCCAATTCTCTCCTTGCAAATTCTCACACCTATGTCGGCGTCTGACCGTTATGTGTGTGTTTTTAAAAGCATTATTCGATTTAAGTTTAATTTTTAAAGTCTTTAACAGCATAATAATGCAAGTTTATTTATTTATTATCATTGCTTTTATTTTTATTTTTTTGGTTTAAATTATACCTATTTAGTGGAATATTTCATTTGATTGTCAGTCCAACCCCATTACTACATCCTGCATAAATCAATAAAGCAAAAAATAAAATAACAAAAACACTTTAAAATTGCTTTTTTAGAAGAAAAAAATATAATTCGTAATATTTATGTCAGTAAATAAATGTCTTTATGTACCCAAAATGTGTGTTCGGCTTGACATATTTCCTTCATTTTGCGTGTAGTAAAGTTTTTTTTAATTTGTATTATTTAAGTTCCTTGCACAGTAGAGGCGCAGTGGCGTCACTAGGGGGGGCGGGGGCGGGGGCGGGCCGCCCTGGGTGACACCCATCAGTGGGTGACACCCAAGCCTAAAATTTTACTGTGTACGATTTTATGCCAGAACAAAAAGAAGACACATTTTTTTCATCTAGAAAGAAATTAAGAAATACAATAAAATACGTTGAACGCGAAAACTTTTTATTATGAAAATATCAGTTAACTTGCAATAATAAAACAGTCCCAACACACAAACAACATTGAAACAAATTAATGGAAAAAAAGAAAAAAACAGTCGCAGCGGATAGATCTTTAAAAAAGTTTGGACATGACAAAGACAGTGTCTTATGTTTTAAAAGATATAAAGCCATTTTGGGGTTTGACACACCGACACCATGGACGACTCCCACCTCACGACTCCCTCCACAACAGTGGGGTAAGGGGAAACGATTATTATCCCCCGAAAAAATCAAAATATGGGTTTACTTTGTTGATGTTTTTCACGAGGAAAATTATGAATTCAATGTTTTTGAGTTAATATTTTGTTTTATATATATTTATTAAAGGCGTGCAAGCATAGATATGCATGTTCATATACAGGTAGTCCTCCGGTTACGACGGTCCCATCCCAACTTACGGTTACGAACGCGCCCCCATGAATAATTATATTACGCGTTATTCCGTATTTTAAAATATATATTTTTTTAACATTCGTTTTTCATGAAGTAACGAATTGTTTTCTCTATTTGAAATCAACAAATTTATTGAAAAATATGTATTATTATTACTTCAACCTATAACTTTAGTTTGCGAATTTTTCTCATGGCGGAGTTTTCAATCAAGTCATTAAAGCTAAGTAAGCTTACAAGTTCCTTTTCAATGCTCATTAGAGAGAGCATATTCAGTCTTTGTTGTCCCATGTACATTCTAACTCATTTTATATTCTTTTCAACTTTGAAAAGGATCGTTATCTGCTGCAGTTTGATGTAATCATTGAAAGATAGATGCGAAGTGTGATGTGTACATTTGTAAACGACTGTGTGAAATTTAGCTCATTCAAAAGCAGTAAAAATTTTAGCACATGTTTTGAGTTTCGCATTGGGCTACTTCCTTTTTCTTACCCTGAGCCTGGACAATAACTTTTTTAAGAGTTCTGAAAATTGGACTAATTCTGAAGGTAAGAAGTCTTCGAAATCGCTTGAACATTCTTCCATTAACTTGGCTGCTGCACATCGGATGGTGAAATTGATGAACTCAGTTAGGTTTGTAAGAAAGCCACATTTCTCATGGATGTATTTATATGCGCCTAACCGATTTTGTAGGGCTTAAGAAAGTTTGTCAATGATTACCAGAAATACCTCAACCTTGAATTTTTGTCTCGGGGAGAATATTGTTTTTGGTGATGTCCATATATCAAACTGACGCTTTCTTTTTTTAAATTTTTTATAGCATTGAAGATTGCTTTTACTATTTTTTTTTACCACGGACTTGCCCTTTCCTTTGTCTTCATAGGAATCAAATTAAGAATGATGTCTTTTAACAAACTCAATGAGAGACTTCCTTTCTAAAATTGTTTCCCAAATTTCAAGTAAGATAGCTACTCCCAGCTGTTCATGTTCCTTTAGAAATCCTTCTGCTTCAAGTCGACAGTCACGTGGCTGATTTTCGTTTGTTGCTAATTCTTCCAGTGCTGCGATATTCTCATGGTATGAATTAACAGACCTTACAGCATCATGCCAGGCTCACCATCTTGTGTCAGACAAAGGCTTGTAACATGTATCAATTTCATGTGTTTTTGAAGTACCTGTCAACGATGAGTAGATGCAACAAGCCGGGTATAAAGTTTTTGCAGAAGACAAAATATCTGTCTGCAGCAGGGCAACCTGCTGCACTTTTCCCAACCAAATTAAGGGAATGAGCTGTGCACGGCACATAATGAGCAACACTGCACTTCTTACGAAGAATAGCCTGGTTTCCGTTATACTTCCTACTGATATGTGCAGCATTGCCGTATGACTGTCCAAGGCATTTTCGGGGATTCATACAAACATTTGCCTGCATGCATCTTTATTATACACTATAATAAGTTTGGGGAACCTTAAATTATTGGGGGCCCTTGGCTTTAGCCCATTCAGCACCCCCCTTTTAATCCGCCATAGGGGGATTAGGTCACGCATCTGTGACGATGTGTGACTAGGGGGAGGGTGTGTTTAAAAGACGTGATGTCACATCAAAAAGGCGCAAATTTAAATAGAAGTTCCATTTAAATATTTAAGTGTTTACCATTTATTTAATGACGCTTTCAATGGCTTCACGCGCGTTACGATATTAGAGTACAGACTTACCATAAATACATATTTAAATGACAAAAAATAATTTGCAACATGCTAATTTTTATTTAGAAAATACGGCTTGCAAAGTTTTGTTACGTCATATCGTAAAAAAGGGGTGGGGGTCTCAGTTTGGGGGAGGGTGGGATAAAAATCGGCCACCTCACGTGACGTCATTTATGGACGGCCCATTCAGTCGTGGATGGGTGACACCATGAGCTACCGCCCCGGGTGACACCAACCCTAGCGGCGCCTCTGTAGAGCCGGTCATTGTTTAGTGAGTGAGGTCGACAATTGGCCCATTGCAGGAAACGATATCTTCTAGTGACGATACCTGTCAGAGTTCTGTCGGGTTTCGTTTTTTAAAAAATTTTTTATTGTGTGTGATACGATCACGAGACTTCAATTTCTAGACCACATCTTGGGTGAGAGGGCAAGAAATGGGCCAAAAGGAGTGGTGTATCATGGAATAGCATGAACTGATGGATGTACACAAACAGACAAGGAATGGAACATCCTGTACGGGTTTACTGGTTCACTCTCAATAGTCAATAGAAATAATTTTGATTTTGCGGGATTCAAATACCGCCCCACCACCCCCCCCCCAAAAAAAAATCCAATGTTCTCAGGAGTATACAAATATGCGACAATAAATTACCTTGCTTAGATAAACTGTAATTTTTATTAAAAGAAAAAAATCGAATATCCAAAAGATTAGACAAAATGTATCTCCATTCAGTACATGGATAAAACATTTACTGGTATCACGTCCTGTAATTGAGTATAGTAACCCGTGTCTTCAGAGGAAATCCCGAGCAACATTCATTATTTCCATGTCTATTTCATTTTTATGCAATCAGCACTCTAATATGCCTAATGCGCTCATATTTAATGTCAGCTTTTCAACCAGCTTCAAGTAACAAGGACCATAAAACTAAAATTTCCTTATGCAGTGTTAATATTACATTTTATTTTTTAAACTTTATAATTGCAGGTGTTTGTATTTTTTGAAGTGAAGTTAATCCGGGCGATAGCGCACTTTACGTGACGTCAGATTCCTGAGGCCAGGAGCGTGTCGGCACCCGCGAAAACAATTAAATGGGAGTTTGTTTCCCTTGCGGCGGCAATGACAAAAAGACAAGCGCCCGTTTGCATCAGCCCATAACGGGACGGGACAGACGTCGCTACACTAAAAAAATACCAGACCAATTATTTTAAGCAGCCGAAAATAATCTCTTTGTTATGACTGACGATTTCTATCTCATTTATTAGCAGCCTCCAGTCGGCTGTAATGACATTGGTTGCAATATTGGTATTCGTTAGAAGCCAGTCTCTAATAACGCAACAGCCGTTGTTTCCTAATTTAAGTCACTGCAGAACAGATGCTACTGTACCACACCGACTGCCTAAGTTTACGTCATCTATTCTTCACAAAAGGAAATGCTTAAAGTTAAATTAAATTATTTTGTCGACTTCTACAAATACATCGAGTAATACTGAAATATCAGTGTTATTCATTTTTCAGTGATATGTCTCCCTTCCAACAAATTCCGAACGGCAGTTCAACTTTAATACTACATGTACAAGGGGAAAATGTAGCTCTGGGAAACGCGAGTGTAACTGCGAGAGATATTGTATGTTCAAGTGATAGTGTATGTCAAAGTGATATTGTATATACAAGTGATATTGTATGTCCAAGTCAAAGTGATATAGTATATACAAGTGATATAGTATGTACAAGTGATATTGTATGTCCAAGTGATATTGTATGTCCAAGTGATATTGTATGTCCAAGTGATATAGTATATACAAGTGATATTGTATTTACAAGTGATATTGTATGTCCAAGTGATATTGTATATACAAGTGATATTGTATGTCCAAGTCCAAGTGATATAGTATATACAAGTGATATTGTATGTACAAGTGATATTGTACGTACAAGTGATATTGTATGTCCAAGTGATATTGTATGTACAAGGGATTCGAGATGTACAATAAACTGACAAAAAAGTTTGAATATTAAAAATATAATTTTTAATAAATGGCTTGGAGCTTCTAAAAGTCCCAAAGTTTGTTAATATTTTATTTCAATAAGATTTATTTTTTTAAATTTAATTTAATTGTGTCTTTGCCTCTAGTTAGTATTTGCCAATTGTTGGTGTTTCCTCATGGCTATGTTCGTCAATGGTTCTACTTTTCCCATGTTTTGTGTTCACCTATTGTTGGTGTTATCCGATGGTTGGCATTCGCCTTTGTTTTTTGTTTTGGGGCTGTCTTTTTTTATAATTAAGTTTAATTTAGGTCTTTATTTTTTGGTAGTTCCTCGTTTGAGTTTTGCTTTTTCCTTCTGCGACACATTTTTTTTTAAAAAAGGACATTTTGTAATGTGCAACATAAAATATTATGCAAAATTTCTGGTTTATAAACACATTTTATCAATTCATTCTTATTTGACTATTGGTTTCTACCCCCCCCCCAATTATTCCTCCACTGTCCCCGCATTTGATTGGTTGACAGAGATGGCACGTTCTACTCACGCGCTGCCTAGCAGGGGGCACGGGACGAGGGAGATGTTGCCCTTAAGGGATATAATCACAGAGGCATCTGCAAGTCGTATTTGTGCCATTTAACTGAGTCGCTGTGATGAAGTGTTTTCATCAACCGGGAGATCACCCGCAGCGCATTCAACAACCGGCCGTGCGATATTAACCGCAATTACCGCAGATATACGCTGTGCAACATTTAGGTAACACAAACTGGGTCGTGTGAGTGGACTACTTGTGGACTGATTATTTAACTTGTGGATCAGCGGCGTAGTACTGTCCTGAGTGGGCAAAGATTTGAGCTTTTGTCCACCTCGGTCCTAAACCATTGTTAGGTCTTACCTCCATCAAAAAAAAGTCATAATAAAGTGCGCATATAGTCATTTGAAATCGCTCCCATGCACCTTGAAAAGTGATTGTATAATGACTAAGGAGATTGGAAAGAACTTTTATGCCATAAAGATGAGGTATGATTGTGACTTCGAGTCAACTCTCTTAAAAAAGCAAAAGTCAAGTTTGTGTTTTCCCACCTTTTTCTTCACTGGAGAAGTTTTTTTTAATTTCTTGCATTTCTACAGGTGTACGCTTGAGTTCAGCCGTAAATTTTATACGCCAATGCGTGTTATTTTATTTCCTAGAGCGTTTGCGCATTCCAAGAAAAGTGCACGCTTAACAGAGTTTTAGAGCAGCTGTTCTGGTTGATGATGAGACGAGGCTAAAAATTCATTGATTAAAGGAAGATCCAACTGTTAATTTATTTATATATTTATGAATAAGAAGCATGATTATCCCGTGTTTAGGTCACCAAGGGAAGTATGGGCTACAGATAACTTGAGAATTTCTGAAGCAAAATCGTGGAGTGAAGATACAATGATGCTATTTCAAGCAATATCGTTTGTAACAATCTCACGTAGTTACTTTTACGTTTTATAACACATCAGATAGAGTACCGATGGAAATGATGAGGGTATAGCTACTGGTATATTGACAACGGCCGTAGCCATCCCATGAACAGATGTTGACGACACGGTGTGCAGGTCAAAGTGCTGGACATGTTAGGCAAAGTACGGGTACAAATCTTTCAGCTATTTCAAAGACTCGAGTTGAAATGGAAGGTGTCATCCCATGCTGGCTTAATGTGATGTCTTGATCAAATCCAGTGTTTGCCAACAAGTTGTGATCCGCGTACTTCTGCTGTTCTGAGAGAATTTTCAGGGGTTTAAAGGAAATTCTTGGTGGTTCATGAACAAATCTGAACATTATTTTTATTTTTTTAAATTATAAGTTTAATTTCTATAAAACTTTTTATTTTCTAAATAAAGAATTTTGTAAATTAATGTCATTAATGCAAATGGACAAGACAAAAAGGATATTTGAGGTAATTATAGAGATTTTGGAATGCCATTAAGCTTCCAAATGATCTTACATGTGGAAGAAAATCAGCAGTCCCGAGCCTGCGCTCTTCATGGGGTTTCCCGAAAGATCCCCTCAGCTGTCTGGCCCACTAGGGAACGTAACAGCTGAGACCCCCCCCCCATTGGGCATCCAGAACATAGAGTCGAAAATGCCTCCCACTAAATTGGCCTCACAAGGAGGGGTGGAATTCCCTACTACGACCCGCTACCACTTTGGCGCCTCCCCGGCAAAGCATACAAATAAAACATTCGATACGTAAACAATTTGGTTGAATTAAATAATTAATACATCTTTATTAATAGACAAATAAAGTTTCTGAAAATGCCTTCATAAGTACACATTTTTTTTTAAAAAATGTTTGAATTAGATTTGCCTCCCCATAGTAACTAACCAAAAATTGAAGAAAAAAAATTTAAGAAAGAAGAGACAGGAAGAAGGGAAGGCACAATTCCCGAACAAAAAACAAAGTAGGAGGGAAGTGTTACAAGTTAAAGTTAGAAAATCAAAAACTGGAAAAATATTTTACAGCTAATTTAAAAAAAGATTCTACCTGATGTATTTTATGTACAATACAATTTGGGTGAGAACTGCAGCATGGACTCACGACTCACGACTACCGTCTCAGCATCATTTCCAGCTGCCGTCTCCAGGGGCGTCACTATCTGAGGAGATATCATTCCCTTTCGAGGCAAAATATAATTTATAGTGTAAGTCCTTGAGAATGAAGATGATACTAACTTTCAGTGTGATTGAGACGAAAATATCATTTTTACAACGATGCTAAAAGCAGAAAAGGTGAATCAACATATAGTTTAGCGAAAGGTTATGCGCTGTTACTGTTAAGGACTGGCTCATTATAGAAACGTTATTTTGTCGTAGAACGAATTAGGTTGTTTTGTTTTGTTTTTAATTGAATTTTTTCAAGCACGCGGAGTTGTATATCAACTCAAGCATGCAGATCTGCGCTTTTGTATCCTATTTCTTTGTTAGCTCCCTTGCAACACTAGTGGTGGGAACCCAGAAAGACGGGAAAACAAAGGACAATTTGTTCGATCCGCCGAATAAAGCAGAACTATCTTTTAAAATAGTATATTAATTATTCTCTTATGCAGTGGTGAAGCTTAGGCTAGTGCCACCCAAAGTGGGTCCACCATTAGCTGTCCTCTTTCACGGCTTCTTTTTCTTAATTGTTTGTTTTGCTGTTAAAATCTGAAGTGAACTGTCTTCCTCTATACCTCCTTCGTACGCCCTGTTGTTAAGTGTATGTCTACATAAATCTTTAAATACATTTTTTTTAAAATTATATTAGACCATTAAAAATGTTATAAGTGGAAACTGAAGGAAGCAGCCCTCCAATCGGGATAATCCATGGGAAATCAAACTTTAGACATGCAGACATTGTAATCTCCACAAGAAGACGTATAAATACAAAGTCTTGGAAGACGTATAAATACAAAGTCTTGGTTAACTTACTTGTTTTATAAAGCGATTAATCTAAATGAAAATTTGAGTTATTGTAACTCTTATGTTTCCCAAATTCCGGCATGCGGGCCACATACGGCCCGAGTTAAAATTTAAACTACCCGTGATCTCATTTTGAATAAGTAATTCACTCGTGGATTTTCTCTGTAACGACGACAACTGTTGGAAAAAAATCAAATACTTTTTATTGCTTACCAACTTTGATTTCGATTTTAACAATCGGATGGAGTTATGTGGTATTATTTGTACAAAATTTGATGACGTCCGATGGCAAAATCGATGATGTAATGTTGTTTATTTTTGCCAATTCGGAAAGAAAATGAATGTGGCGTCAATGTACTTAAAATTTAAAGACAGTTTTTAAAATCACATTTTTTTAAAACAAAACATTACCTTTCTATTTATATTTCAACACATTTTTATTTATTGTAAGGTACGTACACAAATATCACACTTAAAAATTCCATAAAAATTAATCATTTAAACACAAAAAAAACTGTTACTCAGTCCCACGGTATGTCATTTTTTTTATCTTAACACGCCCCGCGTATATATGTTTACTTAATGGAATATCACCCTCTTTGAAAATAGTTCGGATTCGACTGTCTTAACTTAACGCATTTTTGTATAGGCCTACCTGTTATTAAGACGACTAATTACATGCGTTAGGATGTGTGAAATTCCAATTTAATATTTCCTTCTTAAACAGCCCCTAAGTTTATTTAAATACTTAAAAAGTGAGGGGGTTCTTTTGTTGTTTGATACTTAAAAAGTGAGAGGGTCTTTTGTTGTTTGACTGATTGGAATTTATAATTAAATACTTTGTAAATGATTACTGAAAATAAAACATTCAAATTTTGTCTACAGTCAATTTAACTAATTTCAAATCTTAAATTTACTACCTTGTTAGAGTAATTCCTTTAAAGAAATGTGTTACTTATTTACGCCCCTTTAGACTTTAGTGAGTCTTTGATACAAATTTTAAAAGTGTTAATATAAATTGAACCCAGGCAAGCCGAGTTAATGTCCAAACCGAACGAATATAAAACCTTTAACACAGACCCTGAGCACCATTTCTGTTAAACTTTCAACCATTCTGTACAGAAGAATGAAACGACTCCTTGTTCTGGTGAGTATTCGATTATCCCCGAATCAAGGTGGCCTGGTGACAAATGTATCCTCGCCTGTCATTTAAGGCCCTAACTGTCCACCTCCTCCTACAAATCTTATCCCTCGCTTACCATTACTTTCAAGGCCCGCCATGCCCAAAGTAATTTATGTGACGCCTTGTGTGGGAAACATTTGCTTTTTGGATGGGTGGAACCTATGAAGAAATTTACAGACGTTAGAGTTTTAATGTTTCGCATAGAATTTCCTACGTCCGTCATCGGCGTGGTGCAGTCGGAGAAACATAGTTCATGTTTTTAAAATATAGTTAGTTACCTCGGTGTATGGAGTATGGTCTTTTTTTCTTCAAATTATGGCTTAGCTCAGCACACACAAAATAAATAAAAATAATTAATTATTTTTTCAATGTACAAAAAAATAATTATGATAACTACTTAAAAGCTTTAAGGCAGTCCCGTCAATATATTATGTATACACGATTTATCAGCGATTTAAATCTGAAGATATCCGAAACGTCAGCACAGGACACAAATAGCAATGTGTAGAAAATGAATATTTCAATACAAAACTAGGACTGATTAATGAACCTGCAGCTAAAAGTCTCTTCCAACGATTTAACTTCAAAACAAAGTCTTGTGCAGCATTTACCACTTACCCCACCATCCACGTGGGCCTTGTAAACAAATCACGTAAGCCAAAGGTAGTCACAATTATCATTAAAAATTTATCCTTAATTAGAAAAAGAATGGGGATTATTTTTACACTAATTCTAGTTCTTACATAATTTGTTTCAGGACAATTTATTCATCTGGTTAAAATGTCTACGAGAAAACTTTAAGCAAGATCTGCATAGTAAAATGTTACTCATCGGGGACAGTCGTCTAGTGGAGATGGTGACTATCATGCAGTAGAATCTCTTTATGTTTTTTTTAAAAAATAATTTGTGCGTCATTTGTTGAAAGGATTGTGTGTGTTTTTTTTAAAAATGTTTGTTCCTATATCAAATTCTTTTTTTGTGTGTCCAAGTCGCAGGGTTGTTAATATTGCAATATTGTATTGGTATTGGTAGTATTGCCAATACTTTTTTAAGTACATTGTATTGGGACAATATTGCAATACTTCTTGAAATTTGATATTGGTATTGGTATTGTCAATAATTATTTTTTGATATTGGTATTGATTTTTAACCAATACTAAAAGCAATATTCAATAAATGCTCTACAACATTGGTTGTGAATAAAGCTGAATATAATAAATTTTTCTTTGGAGTCGCCATCTTGCGAGTGACATTGCCAAACAATTTTTTAATGAAACCGATCAGTTGTAGCTTCTGAAAAGAAAAAGGATTCACTTGGTATGCTTTTGGTAATGCTGTCACCAGAGTTTACAACATTCTCTGTGTAAGTGACATGGAAGTTAAGTTTGACAAACTTTGAGATGAACTTGATATCAAAAGACTACAGCTGTACAGAAAACATTTGTTAAAGAGTATGTTGCTGTTATGAAGCCTGTTTGCTGTGGACTAGATATTTTGCAGGGTGAAACTAAAAAAGACATTGGACATTGGACACTTCAGACAGTATTGCATCATTGGATGCCGATCCACATGTCCGTAAAATATACATAGACCTGAATACAGGACTTCCTTCAAGCGCTGCTGTTGAAAGGTTGTTTTCATTAGGAGGACGAGTATTTTCCCCTCTTCGTTCACGACTGAGCAGTGCGCATTTTGAAATGGTTCCGTTACTTCGCCTGGCTAAGTGGTAACGGCTAAATAGGCGGCGTTACCCTGTGAACTCTACTAAAATTCATCGTTCATCGTTAGTTTTCCAGATGTGATGCAATCCACTGACTCGGTCTGACTGTTTTTACTATAGTATGATGTTTAACCGTTTATGTATCATTTGCTTTTCTATGACAGTCATTTGCTTCATTCATCCATCCATCCATTCATTCATTCACAATATGTGTACAGTATACATATTAAAAATCTTGTTGCTTAAGGCCGTTAAGGTGTGCCGACTTATTTAATATGTTATCAAAGACTTTTGAATGCTTTGAGGAAAACTGATGAAGCAAGTGTTAACTATTGAACAAAATTTGGTTAAAAATACATTGTCTAAATTTGCCAAAAATGTTGTTATCGTTTATCGATGTAAGTGATATAGAGCGATGAATTACGTATTTGCGTTTTATTCGTCGAATGACCCAAATATTGGTATTGGTAAGGCAATAATAAATAAATATTGGTATTGGTATTGCAATACTGGTTTTAAAATTGTATTGGTATTGGTATTGCCAATATATTTTACAGGCAGTATTGGTATTGGTATTGCCAATATTTTTTTTAGTATTCTTAACAACCCTGCCAAGTCGTGAACTTTAACTTGAGACTATTAAGAAAAGTACAATTATTTATTTTTCAAACAACACAAATGCTTATGAAATCACGATCACATCAACTCTATACAGAGGAAAAAATTAATTTAAAAGTATGAGCTCCCCATACATGTTCAGATTATCGAAGCAGACGTGGTCATCCAAAATAATTTTAGCATATTGAAAAGAGCAAGAGGAATCTCAGCGGAAATTTAAACAACGTCTACAGTTAATCCAGTACAAACTCAAAAATCGATATTCTGAGTAAAAAAAAATAATAGTAATGTTTCTGTTTTTTTAAAAACTTCAATACAAGTTTTGAAGATAATCAAAGATTAATGATTAACAAGTTACCAATTTAATCTTGAACCACTGATTATTTTATTATAAAAACTGATATCACGGTTATTCCGCTCTGAAATTTTAAACCATACCTCAACATACCCAAAATGTTGTTGTTTACATTCTTGCTCGTAGTCGTCATCCACCAGCAATCCATTTTGTAATATGTTACCTCAGATGTACAGACTAACCGCGTGTCTTCTGTTTCATGAACCTTCGGGACCCACCATCTGTAATTTACATTTTTAGGTAAATAAAGTCACCTGTACGGCATTGTCTTCTCCCCCCCCACCCCACCCCACCCCAATTATTTGGGTATGTTTTCTTTTCTTTTCAGCGCATAAGGTCACAGATACATTAATGTCCTCTACCGGGGGCTGCTCTCTATAGACGTCTTGTCAGTCGGTAACAGCGGAAACCCATTGAGTTTTCCCCAAGTGACAGGGTGATGAATTCTAATGTGTACAAGAAAATGTTTCCGGATTAAAATGACCCTCAAAAACCTTTGGGCGTATACATAAGGATGTTTTAAGGGCAGTAGAGTAAAATATACATATATATTATAAAATGTCCCCAATCATGTCACGAGACGACACAAAAAGCTGAGTTTTCTCTAGGAACTAACAGCTATCCCTACAAGCCTTATCCTCTAATGTTTTCTGGACACTTGGACTCATAAGTTGTTGTTGTTGTCATTTTATGGTTGAGCCTGCGATCAAGAAAACCGGCATGGCCTTGACTTCTCATTTCGTAGTACATATTCTGAAAGTAGATTTGATTGTGAAAATTCCCATGTTGAAACGGAGCTTAAACTACGGAGGGAACCCAGAGTTAAGTCGATTTATATCATCAAAACAATAATATATACTAAGAAGAAAAAGTTTAAGATATACTCATAGAAAATACATAGGGACAGAAATGTGAAGGTCGCAATTCTTTTTCTGGAGTCATCTTTTTTTTTAGTTCATAATCAGCACCTAGCACTGGTCACTGCAAGAAAACCACTCTCTATAAAAGGATATTTTTTCATGATGAGAAACTTGATAAAAGTCGATAACTGATTTTTGTGGGTCACGTTGTCGTTTCTTACATTAACGAGTTTAAATTATTACTCATAAATTACTCATAAATTACTCATAAATTACTCATAAATTACTCAAAGTATCAAATTCTCGTAGAGTTTTTAAAATTCAATTTCAGTCTAACGACATCATTGCAGACCAGTGGCTGAATGGCAACATGACGACATAGTTACGTCACAGCAGAGATGTCGCGAACAGAGAATCTGAAGGCGTAGAATAGTGACTCAGCGTAACAAAATCTTAACATGTTATGTGTACAGAATCACGTGACTGATTTTCAACAAAGAATGTCATCGCGGTGAAAGATAACAGTCTTTGAAGTTCTGGTTCTATCGTTGATGCACTGTCATTAATTACAGAGCGGTATTATACAATGGATGCTAAGAAATTGTTATCGAATACATAAAATCTAATGGGAACAATCACAGAATGGAGTTTTAATAGATATGTCATATAGGCTTAAAGGCTATAGTTCATTATTAGTGGTCTTGGTTCTGTTACATAGTTCTTCATCTATGACAAACGTCAATTTTTACGTGTAACATTACTAATTCCAATTTTACTTTTTAGTGCTGATATCTCTTTTCCAATACACTTAAATTATCAATTACAGCTAAAGCTGAAATTTATTTATTAAAAAAACAAAAACATTCCGAGTCCAGTAATTTTGAAAGTATGTGTAAAATTTATAGACGTATAAGGTACGTTTAAAGCATACAGCACTATAGTCCATTCCGAAATCTGAAAATAATCATGCTTATTGGTATTTTTCCATTCCACTATTTTATTTTACTTCAACCCAATACCTTTTTTTAATTATTTTTTTTTAATTATTTTTTTTTCGTGATTTTATACGCCCTAGAAATGAGCTACAACTATACATTCATGGAACGATTTTCAACTCTTTATTTAGTTTATATGATTTAGTCTCAACAGAGGCGTCACTAGGAGGTTGTGGGGGAGGGGGATGAGAATCTCACTGGGTGACAACATCACAAGGGGGTGACACCAAAATGTAAAATTATGTATGTACCCCTTATTTGGCACTGTCAGCCTCGGAGGAGGTCTGTGGAGTAAGTCGTGAGGGGGGTCGGCACCATAAGCTACCGCATTGGGTGACACCAATCTTGGTGACGCCTCTGAGTCTTAATATGCTGATTTCTTTTCGTTCTGTGCACGAAATTATGGATGAAATACCTATTATCGAGATGTACCGTGCAGAATTTAAGAAACGGATCTTTCTTATGATTCCTTCATTATCCCCATAAAACTATTAACCCCTTTTGATGTCTGGCATTTTTTTCCTCTTAATATTAATTTTAATCCGCAAATCTTTTCAAACAATTTTCAAATGGATATTTTGTAGACAAATACTAAAAAAAAATTGTCATGCCATCACGTGACGAATCACGGTGACTAAAAAACATTAACTCAAACAGAAATGGAACAGTTTCAACCCACCAGTGAAGTAATCTTTATTTTAAAAATGCTAAATGTATTTATAGATTAATGGCTAAAGAGCTTGGTCGCAGTGGGTCCCTTTACGCCGCTCCACCTTGGCCCCCTCCTGACAACATCTTTGAAAACATCATTGTTGCTGCCAAGTTCCTCATGTAATCACTTCCGCTTGCCGTCATTAACAGCAGGGGCAAATTGAACCCCCCGGGCGATGAGCCAGAGCTTTGCGGGTTGGCCATGAGCAGAAAGGGCAAAAAGTCTGGACTCATTTGCGCTGGAGAGAACGATAAACGCACGTTATAGAATAAAACAAGAAACATCAAAAGTTCAAGCCAAATCAGTTTGAGTCTTAGGTTCGGCTGGAAATATGTGATTGGTATATATAAGACTGGTCAGAACAGGCTTAAAGCCACCATCGAAATTGATGATAGACGGGTCCTAGAAATGCTTTGCATTATGGACCTGCCATTGACATCTTGTGAAACCTTTGCTTCCTCTACGCAATGTGCTTGTGTTTGAAAGGCTCGTAAAAGGCTCGTATTTCATAATAAGTGACGTGTAGAAAATGGCTAAAAATCTTACACGCTAATTCATCTTACGATGCCATCTCAAAAAACACTTTTTAAAAAAAAATAATATTTTTGTTTAAACCGAAAAATAATTTTTTTTAAAAAAATTGTTAACAATGAAAGCATAAGATAATGTTCATTTAGTGCACCTCAGCTTTGGTGGGTTGGTGTTGAGACAAAAATGGTTTTCAAGGATAAATCCACTTACCGTGTATGGTCGTCACGACCGACAAGCAAACGACGACTAGGACGATGGCGGCTGAGCCCTTCATCTGTGGAATCAAGAAATCGGTGGCTTGATTTTACGGTTCACATGGGATGAGGTGGAAATCTAAGTTATCGGTGAGTAACCGCAGCCGCCAGGAAGAATGTTTAGAGCACCTATCCCACCCCACCCCCCACTTCAATGATTTCCCATTCTCACACACGCTACGCCTTACAGACTGCAGTCGCAGACATCGATTAAAACTGCGCTTTAAAGAATCCGATTGGCTTACAGCATAAACCAAACACTCTCTTGTGTTTAACATTATAGATATGAAGCCGTTTAAACGTTGCCTGCAAATTTTCTTAATTAAGGATGTTTTTAAAGTAGGCTTTGTTATCATTGTCATAGAAACAAAGGTATATTAACTGTCTAATTTCAAGCTATAACATATGTACTTTAAAAATGATTTCTGAAAGTACTTTTGAAAAATGATTTCTAATAGTTATTTTACAATTATTTCTTAAAGTAATTTAAAATGTTTAGGCTACTTAATACAATTTTCTATTCCGTAAAAGCTTTGGATATCTAAAATTATAAACCTTATAAAGATAAATTTTCCAAATTTAATTTGCTAGTATAACTTAATTGAATGAATATTTTATCTAAACAAAATTAAAGCCTGTGTCAAGAGTCAAGACTAGACAAAACCCATGGATAAGCTTACGACGCAATAATCTTCTGTATAAAAGGAGCGTCTGTAACAGATACGATAAAGCCAAAGAAGTTGTGTGGTTTTTTTTAAAACTTAGCCATGGTTATTTTTTAAAGGCAGGCCCAAGCCCTACATAGGCTGTAGCGTTACAGGGATGGATTTAATAGATCCTTTTATTTAATTTGTCACCTGTTGTTTCCAATTAACTAGTGAACGAATTAAGTCATGTTATGTTACATGCTCTAAACAGATGTCAGGACATATCCGGAAACTCTTTAGCTTCAAAAAGTTGCCCTCAACATTCATTTTAACCGCTTGAAATTGGACCATATGAAATAGAGTCTTGTGGCACTTAGACTAACTTTTTTGTAATTCCTCCAATACATGTAAATACAATTTTATAACATTTGAAAATTTAAAAAATCTAAAAGCGTAATTTTTTAAACAGTACGGTGTTCAGGTCATTGCGCTGAATCAGATGTCTAAAGAGAACTGGATAAAATCACTGTTAACGAAAATTCGGTGATCTTATAGATAGTAGGTAATGTTTATTGATAGATGAAATACTATACAGTATACCCTCGCGTAAACGATGCTCCCTATTGGCGCACCCGCATATTCGCGGGTCATGCTCTTAACCCTATCACATCATTTTATTATCATTCATTTGTGGTGAGTGCAAAAACAATATTAACTCTTTTTTTTCAAATATTATTGCAATACAGTACGTATTATTTTTATTAAATATATACAGTGTATGTACTTGCGTATGTACAGTGCATATTTTTGTGACTGTGCATTAAAATGTTTTTTATTTGCATATTACATGTATTACTGAATTGTACTGTAATCTACTGTAAGGTATTATTATTAAATGAACTGTGAGTACTGTATTTATCTGTCTAAGTTTGCCTTTAAACGTGTTCCATTTTCTGTCAATTCTAATACATATGTTGTGCGCATAGAAAATGACTTTACATTTACACATACTATTCCATTACTACGAAAGTACCAAGCACTGTAAAAATATATCGTGTAAATTTCCATCCCCATTTTAATTCAAAATGTATTCTTTAAAAATATTATCTTCAGAATATTTTTTTTTGCAAACTGTTTTTATAACACATGTATAATTATTATAATATCATTTTCCCCCTCGCTCTTTGTAACCAATTTAAATAGCCGTTGCTTAAATGTATTTATTAAGTTATTTGTATTAAATATATATTAGTGCTGTTCACGATTAATTGAAATTTAATAGTTAACTTTTGAAAAATTAACGATTAATTAATCGTTAATTTCGATTAAAGCAAAAAATTAAATTTTATGATGTCATAAATTAACACTTAATAAACGTTTTTTGTTGAAAATCTAAAGTACACTGGAATGTCTCCTTTATATGTCATCTTTTAACCAACTACGCAAAAAGAAAAGTGTGTCGACATTATTTGGTTCAAGTGATGAGCGTGTCTACTTTACAATATAACCAGCCAAGCTGAACAATCATTCACATGGAACTGAGGTAACTGGTATGCATAAAACGGTCTTGGCACGGAATGACATTATCGGATATTGTTGTTCATGAAGTTTCCACCATTGGATTCAGGAACTTTCATCTCAATTTTGTAGTGCAGGAATTAATCAGAAGAGCTGTCGTCATTTTCTGTCTCTGAGTCATACTCCATTACTGCCATTAGCTTAATACGCTTTTCAATTGGTTTGATAAGTAAGCGAAGTGTTAGAACCATGGTAGGCAAACTTTATCAACATTTTGAACATTCTCGTCAGTCAATATTTTAAAACCAAAATGTTTGTGTAATCGGCAGGAAATGTAATATTTATCGGCCGCTATTTTTTGTTACTCTTTGACTTCCAATAATTTGTAAGTGATGGGTCGATTAATTGTTAAAAAAGAATTTAATCGTTAAAAATTTTTAATGATTAATCGAGATATTAATCGTTAATTTCCGCAGCCCTATATATATAATTTCATTTGCTGCGTCTTTCGTTTATGGTTTCTGATCGCGTCTTTTGCTCAAACCCCCGATAACCAAATACCAGAGCGCGATATATCAAAATAAACAACTGTTAAGACAAAGTTTACTTTGAAGTTCATTCGTTACACAAACTCTGGTCAGAATGTTTGTGTAAACACCTGAGGTCATTATTTCGATAATTATAATCAGCGTATATTGTTTGTGCATAAATGTGCGAAATAAAATATCAACGATATCTATTCCTAAGCACATCAGCATTAGGCACAAGTCTAAGTATATCAAATCGTAACACAGTTTTATTTTGTTCATATGAGTCACCACAGAGGCCAAGTCACTGGTAAGAAGGAAGAACACGTTTAGAGAAGAAACAAAATTGCCGTACCTTCTAATGTTAAAATGATTTAAAACCCCAAAGGGTGCAGGAGACAAGTCTCAAACCTTGACGGTTTCTACTCTCTTTCCTCTCCTAATATAAACTGCCACTGCCGTGAATACGCTCCTCTTTTATACGGGGCGGTTAGTTCACAGAAGACAGGGGAAAGGTCACGAAAGGCATGGTGGGGGAGGGGGTGGTCAGATCTTGGCATGCATGATGGGGCCCGTTCACAAGAAAAGAAAAATGAGTCGACAAAGACAAATGATGCGGACGAGGCAAGATGGCAATGCATGGGCAGACAAAGACTTGATGTGGAAAACCTTTTTTTCTTTCCCTAAGGAAAGAATACCTCGTCGTTAAAGATATGTTGTTGTTTTTTTTCCTCGTTGCTTAACAAGATGTTATTTTGTAAATGCTTTCCGCATGGTTACACAATGTTCATTTATTGCAGGGCCGTCTTAACGCATGGGCCCGTTGGACATTTGCCCGGGGGCCCACGAGCATAGGGGCCCCATGGGAATATGTTTATTTATATATATTATGTATATTTATTTTTTATTCCTGAGAGGGGGGGGCACTCTTTCTTTGCCCAGGGGCCCAACACTATTTCTTTGCCCGGGGGCCCAAAATGTTGTAAAGACGGCTCTGATTTATTGTTGCAGCATTTGGGGAAAAGCATTGCCTTAACTAGAATTGCGGCAGTGCGATGCAGTGCTACGGCGTTAAGTGTTAAGAAAACTCAAGGCTCAAGGCAACTATTACAGCCATTACTGTAGCTGAGTGTTTGTTTTAAAATATTGTTGGCCCTCAGGCACTTTCAGAGATAGCATAGAATAATGTATCTTTTCGTTGGAAAAGTTAAGGAGCGTTGTCATCCTTTACGAAATGTTAAGAAAAGTTGTTAAAATTTTATTTTTTTTAAAATATCCACCTCTTACATCCAGAAAAAAAAACTTCCTGGTGTCTTATTGGTAGTGGCGCACTTGGTGCCATAGTTAGTATTAGATTTAGTGTCATTCAGTTTGCTGTCCCACAAATATCTGGAATTCTCCGATAAGCCGCAAATGAAGAAAATCTCCATCCGAGTAGAACCTCCGAACTCCCATTCCACGCCACTTGATGTAATCGATCCTAGGCGTAAATGGTTTTGTTTTCAAACAAGTTTTCTAGCTCAGAAATTTTTCATTAGTTTGATTTTTGTGAGGGTGAGGGTGTGGGGGGTCGTTGTTTTTCTTTTTTTATATTTTTTTATGTTTTTTGTTTTGTTTTTGTTGAGTAAAATAGACATTTTAAAAACTATGACCATCCAAGGTGAGGGTTAATTTATGTACCATTATTTCAATGCTTATTTTCATTCTCATTCCGAAACACATACAATCAGTACTTTTTTAAAAATAAAAATCAAAACGAAACAAAACACACACACAAACCATTAAAAACAATTGTTTAAAAGAAACCTTAAAAAACATATTATGTTCCTCCTGCCAAAATACAAATAAAACAGCACATTAGTGTGACAAGATAAACAAAAGAGTGGCCTTGTTTTAATCACTACACTACTAAATTTTAAATTTATTGTAGAAATGGAGTGAGGCAGTCTTGACAAGGTAATAAAGTGGAAATGGCTAAAAAAAATATATTTATTTTGAAGACAAAAAACAACTAAGGTATATTTTTCCTTTAAGAGCCAGTTTCTTAGACATAAAGAGTTGTTGTTTTTTTTTATAAGTTAAATTATTTTTTTTTAAGAACTAGCGTGATAGTCATATTAGTTTGACCTTTGACTGGTTGTCTTTTCATGACTTCATGATCACGGAGACATAAAAAAAAATTTAAAGAAGAAAATGTGTGAAAGTAATCTGAAATCTAGCTTAAAATATTTTATTATTCAGTCTATGTTTGTAATTGACATCAAAGTGACAGATTTATCCATATTTTAGTAAATATGTTGTTTTTTTTTGTGTGTTTTTTTTTAACGAGCGCTTTGAGTGTCATCACACTCATCACTTGATTTTATTGTCTCCTATGCGATTAAAGTTTGGGAGTCCTTGTTTACATAACGTCTTTTCAGGTGCATAGATCCTTCCCCGTGATGTCATGAGAAAACGTGCAGTAGTTGTTAAAACGGGCCGCATATCGCGACACCCAACATTCCTGTCTCTCCCTCTTACGTTTGTGTGAAATATGTGATAAGTCAAATCAGTGTAGACAAAGTCAACTTTATTCTTAGCAGTCTTTCCTGACGTCACGTCTTCACTCTGCAAGCATGGCGTGGTTCATCGCTAAGATTAGGTTTTGTGCAAAAGTTTGTGTTGTTATCGTTTGTCAGTAAAGGTGTCTTTAAAGTTGTCTTGAAATCTGGTCACTCAACTTGCTCGTTACTGTGGTCCATAATTTTGGGCCGTGACCAAACTATCTGGCCCTACTTGGCACAGATGTGGGAAGGAGTGGAGAGGGAGAGTAACAAAGAAACAGCAATCAAGATATGGTACTGAGGAGTTATAGCAGTGACGTCACTAAGTCCCCACTTATGAATGAGCTGTCGCCAGGGCGGAAAATTTGAACAGATTTACACGCACATACACAAATCGCTTTCTTAATTTCATTTAGACAACGTGTATTGAGGCGAAATAATTGTGCATGATAATCGTACTGTTATTGGGCATTGTTATGGTAAATAAATGGTTAAATCGGAGATGTGGTTTTCGCACCACACTCTAACAATGTAAAACTGAAGAAAACAAATTATCAAAGAAAATTATTGGATTTCAGGAGAAATTAAGAGTTAAATATAACGTTTTTGCAGCAATGATCAGACGACAATTTAATTATACGGCACAGCTGTCTCTGTTTTTTATTGTGTGTGTGTGAGAGAGTATTAAAAACTGAGTCTTGACACAGAAATTGGTCGTCAGGAAGATGCTTATTTGTCATTCAAAATTAGGCCAAACCGAAAAAAAAATATCTAAAGGATTTTATACTGGATTGCCAACTACCAACTCCACCACATAAATAAAATTATGCACCGCCTCTTTATGAATCACTAACTTTTACAAATACAATGTCAGACGTCTCCAATTGGATTTATGAAATATCTCATTGTATGTCAGAATATTTAACCGTTTTAATTACTTTTATTTGAATAAGTATTGATGCACATTTTCAAAAAGTATGTTTGTTTTTTAATTGGGTTTTTAAAATTGTAAATTTTAACAATCCAGACTACATTATGTACAATTAAATTATCTGATGGGTCATTCATTATTAATAACCGAAAATATTAGACATGTTTAAAAAAACATGAATACAATGCAATTTCAAAATAATCCATTGAAAAATTTTGGCCTACATGGCCTATAGTATTTATATATAGCTACGAGTTAGTCTGTTGACTTAAACTTTCATGAAATTTTAATGGCTTAATTATATGATAAATAAGATAAAGTATACTTCCAGTGGCTTATAACCTGTGTTAAAGGTTAATCTGAGAATTTTGAGGTTTTACTTGACTTGCCCCGTCTCACCTGTGAAAGGAATGGGAACGAGCAATGAGTGTGATGGGGGTGGGGGCGGAACAGGGCATGAACTTGTCAATTTGATTGGCAGGAAGCTTGACATTTGGGCATCATCCGTGGGGTCAACGTGTGGTTATTCTCGTACGTTATTGTACAGCATAGACTCTTAGAAAATCAACGGAATAAATTATCTCTCAATCATTGGTCCTCAAACTATAATCCTACACATAAACCACTCAATAATTTTCTAATTGGAAGCGCGTTTAATTTAAAAGTAAAGATAAGATAATCCTTAAACAGCTCTCAAACTATCAGCCTGACCGCCGTACGGAGACCAGTACTTGCCATTGAAATACCAATAACTAATAAGTTTATGTTGATCCCCGATTCCTATTTATTTCAAATATTGTATTTTCCCTGTTGTTGTTTTTTCTCACTTTTTAAAAAAAATATTCAGTGTGCATTGGAATCGTTGCATGTTTTCAAAATTTATTCCAGCACCCAACCAGTGGCGGAGAAAGGGACAGATGGTTAGGCTCTGACGGTATGTTTTTCTTTTGGTTTTTTAATTTTTTTTATTTTTAATGGGTTTTTGTCACTGTATATGAGTATGAGTGGATTTTAGTTTTGGCCAAATGAAACGGTAAAAAAAATATTTATAAGTTATAATGTATTTTTTTTAATTTTCAACACCAATTGCTATACATAATAAAAGATACTGGATCATTGAAAACTGGCCAATTTCTCTATAGCCCATTTAATCTCAATGTACATATTTTGACCCAGTTAAATATAAAAATATATAAGCTGGGGAAAATGTAAAAATGTTGAAGGTCAAACTAGAATATGTAAAAGGGGCCCAAGTCAATACAATAACGAGGTTTTAGATCTGCTTACTTTCCACGACGTGAGTTGGGGAACCAAGTGCGCGGAATTCCGGTTAAAATATTTCAGCAGTTTCTTGTTGCTGTTTTTAAATGAAAAACACAACTTGAGAAAGTTACGACACAAGAGAAGAAGACCACCATTTAATAAAGATACCCTCTTTTAATCGTTTTGAAAACGGTCACTGTCATTTCATGCTTAAACGTATCATTTTAATTGTTAGCACTGTTCATTTATGGACAAAATTATATAAATCTCTATAATTCACGAAATTATAAATTAAACATATTATTACATGAAACTCCTTGTACTTTAGTTTGGCTTACCCAACCACCACCCAGTGCACTCGAGCCGACCAAAGTAACTTACCAGGTAGGTTTATGCTATAAATCAAACAAACAAAAGATATAATGTACCTTAAATCTTCAACAAAAATATTTCTTTCCATGGCGAGTTAGCGCAAGTGCCGGTATAATGCTATTTCAGTGTTCGTTATTTAAAGTTTCTCTTCTTTTCGTAACGGGGAGACAAAGTCTACCCAGGGCGGCAAAAAACTTCTTGCAACACCACTGCTCCAAACAGGACTATCAGGATATCTGGGATTAGTATTTCTAAATCTAGCTTTGACTTGTTGGCTGTTTTGGACTAGCTGGTTGTGTTTTGTTGTTTGGAACTAGCGGATTGTGTGTTGATTGTTAACTAACTATATGTTGGTTGGTTTGAATTTGCTGGTTGTGTTTCAAATAGTTTAATTTTTTATGGGGGCGTCTGGAAAAGTCGTTACTTTTTAACGAGTTTTGCTAAGGACAAAAACAGGGAAATTGTAAAAGGGGTGGAGGTATTTTCTAGAAAAATAACCATCTTTATACACAGCAAATGGTGAGGCAAGCAAATAGTTATAGCCATATGTCCGGAGACTTTGCGGGGGAGAAAAGAGCAGTGGCAGTAGTGAGCCGCGTGTATTTAACTTTTAAACTCTCCGCGAGCTTTACGCAGAGCCAACGTCAGAAAGTGCCAATCTCGACACATTTCATGCAAAATGTGTATTTATATATTCTTTTAGGGGAGTGGGGTGACTTTACCTAGGCTTTGTGCAATCATCCCGGATTTAGATAGCCAAGGCCGTGAGCATACGTCACTAGTATACTATTACAATTCACAGTTAAGAAAACATTCTGATAAGTGAATGTTAAGAAGCATCACACCGTAACCAATGTACCCTTTAAGCTGCGCAGCCGCGCAGATATTTGACAGACGCCGCGCTGCAGTTTGGAATTACCGCGCAGCCAATTTGCTAAAATATTGCACAAAAATATGGATGCTGCGCAACTTTGCACACGAGTTTTATGACTTTGCACACGGACCAACGAACCTTAGAGGGAACATTGACCGTAACGCTTGTAAAAACCTTTTTTAAGGTCTGATAACCGGGCTTGGATTTAGGCTAAATGTAACAGCTCATCCGTAGACAATGGGACGAGAGGATGTCCAATCACAATATTGAGATTTTTTAAACGATATATGATTTTTTATAGACTATACTGATATACAATATCATATGAAACGCGTTGTAGGAAAATAATAAATTTGGTAATACATGTAATATGATAATTAACTGACTTAAAATGACGTCATTCATCAAGTTTTACACCTGGTTTGATTAAGAGGCCGTAAACGTAACTGGCTAAAAACTTTTTTTTTGTATTTTCTTGTATTAAACCTAACATATTTTGTTGTTATCAACAGGACATTTTTAGGAAGTGCATCTTTTGTTTACTTTCCTTTAAACTGAAGATGATTGACGCTTTAATCAAATTTGTATTTCTATTCCTGGTAGCTGAGTGGAGTAAACACGACAAGAGTGATGTATGTCGTGACACGTCTACTAGAGTTACCCCCCCCCCACACACACACTAATCACCACACAATTAATTATTCCTCCACTGCGTGTCACCCATGCTTCTTGACCCTCTACATTTCTGACACTTGGCCCAAATGTACTATTAGGCCCCAAAGTAAGTAGTTCAAACGACACTTTGCTTATACTAAACACAATAATGTAATACAATTTTACATAAAAAATAAATCTGTCACTCTAAAAAAAGTATTTTATTATTAAATGTCAAACTGCATCTCAACCAATGTTTCCTTTAGGCTGCGTGGCCACGCAGATGTCCGACAGATACGGCGCAGCAGTTTAGAATTACGGCGCAGCAGTTTAGAATTACCGTGCAGCAAAATTTGATAGGGATTTTAAAAAAATACATTTGTTTGTGGGGTGTAAAATTTTGCACATAAAGAAATCTATGCGGAGCAACTTTACACACGAGTTTGTTATTTTTCATACGTACCTTATATAGGTAACTTTGATATCAATACAATGACACTTTTGAGTTTAAAGTTTTAACTAGGGATCGTCAATAGTGGTAAATTTCCCCATTTCGAGCAAAAAGGGAACTCATGGGGGTAACGAATCTTATTGGGGCATATAAAATCCGCTCATTTGGGCAAAATGTCTACATAAAATTTTATTTATTTTTAGGGTATCAGTGAACGTATCAGACAAACACGTTGACCCACCCTTGGTTTAAACTTTAATAAATAAATATAGTTGAAGGTTGATGGACAAATAAAAATTCTTTTATTTTTAAAAAAAAGGAATTTTAAAGAAACGTTGTTAAATTTATACTTTTGTAGTTTTCTCAATACATTACACATTTTGTTTATTATGAACTAATTTTTGGTAGTGTATTTATGAATCATCCCCGTAAAGTTTAACCATTTAGTTTATGAAAGTAGATTTATGTCGCCAATGATTTATAACAAAATATCCATAGTCTTGGCAATAAGTTGTTTGTTTTTAGCCTTTTGAAGAAATTACTATAATTTAATTAGTTATAAAAAAACAGGTCTTTCCATTGAAGACCAAAGTTTACCATGGAGAGGTTCCCCAACGTAATCAGGGTAACAAGAATATGGAACTTTAAAATATTTTTACTTAGTCTTAGCCACACCTACTACAAATCAATGTGATACTATACTCAAGGTTTCAAAAAGGGGCACCCATGGCAACCAGTGACATTTACGTATTACAATGTATTTTGACATTTAAGTCATGGTGTTTTGTCATTTGTTTTACTATTATAGTATTATAGTCTTTTCGTAAGTCCACGTCTATATAGTAGGCAACTTGACTAGTACCCCCCTTCAAACAATCCTGAGTATTTAGACAGTGGTGAAAACAAAATAAAAATTCAAGTGAAATTGGGTTCTCGAGGCAAAGATGTGTCATTGCATGTTATGAAATGAGAGTCTCTTATTTAAGTAGGCCTTACTTTGTCCAATAAAAACCTTGTACACTGTAAAGGATGTTGAATTTCAGACATATAAATCTAAAAACATAAACCACCAACAACCAGCAAAACAATAAAAGTTTAATTCACTGTACAAGCAGTCATGCCATAAATATAATATAAATTTTTGCAGTGACTTTAATGCAACACTTGGGCTGACCTACTTAAGTTTTAATAGATAATTTTTTTAAACTTCTTTCATATAAATACACCGTATGTAAAGATATTTTTGATCGGGTCATAAAAAGCAGTGCTGCTGCTAATTCCCTGTAAATGACCTAAACATACATAATGTATGTGATGAATTGTGATGTCAATTTAAATATTTGAACTTATGCAAATTATTCCAAAGTACATTGTTTTATCTAATTACATAAAATTTAATAATGTACCCTTTTAAATCCTGAGAAGCCTAATCTATGAAAATAATTTATTTTGTAGTGAAATTACAGTTAAATCAAAATACCAAATATCAAATACAATCAAATGCCATGTATTTCTTTTTAGAAATTGATGCATATGATCCATTGGATTTAACTTATTAGTAAAACATCAAAGCTGACAATTAAACATTTTTTCATCAAGATTTCAGAATGGCACAGTAAAAAGCAAACTTTAAAAAGCAACTTTCCAATCAGGATCATATGTTACACAAAGCATTTGTAATAATCATAATTATAATTACTAAGGGTTCAAAATGCATAATGCAAATAAAACATCGATTGATGTGTTAATAAAAAGAAAAAAAAAGTATTGAAGTACTGTAGCGAAGATTTAATCTTCTCAACACGTATCAAATGATTTTAATGCTTATCAACAGAAAGTAACATAAATTTAATAATGAAAAGAATATCAGCTTTAATTCATCAAGAAATTAAATCTTTTTTTTGTTTAAATTTAGGAATAAACTTGTATAATACATTTTTACCCTGTAAATATTCTATTTTCTTTCATTATTTACTATTCCCATTTTGTTCTGAGCTCTACTCAATCCACTTGACTTTAAAGTTTTATAATTGATCCCACTACAAAGTGCTTCCATATAAATGTGTAACATTTAAAGTTAAAATATATTATAGTCTTTAAATTCATAAAAGATGACCATTGAGTGAGTTAAATATTAGTGAGTAAAACATAAATGTTACTTATTTTGTATTACGTTTTTAGTAACAATCTCCAATATATTTGTTTAATATAAAAACAATCTGCAATATATTAGTTTAAAAAAGCATTCTTTTAAAGATTGCACATGGGAATAAAAAATAACAATTAATTTTAAAATGTAATAAAACTAATCTCAATTATAATCATTGATAAAATGAATAAATGTACACAAAATGCAAAATAGGACTTAAATTTAAATACAAATAATTTTCAGTTATTTATCAATCACATTTGATCAAATTTGAAATATCAAATTCAACATCAAAAAAGATGTTTGTAAAGGAAATGTTTTTAAAATTTTTACAGCTTTTTAAATTTACAATACAATCAAGAAGATCCATGAAAGCAGTTTTACACAAGAAAGTGTATACTGGTATTAAGACAATAAAATTCAAATTTAAGATCTAAGATTTTCTCATAACATGTTTTTTCTCATAAACTTGCTTTTTATCAAAAATTTATTTGAAAAAGTTTAATTAGAAACTACACAGTTAAGTCCATAAAATTAAATGAATTGATAAAAAATATATACTTTCATTTAATTTTAAACATTTCAATATGTTCTTTTAAATCATCATTTTTTTTTCTTAGATGTGACCGTGACATAAATCATAATGTTAACATAACAAAAATGAATGTAATGAATTAAGCTTAAAAAAATAAAGTGAATGGTAATTTTCCTTTTACACTACAGAAAATGTTTGGGTTATAATCATAATGACTATAATATAATACAATGTGACTCTGAAACAATCATCACAAAAATTTGAAAAAGAGCGTGAAGTTAGAATAAAGATAGATGTCATAAATGTGCTAAAATTTCTAAAACTGGAACAGGAACAAGTATGTTCAATTAAAAATATTATTTATTAAGAATCTTTGTGTCATGGAGTTTTCAATGTGTCACAAATGTTTTCAGGAACTAGAATTATTTTCTTCAGCTCTGATAATGTATAACTATGGCTGCAGCTTGTGTTTCACATAATGGTGATTGGCAGCGTTAAGTGGACAGCAGGGCCGGTCTTAGCAATTGCGGGGCCCTATGCGGCTTAGTATGCGAAACGGAATGCGGGAAGCCCAGTCTGGGTAAGGATAAGGAATTAATAAGGATAATAATAGAAAATTAAGTTAGGCGGGCCTAAGAAAGTGCGGGGCCCACTGCACCGCATAGGTTGCAGTGAGTGGCCTGAGACCGGCCCTGTTGAACAGTCCTTTTAACATGGGACAAAATAGATCCTGGATGGTGGCTAAAATAAATTTGTTTGATCAGCTGTATCAATTTAAAAAATGTTTTAAACATTTATAAATTTGGCCCTGAAATTTTACCGGAAGTTTGTTAAATACTGGATTAGGCTATGTAACAGGGCTTGTATACCATGCAATGATTTAAATTTTTAAAATCTAATTGTATAGTTTGTTTTCATAGTCCTAAATGAACTCACTGGAGTCAAGTTTAAAAATAATGAACATTATTAAGCAGCTACTCAAATAAAGTGGAAATAGTATGAAATTTTAAAGGCGAAGCCTCCCTGTAGTTATCTCCTTCTTCTGATTACAAACCTGCAAACACTAGTATGCACGATCAGGGATCGTCCTGATGGTGACACCCTAATACATATATTAAATTTACAGAGAGAATGCTGTCATTTGTGTGCAGTATACCAGTATTTAACAAAGCTAACTTTTTTTTTAAAATTTGTATGCCATGGTTTGTTTTTTTTTGTGTTTTTTTTGAGTCAAGTAAAAATATTTTTTTTCCTTAAAGATGAGATGACTTGAAAAAATATATAATAAATATTTACCTGAAAGCATGAACTAAACTAATAGGATAGGAAGCAAGTTTAATTAATTCAATTTAGGCATTGCAGGATGACTCTTGGTATATTACCTCTTGAGAATGATATGCAATGTATCTTGGTGACAGTTAAAATCAAACAGATGATGATGTAGGTCGAATCAAGCTAGTTGTTTCCCCAACAGGGCTACGAACTGGTGCTTTGCACATTGGACAGTTGTTCTTATGTTCTAGCCACTGTAATAAACATCTGAAGACAAGGAGTTGAGATGATGATATCGATTCATGTAATATAATAGTTCTTTTAAAAAATACAACTATTTAAAACTAATTTAATGTTAAAAAGCATATGATCACCAACAAGTAATCAGCTAATAGCAAAACATTTTAAGAAAAATAAAGAAATAAATTTTAGACAGTTTTTTTTAATTCACCTGAATTCAGGTTTTTTAAATTTTAAGTGATATCAAATTACTGAATGACAATTCTCTTTTCTCAAAATATTTTTAAAGATTATTTACCCTGAATGGAATCTATGTCGACATGCACAGACTGCTATTTTCTCCCCTGTAGTGAACTCTTCAAGACATACTGGACAGGTCTGTAAATATTATGAGTCTCAAATTTGTTCAATTTTATTTTATTGCTTCATGTTGCTTTGCGCCTAAATTCTTTATTTAAATATATGATCATGTTATATTTAACATTAAATCAATGATATTCATCAAGTAAAGAGCAGGTAGATACATCAGATGCTTTAGTCAAGCCCAGAAACTCTACCTTCTCATTAATCAAAAAAGTGAATGTTTTTTTAAGTCTCCCATGACAAGAGGAGTTGCAGATTAGCTCTATTATAAATGTGATAAGCCCATTCTTGAAAAAAAAACTTCAATAAACACTTAGTTAACTAGTTTTTTTTATTATTACACATCAAACAATCCAATCCATGACTCCAATCAATAATAGCTTTTTCCTAATACTTTTTCATTGATCAAACCAGCAAGATATCACTTTAAATATATATCAAACATTATTTTTACTTTATCATCTAAACATGTAATTTAGAAATTTACTTACATCATTTTGTTGACGTTTATCCTTTGTAGTAAACTTTCTCTGCAGAAAGAAAGTGCATTCCAAACAACCAATGAAGTATGTTTTACGGTTAGATTTAAAATAATGTGCATATCAAAGTATAGGTACTTTCCATAAGTTAAACTTAATGAGTGAGGTCTCGAGCAAAAGACATATCTTAATACAACTTACTGTAATATAACCTTGTTCATCCCGCTGACCATTCTTCTTTAATCTGATTGGAAGAGAATTGACAAATAATTAAAATATTTCACACTATTTTAACAAAAATGTTTTTGTTTACTTACATTTGTAAAAATTATTAATTTATTTCTGTATATGGAAACGAGACAATAGCAAAAAAGTTTAAAGTGTTAAAAAATTGCACTAAACAAAAGTTAATAAAGTTCACATTGACTTTTAAAAACTGGAACTAAAAAAGAGGTACCACATATTTTTATTCTTCTTGTTAATGAGATTTTAAGAGGTTAAGCTTTCTTTTTTTAAATCATTTTCTTTAACTGTGTGCATTTATTATTTTACCTCCATAGATAGCAGCAAAAGCAGAAACTGAGCAAAAGAGTGAAAGCTCCCACACCCAGAAGTGGCAGTGACACATTAAAAGGAACTCGTTCAACCTCCATCCAACTCACAAGCTGTTATCATTGTTGAAAATTCATTAGGAATCAGGAAACTATTAAAAAAAACATGTCAAAATAAAATTTATAAAATATCATATAAATTCATTCTGTTAGTTCGAAATATTTTTTTATTCCAAGTAAACTTACACAAAGTTTTGCCATATTTATTTTTTAAAAAGTACATGTAATATAATTTTAAGACACTTTTTATAATCTAAATAAACCTCATTTTCACATATTTTTAAAAAAAAGTTTTTAAGACTGTTTTGGCATTAAGTTTAGAATAAACTTCCAGTACACAAAAATCTACCATGTATAATGTATGCTAAAGATTATTATTGATATTGACATAGACTGTAATCTTGGAATTAGAACTCCAGTATTATCTGTTTCAACCATTAGTTCCTTTTAAACAGACACTTAACAAACTTGCCCCCATGGGCCATCATGGTCTGAAAAGGGGACTTCACTAATTTTGAACATGTTGGCGTTGGAAATAATGCCAGTAAATAAATGTAACTAACAAATCAGATCTTAATTAATCAAAGTTTTGACATAATACTTTAAGGTAAAACAACTTCAGATATGTTAGAAAATACTATATATTTGATATAAGATGGCTCTGTGAAATAAAATCTTTTAATGAGATTAATGATCTAAAGCAGTGGTTCCCAAACTTTTTTGGCCTGACGCCCCCTTTCCAGAAAAAATATTATTCAGCGCTCCCGCATTTTAAAAAAATTATTCTAACACAGGGATGGGCAAACTACTGTTCACGGGCCGCATGAGGCCCATCAGAGGATATTAAGCGGCCCGTAGGCAATCTTATGACATGTTAATTTCCTTTTTTTTAATTAGAATTATTTTAATATATTTTTGAATTTCTATTCTGATTATTTGATTCGAGTCTAGGGATATATAATCAGTTTATGGCTGCAGAATCAATTAGGGATCATTAGTCATACATTGTTAACATATCTATTCGAAACTATATTTCAGCTCAGCCGAAATTGGCTTTAGTTAACGATTTACATTTTGAGCAGTTTTAAAAGGAAATATACGTTTATTTAACTATGAGTGCTGCCAAAAAAAAGAAAGATTAAGGACGAATGTTGTGTTTTTAATGACGAATGGACTTCTAAACACTTCTTCAGGAGCTTTGGAGCAAAGTAGTCTGATTGCTTTCTCGTGAGAGTGTGAGCGTCTTTGAGGAGTACAAATTAAAAAGACACCGCCAAATCAAACATTGTCCATCTGACTATCACTTCACCTAGCAAAGCTCATGTCAAAGTATGATTTTTAAAAATTATAATTGTTTGTCATTAAATGGACACCAATCAAGTTATAATTTTTAAAAATCATAATTTGACATGAGCTTCGCTAGGTGAAGTGATAGTCTGATGGACGATAGTTTGATGTTAAAACCGATACGTGGTTCTAATCCCGATTCCGGCGAAATTTGTTTAAATTTAATTTTTTTTTAAAGCCACAATGAGTGTGCTGGTAATTGTAATTTTTGTACTACTTATTCTGAAAAGCGGATACGTTGATTAAATATACTTAAATAAATTTAGATTTTATAATTAATACACACATAAATAAGCAGCCCAGATCTATTAATATCGTATTATATATGCGTATAAAATTATGAAGTTTCATGGCCAGTGTTATGACTAGTCGTAGCACTAGCAACATCCTGACCAATTGTCTGCTGCTATGACTTGTAAAAATAGGAAATAATTTTATTGCTACGACTAGTCATTGCAGAAGTTTACAGGCTAGTGTTACGACTAGTTGTAAAAAAATGCAATGTGCTTAATGTGCTAGTGCAGTCAAAAAAAATAAAAATAATAATAATAAACTAAGTACGACACGCGGCGTAGTATACGCCGCAGACTTGCTCATCATAGATAGTGCAAAGAACTGGGGATGAGAGAGAACGGACACAAACAGCAACTAAACATGGAGACAAGTGCACCTTGCTCCCCCCACCCTTTACTACCATCCCTTGCCAAACTTAAACTGTGATTGGCCGACCCTAGCAAGGGTTAGTCATGTTCCCAAAAAAAGGGGGAAAAGAACGGGCAGTATCAGTAACAAACATTTTTTTTAAAAAATGTTTAATGTTCCCGCTGTGGCTTGAACCCAGGACTATTCGCAAGCAAGGCGGGCGTGATAACCACTACACTACAAATCACATGTTATTCTGTGAAGGAACAACATAAGTTAAAGCAAGAAAAATTGTTGACCCCCTCCCCGCGTCTTTTTTTCCTTTTCATCCCACTACGCTTGCCAACAGTGATCAGTCGACCCCAGCGAGGGTCATTTGTCATGCTTATTTGCACATACTCGCTTTGGTGAAATATATATAGAGATAGTTATAATTTTTTTAATTTTTTATCCTAATACGGTCATCTATTTTTTTCTTTTAATAAAAAATTTCTTATAACCATAATTAGGGTGTTGGCAAACCTGGTACAGTAATTGTAATTTTTGTACTGCTTATTCTGTAAAACGGATACGTTGATTAAATATATTTAAATAAATTTAGATTTTAGAATTAATACACACATAAATTGTCATAAATAAGCCCAGATCTATTAATATCGTATTATATATGTGTATAAAATATTATGAAGAGTTTGTTAAGATATTATAGCGACTTAGTTTTTTTTCAAAGTGTCTACCGCTAAGACTAGACTAGTCGTAACAGTAGCAACATCCTTTTTAAACAAAAGATGTTCTATTAATACCATGTTGCTTAACATTTACAGGATACAAGCACAGTTAGTCAGTTAGTAAAAGTAAGACAAAAGAAAACTAAATTTAATAATCAATTCAATAATAATAGTAATAGCCTATAACTATAATAATAATATATATAAATTAAAATAAGCCTAAATTTTAACAAATAATAAACTTAAGGCACGGCACTCTTAAGTCTTGAGCGTAGGCATCTTGGCTTAGACTTAATAAATTAAATTTTTACTTTTACTTAGACTAATAGTACTAAGCCACTAAGCTTAGATTATATTTATAATTTATATTATTGTTATATGGCAATCCCTTATTTCAGCGCATTTTATATTTTAAGTCATCAAAAAAAACATTTTTTCAAACTTACTTCATTAATTATTATTATGATATATATTTTAAAATTAAAACATTAATTTTTTGTTGAAATAAAGTTACTATTTTACGATTTGTACGAAATACAAATTTGTATATTTCACTATCTTCTGTGACTAACGGAGCCATTGTTGTTGTTGGAAGTCTGCTTTTAAAAACATTTTTCTAAGTTAAAAACCCCTTTAAACTCACCAAAACACACGAAAAACTAATTGTAAGGCATTAGATTTTTTATTTATTTCTGATTTAATTGTTTAAATTAGTAAAAGTAAGTTATTTTATTTATTTTGTTCTAAAAATCTAAAATGCGCTGAAATAAGGGATTACCTTGTTATATTATAAGGATTGTTCGGGTGTATTTAATACATTTACATTATAATTAATAAATTATTGATATTGATAAATAAAAGTAATACATGTAATTTTAAATAATTATAATATTAATTATATTTATAATTTATATGAAATTATATGATAATGACTAATGATAAACTGATAAAGTTAAAGTGACAGTGACAGCCAAGTAAACATAATAATAATATAAATTATAAATAATAATGTATGAGTATGAGTAATATTAATATATTAAATTTAAATAGTAAAGTTAAGGCTAAGTACTCTAAGTCTAAGTTAACTAAGACTAAGTACTACTAGACTAAGTAGCTACTACAGACTACAACTACCGTAGTTGTAATTTAATGTAATTATTAACATTAACAGTAGTCAGTAGTCTAGTGAAAGACAGTGACAAATAAATAAAAGTAAAAGTAAAGCGTGTCAAAAGCTTATTCATATATTTATGACATGAGACGGCCTACTTTTGTCACTTTTATTTTATTTTTTTAATTAAAAACGTGATATTACCGCAATAAGTAATAAGGCAACCAGTTGTGCTTATTATATGTTTAAGTTTGTGGATAAGTTCTTACCCACAAGTAAACAAATAGCTCGTGACATAACCAATAATAAACTTAAAGGTCGAGGGTCAAGATGGCAGATTTTATCAACTTCCGTGAAGGGGCCATGCATTGTGTATGCGCAAGACGAATGATGGGACGTCTTGACTTAGAAATTTCACTAAGTTTAAGGCATCGCCGCATGGCCGTACGCAGGGAGGGGGGGTCGTACGTTTGAACGAACCCCCTTTTGCGAATATGTGCCTTTTTTTTGTGGTAAAAAATTGATCTTGACATTATTGAGAGATTTGGGAATTCCAATACAGAATATGAGGGGCCGGTGTTATGATGGCGCTGCATGTATGTCAGGAGCCGTCTCAGGAGTTCAAGCGCGTATTCTGCGAGAGGCCCCTTTGGTGGTATACACACACTGCAGCAATCACACTTTAAACCTAGTGATCACGCATACGTGCAAACTTCTCGATGTGCGTAACATGATTGACAAATTAAAAGAAACCTGCATGTTTTTAACAACAGCCCAAAACGCGAAGCCTTGTTGAAAAACGTATACAAACAAGTCTTTGACAGTGCTAAACGGGAGGCACTTACAGATTTGTGCAAAGCAAGATGGGCTGAGCGCCACGAAGCATGCAAACAATTCTATTAATCGTATGCTTACATTTTTCACACTCTTGAGACAATTTCACTGCCACGATGAAAACACAATGACCAAGGATTTGATTCAATTTTGACTACAAATGGTGATTGGCACACGGACAATAAGTCTCGAGCAACGTCAATTCTTCATTCCTTGTGTAGCTTCACATTTATGGTGACGTTTGTTGTAACGTACAAACTGTTATCTAGGCTGGAAGGAATAACAGTCGAACTTCAGAAAGAAGTGATTGACATAATTCAGGCTATGTCACTTATCGAAAACGTCAAGCAAGAGTTTAGAGAGATTAAAACAAATGTAGATTCTTATTTTCAAAACACTTATCATCCTATCATTATCATGGCGCAGTCTGTAGGAGCTGAAGCTTCAATGCCCATAATTGCTAAGCAGCAAATCTACAGAAGCAATGTGTGCGTAGAAACGCCAATGGAACTTTATCTACGGAACTTAATTAATCCATTTTTGGAGCACATCATTGCTGAACTAGATATACGGTTCTCTGGCTTAACCAGGATATCCTCACAACTGTTAGCTCTTGTGCCAAGTGTTTTTAGAAATTGTATGTATGAAAATCTGAAAGGCGATGTGGATTTATATGAGCAAGATCTGCCTTCACCAGAAGTGCTGCCCGAAGAGTTTACCGATTGGAAATTGAGGTTCAGCCAATGAGAAGAGTCAAAGCTACCAAAAAAATTGCACGGAAGCTATAAAACATTGCAATGAATCGATGTATCAAATATTTATTGCTCACTGAAAATCGCATGTGTGATTCCTATGACTTCCTTCGCTTTTGAGCGAAGGTTCAGTGCACTCCGACGTTTGAACAATTACATGAGATGTTCAATGGTGCAGGAAAGACTTACCGAGCTTGCATTGATGCATCACTACGCTTTCAACATCAACGAAAACAGTGTTTTACAGATATTTGCTAACAAAAACCCAAGAAGGGTTTACATCGAAGATGTTCTAAAATAAACATCATAGCATCGTGGTTTTCCGCCTTGTCAGTTCTGTACCATAATGTATGCAATTCAAATTCTTTAACGCTTGCGCCTGCATATTTCATTATTAATAAGAAAAGAAATGAATGATCGAGTACTTGCATTTTTAAATAAAATACTATTTTGGAAGCTTTTATTTACAGTGTTAATTATTTATTGCACGAAAACGTCTTTTTTTTGGTCACTGTATGCAATGAATTTTTTTATTTAAAAAAATTAATTTTTTTGTTAAACAAGGCAAAAAAGACGAGAAGTTTAATCAACGCCCTCAATAATTCATAGGTACAGAATTATTGATTAAAGATTCTCATCCAAATTTGAAGTAATAGCACCATATATTGTAGGTACATTCAGAATCTCATAACGAGATTAATTCGTTCCAGAGTCATACTCCGAAAGTGAAACAATCGTTATACGAAACAATTTTTCCCACACAAATCCATGTAAAATACAATAATCCGTTCCATGCTGAAAAAAAAACTCATTTTTCACCCAAAAAAAGATATTAACATTTATTCAAATAAAATTACATATGAATTGTTAAAGAGTGAAACAACTAGAATACAATTTACATTTAAAACAAAAAACGTAAAGAAAAATATGAATTTATGACAAATAATTATTGCCTTTTAACTAGAAAACTGTTAAAGGCATTTATTTTTTTTTGCAGACGCTTCACAATTTGACGAAAATGTGATGTAACCGTTTCGTAGACATTCTTGACACTATTTGAAGCATCCATCTCCTTAATTGTTCTTGAGAATAGTGCAGATCGTTGATGTTGGCCGATCGTAGTTGCACGCTAGATTCGCAACCTTGTTATCGCTTTTCAATTTTTTTCATTTAATTTGAACAGATATATTTACCCTCTCTTATGGTTGTCGACTTGTGTTTGTTTGTTGTTGTTTTAAAGATAATTTATTAGTTTATTAAACTTTGCACATGAAAAAGATTAAAATTACTGTCTTAACAAAAATTGTAAAATCGGTTGATCACACACGAAAACAATACGCTAACAGACCGCGTGCTTAACACAGAATAATGCATCAGGGTGAAAGTGCCGGCTCACTAATGAATTTCCAGGAAAAAGGGAGTTTCCCATTCTGCGTCACTCGTTAAGCGAATCTTCGCTCGTTAAGGGAGCAACATTTGTCCATAAAAATGTTGCTCATTATGCGAAAATCTCGTTATGAGAGGTTTGACACATATTAACAGTTAACATGAAATGCCTTCGCGACAAGTTCGCGAACCCCCCTTTAAAAAGTCTTGGTACGGCCTTGCGCCGTTGGATATATTCTCAAAAACTCTGCAATGGTCATCATCAAAATATCATGTCTTTAATATCTATCATAAATTCGCCCACTTCTATCTCAGTCACATAAGAATTAAAACTCTGTAAAAATCAATGATTTATACATTTATTTATGACAGCGGATAAAAAAATATATATTTAAATTTAATTTGTTACAAAACGGCAACGCGTGAAACAGGGGTAGGCCTTATTTATAGAATACCAAGAAATGATAATATATAATTCCTCAAGTAAATTCGTAGGAAAAGTACTAAAATATCTGGTTTTCGTGATTATGTTTCAGAGCCTTCTATTCCGATGCATTTTAAATGTATACATCACTGTGGTATTATTTATTTAAAATTATTTTATCCCAGACAAAGTGTCTAAAGAGCGAATTGAAAACGTCTTTACTGGCAAAAGATGCTAGAAAAAATATGAAATAAGTTAAGGGCGCTCTTAACAATCAACCTGGAAAACAAAAACGGCATCGAGCTACTTTTTGCAGCAAGTAAGGCTATAATGGCATTTTGAGTGGCATTTAATTTTCTTGTGCTGTTTCAAGATGGTAAAAGTCGTCTTCTGTCACAGTCTTAACAACTGACTGCCAACAGATTGCGCGATGAACCCCGTCTTTTGTCAACGTCAGGAATACGAACTCACACAGTGGCTCACAGAATTGCAAGAGGGCACCTTTTTGTTTCTTCTTCTGGGGCTGTCCATAAATTACGTCAAAAATTTTGGCGATGTTTACCTCACCTTCTTCAGAGACCACCCCCCCCCCATAAAATTACGTCAACACAGTGGCGTAGCGAGGGGGAGCAGGGGGGGACATATGTCCCCGGGCGCCACGTTAGGGGGCGCCAAAATGAGTATTAAAACTAATTATTTAATTTTATTTTGATGTAAACTAATGTATCCTAAATATGTTTGCAAGATTGAATTTTTGAGCTCAACAAATATCTTCGTTACAAAACAGTTGGTAAGCACGATTTTGGCGCCCCCATTGAGCATTAAGGGGTGCCATTCTACTAGTAAATAAATGATACTTCCACAGATCCAAGCTCAAATTCAGATGACAAAACAACGTTGGCGCGATATTTTGAAAAGAATAATTACCTGTATTAAGTTTCTAGTTTCACAAAATTCGGCACTGCGTGGCCAGGAGGAGCATCTGCATAAGGACGAGGATAAAAATGTTGGAAAATTTCTCTCTGTGATCAAACTCGTTGCTCAGTATGATCACCTGATAGAAAAACACCTAAAAAAGTCCCGAGAAAATCCAGGCTCAGTATCTTATTTATCATCAGAAGTGCAAATGAATTAATCCACTTACTTACATCGACTGTAAGGAATCAGCTGTTGAGTAAAATCAGGGTAATCAACACCCGATATAGGACACCGGGAATAGTTCTCTCAAGTCATCAGATTTGTTGATGTGGATTTTCAAACTAAAAATATAACCATCAAAAGATCATTTTTAGGTTTTGTTCAGATACATTCCAAAGACGCAGCAAGCCATGAAAGAATTGTCGTAGAGAAAGTGGAATCTGCTAACAAACCGCTAGCCGAGTGTCGGTCACAATGGTATTACAAATCAGACAATGCTGATGTAATGACTGGGCATATATCCGGCCTTCAACAGCGAATATGTGCCAGAAATCACAGAGCATTGTTCGTCAACTGAATCAACCACAGCTTAAACTTACCAAGAGTACACTCAGCTAAACAGAATCTAGTTGTTATCACGTTTTTTTGGAACAGTTGAAAGTATATATTTGTTTTTCTCTCGTTCAACAACTCGTTGGAGGAATTAAAAAAACTTGTGCCAATCATAATGAAGAGGGAATCTGAAACACGCTGGAGTGCACGATCATAAGCTGCTAAAGACATTTATGAAGGACAAGATGACCTAGTACAGTGCTTCTCAAACTTTTTAGTATGGCGGATCGGCAAGAATTTTTTCCATTGCACCAGGGACCGGTGCACTATTTTACCTGCTCTGACAATTTTTCTGTCCTTTCTTTTGAGAACATCTGTGGACCGGCAGCGGATGGCCGCGGACCGGCACCGGTCCGCGGACCACCATTTTGAGAAGCACTGACCTAGTAGGGCTGATGAAAAAATTATCAGAAGATGCAACTATGACGCCGGACACCAGAAGTGATGCAGAAAATTTGCTGACGGGTATATTAAACTTTAACCTCCTGGTTTTGTTACATTTCTGGAACATCACACTTGGGGAAATTGATCGTGTCCAGAAACGGTTGCAGGATTCTACGATGAATTTCAAGGAAGCAGCATATAATCTTGAACCACTGGAGCAAGATCTTGTCAATATTCGCGATAGTTTAAGCAAAGTTGCGGTAGACAATAGAAAAACAAGATGCACAACTTGGGGAATCGAGGTTGACGGAAGGATTAGACGACATCGGAGGATGCCTGGAAAATTAGCAAAAGGTGCAGGACCTTCTGCAGAAGAAGAAATTGCACGTGTTATGAACAGCGTAATTGATAGACTCCGACATGAGATATCAATATGTCTAAGAAACCTAAACACCAAATTTGGATTTTTACTAGACGTCATAACTGTTCTCGCGTAGACAAAGGTCGATACACTTCGTCAAAAGTGCTTAGATTTTGGAAATTTTTACTATACTGACGTCAATGATGACAAATTGTGCACAGAAATCGGAGACTGCAAAATACTGCTCAGTACCCGGGCTGAAGTCCTATTGGAAACTCCTTTGGTCTTCTTGGTTTTATAGTTTCATATGGACATGACGTATTTCCGAATCTGCACATTTTACTGCAAATACTTCTAACAATTGTCGTTTCAATTGCAAGCTGTGAGCGGTCCTTCAGATAAAATGCATGAGGCTTCTTTGGTCTTATTTGCGTGCTTCAATTGGATAAGATTGTCTGAGTGATCATGTACTCCTTAGCATCAAAAGAGAAAAACTGAGAATATTAATTTTGACAACGTGATTGACGAGTTTGCGACAGTCAAATCAAGGAGGATCAATTTGTTGTAGACTATGTCTATTCCAGTCATGTATAATTAGTAGAGAATATATATATTTTTCAAATAAATTGCATACAATCGTATAGAGAATTATTAGTCTGTATTTCTATTTCATTAAAATACCAGATGCTTCAAAAATGAACAATATAAACCGTAAAGTTTCAAAATTTTCTTGGGGGCTCAGTGAGCCCCCAGAATTTGTCGGCCCGAGAAGGGGCGCAGATTTTGTGCCATGTCCCCGGGCGCAGATGACCCTAGCTACGCCACTGCGTCAACATCAACATTTGGTTCCCCCCCCCCATTAATTAATTAATTAATTAATTAATGGAAAATATATATTTTTTTTAATAGACTAGTTTACAAGTACATACAACACAAAAGTGAATAAAATTAAAATGTTTAGAAAATGAAAGTTTAATAACCTTATAACTTATGAATATATTTCCAATTTATAACTACAAAGGCTTACTCTAAACCAGGGGTGGCCAGATCTATAGTTAGTGAGAGCCATTTTAAAATATAAAAATTTGCATTGAAGAACTATGGTCATTAGACATGGCTTGGAAAATCCTCCAGTAATCCTTGTAACATATCTTTCATAAATTGTACGCTAGCCGCAACGTGAACACAGAAGACCCGCATGCGGCTCGCGACCCACGGTTTTGGCCACCGTTACTCTAAACAGAAAAGAGATTATAGGGTTTACAAAAATGTATACACATTACACCTTTAAATTATGCACATATTTCAAATTAATATAAAACTTTAAAGAATATTTAAATATTTACAAAGACTTCTTTTAGCTTCAAGCAGAAACGAGATTAAAAAGTTAAACTATAAATACACTTTTAATTTATTAACATATTTATTTACAAAAATCCAAATCTTATATCCTAGGCTCTATATCTTCCCATGGAGATGTCCAATGTTCCTCAATTGTTATTATTGGCATAGGTTCTGGCGGAATAATTTCTTGTGGAACCGAAACACCAGACAAGTCAACATTTTCTTCATCTAGCTATTCTGCACTTAGCGTCTCCCCACGAGCAATAATTGCCTTGAGCTCTCTCTCTCCAGTTTTTGGCTGCCACTCGCATTGGAAGAATTCTTTGCTGTTGGGGTGCATGTAGTATTCGACTGGGCCCAGGCATACAGCGTTGGTGCTGTTGAACGTGCTTCTTTAACATGGCTTGCGAAGCAACATAAAGTTGACAGATTTTACAGATTCGTTCAAACAATAGCAACTGAATAGATGGACAGTATATATCATATGGAATATGGAAGAATTTTGAATGCTTTTGCTGATTGAGTTAGTATGTTTTCAACTTTCACAGACCGATTGAAGAAAAGAGATGGAAATATAAGTGAGTTTATATCAGATACTTCTGGTGCTTTAAGGCCCTCATTAGTTTGGCAGACTGGAATTGGTGGGGGGGTGGGGGGATAAATCTATCAACAATAATATCAAAGTACGAGCTTTTAATCGGTTGGCAACAAGTTAAATAACAGCATTTGACAATTTGTAGAAAGTACTGACTTGTCCTTACATGGTTTAGTTACCGAACTTTATCTTTGATTATTATTTTATTTTCAATTTGAAGCTCAGACTTTTCAGGCACAATATAATCTGCCACTGTTGGAAAATTATCTATGCTTACTTGCTTCCATATTTCTGACAATGTTTCGCCAGCATATTTGAAGTTTAATTTTTCCAACACTTCATCAATTGTTCGACCTTGTGTGTCGAGGTGGCTTCCAAAATGTTCATGTGGCAAAATTAGTCCCGACCGTTCTCGACTAAGAGGAGCCATTCGCCTTTCTACTCGATTAAACGCACTTCTACCAGGCGAATTCGTTGCTACAAACATTACATTAATGTTCTACCTCACAAAATGATGGATGGACACATCAATAACTTTTTTGATACTTGGATTTTCATAAAGTCCACCATCCACAGACATAATAATTAGGAATCGGGTTGATCATCTTGTTGCTTGGATCCTTTGTAACAATGTCAAACTGTTCCAATTCAAGTAGCCTTACATAGTTCTGTCCATGGCTATAAGCTGCTGATGAGCAATGTTTGCCTGATCTGATGGCTATGTAAGTTGGGCCTGCATATGTTACAGCTTCGGGTTTACCTAAGAACTAAACCGTCTTTTTGGATTTCAATGCCAGCATAAACAAATGGTATCAGATGCTACTACCCAGTCGTGATCAGGCAGTGTAACGCAGTATTCGACATGCATTGAATGTGTAACGCAGTATTCGACATGCATTGAATGTGTAACGCAGTATTCGACATGCATTGAATGTGTAACGCAGTATTCGACATGCATTGAATGTGTAACGCAGTATTCGACATGCATTGAATGTGTAACGCAGTATTCGACATGCATTGAATGTGTAACGCAGTATTCGACATGCATTGAATGTGTAACGCAGTATTCGACATGCATTGAATGTGTAACGCAGTATTCGACATGCATTGAATGTGTAACGCAGTATTCGACATGCATTAACAATCAATATGAGTGTAAATCATATTATATTGTGCTCGAATTAACTTCACTGGTCCAGTTGTTACATCGCGTTTGCCTTCCGATGATAAACTTCGTTTCGACAAGAGCTGAGTATAAACAGCACTTCTTCTTATTTACTTCCCTCACAACACCGATACTCAATGTACATGCAGAAATCACCTACGACCCGCTCGTAAGCCGACCCCCCAACATTTTCCCCTAAATTTTGTCCAAAAAAGGTCGGCTTTAGAACGAGTATATACGGTACTTAAATGACAGTAAAGTGATTTAAAACATGCTCATTTTCCAGTAGGAAATACGGCTTTTATTTGGGGGGCGCAAAGCTTTGTAACATCATAATTTGGGGGGGGGGCCTAAAGCTAACTTTTTGTGACGAAGAAGTGGGGGATCTGCCAAAATCGTGTGACGTCATTTATGGACGGATAATCAATGTTGCATTTAGACAGTCAGACAGCATGAAATTATTGACGCGATCATTCTTAACATCGGATTTTTAAAATAAATTCTCTTGAATTAAGTAACACTGTGTTCAAACGACACACAACATTGAATTCTTAGAAGTTTAACATAATTTCAACTCTTATAATTTGCGTTTCCTTGATGAGTGTTTTGATCTGTAACTTAAGTAGTTCACGCAAAAGTTTAGCGGCATCTGTCTTGTTTAATTTACTTAGGGGCCTTCCATAAATGACATCACGCAATTGGGCCGATTTTTCATCCCCCTACCCCTTCGTCACAAGTCGTCACAAAAACTTAGACCCCCCCCTCCCTTTTTTCTCCCCAATATGGCGTCACAAAGCTTAATATAAATATATATATATATTTTTTTTTAAAAAGGGTTTCAAACCTTATTTAATGTATTCAACTTGTAAATTTACGAACAAACGTGCACCTGAAATCGATGGTATTTGATAAAGAAAAAATTAATTATGTAGCTAGCATTCCACACCTACAGATGGAATTTAAGTTATCCAAAAGATTTAAATCTCAATCTTATTTATAATCATCTTCATCATCGGCATCCTTACGTCTCGAGCGACGATGGTGCATCACCGTTGGGTTGGGTTGCATTTTCTCGTGTGGCTGAGCAGTCCTATCCCTGAGTGACAGTCTTTTCCATAGCTTTTGCACACGAGTTCTGTGCTTCCCAATGTTTTGGCCTTTCACCTAGCTCTTCTGTCTGTAGCCTGCTCCATCCTTCGCTCCTCGGCTACTATGACGCCCTCTTTGACAAATGTGCGCCATGTATATCGGTCTTGTGCTTTACATTCCCAGTCACTTGTGCTTATTCTGGCTGCTTTCATGTCCCTCTGGCAGACATCTTTAAATCGAAGACGTGGGTGACATGTCTTCCTCTTTCCCGATTCGAGTTCTCCATATAGGAGGTCCTTGGGGATACGACCCGGCTCATTCTTTTTACATGTTCTGCTTCCACTAAGGATTGAGAAAATTCTTTGAATATTGGCACGCATCAGGACCTCACTATTAGGCACTTTGTCCTGATATTTAATGCCAACGATTCGACGCAGGCACCTCAAGTGGAAGCTATTAAGCTTGCGCTCATGGGATAAGTGGTCCGTGTCTCGCTCCCGTATAGCACCGCACTGATGACGCAGGCTCGATAGACACATTTTGATTTTCTCCGTTAGCTTGGTGTTTTGCCAAACCCGTTTATTTATTTTAGCCTTTGTGGCATCTGCTTTGCCAATTCTACTGTTTATTTCGTCCTCGATGGACAGTGAGTTGGAAACCTTGGACCCCAAGTAGGTGAAGCTGTCCACAACCTCCAAGTTTCCATTGTCGATATTGATGGTAGGAGGAGAACATGTGTCTTGGGCCATGATGTTTGTCTTTTTCAAGCTGATTTGCAGACCGAATTCTTTGCAGGCGTTAGAGAAGCTTGACACGAGTTGTTGCAAACCAGTTTCTGTGTGTGCTATTAGTGCCGCATCGTCCGCATAAAGTAGAACGCGAATTAGGACATCTGTCGTTTTGGTTTTGGCTCGGAGGCGAGCAGTGTTGAAAAGTCCTCCATCAGCTCTGGTGTGTAACAAGATTCCATCACTACTATCCTTGAATGCATGTCGAAGCAATACAGAGAAGAATATTGCGAACAGTGTTGGTGCGAGTACAACCTTGTTTAATTAACTCCGCTGCTGACTGGAAAGGGGCAGCCAACGTTTTCCAGGATTTGAAATAGCCCGCTGCGACTGACTAAATCAAAGGCTTTCGTAAGATCCACAAAGGCAATGTATAATAGTGCCACTATTAGTGGCATCTTCTGCTCTCTGCATATTTCCTGCATTTATTATTAATAATAATGAAGAATAAACCAGGCTTGAGGACTATAACAATAGGTTTTTATTGTAACCACTTGAAAGGCTATTCAAATGAAGTGAAGGGTACAAAAGAAATTATTATTTTTTTTAAAAATACATGTACTAAATTTAATAAAAATACATATGAACGTTAGCCATCACTGCAGATGTCAATTTTTACGACATTATTCGTATTTGTATTAACTACTCGACTAGGTTTGCGGCATCTTGTTTACTGTGTTGTCAAGTGTACCCACTATACCAAAGTCAATATTATTACGATGGTTGGAATAGACTAGAGGAATTACTGATCATCAGTGATGGATGTTTTTAGCATATATAGTAGAATGCGCTGTATATTAGAAAGTGGTAATTCTTTATTTTGACCCATTTTATTATTATAGTGCAAGAGTAACACCAATGTCGGCAATATCAATCATTCAATGGCTAATTCACTTAGGACTCATTGATTGAAGTGAAGTCATTGGACTGGTCATTGAATGATCTTTTGTATTAGTTAGAGTATTATTATTATTAGTGTTAGTACTATTAGACAATTAGTTAAGGCTAAGAACCAAGGATCTTGCTATTGCTCCAACTAGTCGCAACACAAGATAGGAATATTAATATTATCTGTTACAGACGCTCCTTCTATACCGAAGATTATTGCGTCCTACGGTTAACTTTGACTATGGTTTGTCACTTTGTGTTTAGTCCTGCATTCTTATTAGAGTTTTAAATGTTGATAAAGTGTGGGTTTTCCTGTTTTCTTCAGGCAACCCATCCACGCCCAAATTCCGGACCGAAAAAATGAGAATTTGTATGTGTTTGTTCTTGCATATGGAATAAAGAAGGTGTTTTTATCCTTATGTCATGGGGATTCCATGATAGTTTCTCATTTATAATTACTTCTGAGTATTTTGCCTCTTTAGACACTTTAGTTTGGATTAGGTCTTTTCCATGAATGAAATATTTTGAGTTTATTTGTTTCTTTTTCTTTGTTACTGTTGATCCTACATGTGGAAGAAAATCAGAAGCCCCGAGCCTAGTGCTCTTCATGGGTCTTCCTGGAAGACCCTCCCAGCTATCTGGCCCCCTCCCCCAGAAAAGGACGTGACAGCTGGGAAAACCCCCCCCGGAGCGGTCGCTTCTGAAGCGGCCACCTGGGCATCTAAGACAGAAAGTCGAGGATGCCTCCCACTAAGTTGACCTCACAAGGAGGGGTGGAATTGCCTTACTATGACCCGCTACCACTTCGGCGCCACCCCGGCAAAGCATACGAGTCTCAATGGTTAGGATCGCCGCAATGCGGGGGATCATCAATGACCTACCTAGGGTGCAACCCCCACTGGAAGGTTTCCTCAGAGCTGGCGTCCGCTGCGTTCTTCGCGGTACCTTTTGCTAATCCGTGCTGGCGCTCCTGGCCCTAAACCGGCATCGCTCAATGGCGTTGCTAGTAAAATTGAGGGGGACGAAACGGTCGCTTCGGATTTACCCGACCCTCAACGGGTACTTTGGTTTTCATCATCGACAATGCATTTAAGATGCTTTGTCTAAGATCCGTATAGCGACTGTAATCATATGTAACTAGCACCTAACCCTAACATATCGGACTTTGGCATTGCCTGCCGGGAGATGTTGGTTTCAGGTCGCTGAGTCGCGGTCAGGTCCGTGCCCCGTGACCCTACTCATCCGCCGAGCCCCGTAGAGGCCTCCCCATTTATCAATTCATCTAACTCTTTTTGTAAAATTTTGCTATCTTGTTCTGATTTAATTGTTCTATAGATTATACAATCATCAGCAAATAACCTAACTTTTAATGTTACGGGTACTTCACCTATTTACTAAAATCCACCAGATAAACTCACAGAGCACACTCAAACTATTCGTTATATTAAACTAGCAGACTAGTGTTACGACTAGTCCTTAATTCTACACTTATTAATAAATTATTACTACTAATGCTTAAAATATAATCAATGATTATATAGGTTTAGTCTGTAAAAAAAACTAAGTCTTAAGTTGCTGTAATATCTTTAAAAACTCTTCTTCATATATTAATATTACATATATGCATACATATATTATATTTTCACAAATTGTAATTTTTGGCTTAATCGAAATGAACGATTAATTAATTGTTAATTTTTCAAAAGTTAACTATTAAATTTAAATTAATCGTTAACAGCCCTAATATATATGTACTGATTTTAAAAAATTAGTTTCATTAATCCAGAAAAAAATTTAATTGATTATACGATTAATTATATTTTTATAACGCAAGTATAGATCCCGTTAAGTTGCGATTCATTATTTCATGCAATCGGTTTAGTTGCGGTAATTACGCGGCTCCCAAATTTTTTGACGTAAGACAGCAAATTCGTTTTACTATGCAAGAAATTAAGAAGAAAAAACTATTTGTTTATGTATGCACGTCTAAATAAATAAAAATAATACGAGGGAAAAGTATGTAAGTAAAAAAATATATAAATTATTAAGAAATTGGAGAGAGAAAAAAGTATATATATTGTCTTAAATTTTAATCGATCAAATTAATTGATTATAATTTTTTAACAATTAATCGATCAATTAATCGTTAATTTCTGCAGCCCTAATATTTATCTGGACTTATATTTATTTATGTGTGGGGCTGTCAATGCCGTCACGCACCTAGGGGGGGTCACACATTTGTGACGATGTGTGTTGATGGGGAGGGGGGTGTTTAAGAACTGTTACGTCGACGTCACATCAAAATGCGCAACGTTAAATAAAAATCGTCCAAACCGCGTGACATCATTTATGTACGGCCCCTGTGTATTAATTCTAAAATCTAAATATATTTAACAAAAGCCTCCACTTTTAAGAATAAGCAGTGCATAAGGTATAATTAGCAGGTTGGCCAGCTCCCTCATTGTGGTTAAGAAAAAAAGAAAGAAAATAAAAAGTAAGAAAAATAGCCGTCCTTACTGGGATTTGAACCTTACATCAACAGTACAGCTACCCTCCAACTTACCATTCTTCTGGAAATGCTCATGAAAAATGTGATTTTTAAAAATTTTAACTATATATCGTGAAAGTTTTTTGACGTTTCTACCTTAAAAATTCAGTTTTTAATTGAAATTGATTGTCTCAGAGCTAATGTTTAGTATATAAAATGATATCGGCTCATTATTTTAACAGCGGTGTACCTAGGCCAAATAAGGCTAATAAATAACATGCGCATACGTTGACAAGCCAAAACTGTGTGAATAAATACAACTTTAGTCGTAACAGTAAGTACATTGCCTATTTTTACGACTAGTCGTAGCAGCAGACACTTCGATGAGTTAAAGTTAAAATCATTAATTAAACCTAGAAACACCAAGACTAAGTAAGGACAGAAAAACAAAGAGAAAAGTAGTATAAATACATAAAGCGATTAATTCTAACTTGGAAATACAATACAAAGATAATCTGATACATCTCTCGGATAGATAAAAACACTTTTCTTTTTCCGTATGCAAGAACAAACACAATTAAATTCCCGTTCTTCCCATCTGGTATTCAGACGTGGAATGGGTTGCCTAATCAAACCAGGAAAACCAACACTCTATCAACATTTAAAAACAAGATAATCGGATGTAGTTTTCTTTATCTTGTTTTTATATAAAATAATAATGGGATATTGAAACAGAAACCACTAATATAATAGTATGTAGTTTCTTTGTATTTGTCATTTTCTAAAACACTATAATTAAAATAGGGGTATTCATCTAGTGATATTTTTTTGGCATAATACTAATTCATAATCCCCCCAGATAACAAGTTAGTGTTCTGTCAAACTAATACCAACATAAAACACCCAGTTAAATGTCCAGAGCTAATCTTAAAAATGCTACAAATATGTTTGATTTAAATATTTATTTGTTTGTTTTAAATGGAATTTTAATCTTGATGTAATAAGTTCAGAGTTATGAAAAACATGTTCAGTGATGTAACAACTGGGTGGAGGTAACTACAATTAGGAATTGTCAGAAAATGAATTGCATTAATTGAATTCATAATTTGCCCTGTAACTGAATTCATTAAACTTGTTTAGTCATATTTTAAGATAAATAAATATCTGTCATTTTTAGATTGTCACATGCAGTATGTAGTTAACCAGGAATCAATTTTTAGCTTGTTTTGAAAAATTCCTGTTAAAATGTGCCCTTTTTTTTTCAAAATAAATATATATAACTTTATAACTTGAAATATTTTTTCTCCCTCTAGAAAACAATCACTGAATGTCATTTGTAGGACATTTCTGCAGACATTCCGCGCTATGATAAGTGAAGTTATGCAATTTCAAATAATCATAATTTTCAAGCTATCTTAAATTTGTGGGGGTTCTTTTGCTTAAAGTAAAATGGGCTGTGGAGCATCTAAATCTTTTGAAAAAGATCACTCAAAAAATGGTGACATCAGAGATCATGACTTTTCACACAATGACAGAGAAAGCTTTAGAAATGACCACAGAACAACAGCAGACAATAGACACAACATTGAAGACAGAAGAGATGTTGAGAACTTGGAGAAAAACAGGCTAAAATCTTATCCCAAAGAAAATTCTGAGCATAATGAGTGGGAAGATCCCTATTACGGTAGTGAAGTTCAAAATTTAGAAGAGAGAAAGGAACAATATAGGGGTCATGATGACTATTCTGACAGTTCCGCCAGACACAACTTAGATGAACTTAACTATGATGCTTATTCTGAGTATAGAGATGAGCGCAGCAAACCAATACCTCACACACCCAAACACAACACCACAAAACCACCCCCAACTGTATATGAAGAGGATGATACACCATTCGATGATGATGGAGTTGGAGATTATGAAGGCTACCAAAAGAATAGTGTGGGACTTATGATAAAATCTGTTGATTTTCGTAAATATTTTCGGGATGAAGAACCAGATGAAAGACCCTACGGAGACCCTTACAATTTATATGTAGATGAGGACTTTCCCTTAGAAATTGCTATTGTCAAAGATAACCATAAAATTGAGTGGAAACGACCAAAGGTAAAAGTTTTATGCTATTCAGTTATGCAATTACATATGATTTCAATCTATTTTTATCAGAAATTCAAAATTCAGTCTCTATTTAACATGTATAATTTTCATGTTTTCAAATTAAAGCTACATTGTATTTCATGTTAGTTTAGAATTAATGTATAGATTAAACTGGATAAATTTTGAATTTAAAAGCTACAATTTTTAAATCTCACAATTACATTTGTATATTTAACCAAAATTATTATTTCTATAATTTTTCCTTAGCATTTAAATAATCTAGATATAAATTAAATATGTACCATCTATTTTCCATAGGAATTTGCAGAAAATCCAAGTTTATTTACAGATGGAGCTACCCGCTTTGACATTGGACAAGGTTCAGCTGGAACTTGCTGGTTTTTATCAATTGTGGCTGACATAGCTGACAAAAAGAATATGATAAAACAGGTATTGTTTATGATTGTATTTTATCTTACATAAATGAATACATTCATGAATAAAATTCATAAGCTGAAAGTTTGCACTAGAAATTTTTCTCTTTTGTCTCCATATGAGTTTAATTATTTAATGTTATAATTATTTACAAAAGATACAACAATAAAGGTGATAATAAGATTAGAAAATAATCTGTTATTGATCCACCAATTTTTTAAAAATATTATGAAGTATGTAGTTATATTCAGCACCTAAATAAATTAAATACATTTAATATAATTTATATTTTAACTAAGACAACACTTAGCAATAGAATATAGATTTCATTAGAACCTTTTGTTGATCCAATTAAATACATTTTATTAGAAAATATTCAGTGATATTCAGCCCATAAATAAATACATATATTTTTACCAAGACAACACTAAAATATAATAGAGATTGTAAGTTATTACTTCAGCCTAAAAAATGAGCCATCAAAATAACAAATAATTAACAATATAATTTCACTTGCCCCTTGTCAGCTGCAAGGGCATGTGCAGAGAGAATCCTACATTAAATGATATAATCCTTTGAACATCAAAATTAATATTTAAAATTAATTCTTTGTTTTTTGATAAATTTGTTCTACACATACTCATTTCTGATAATTTATTCAACAGGTAATACCAGATTCAGCCTATAATATTGATAACCCCCAGAAATATGATGGTGTATTTCATGCCCGGTTTTTTAGATTTGGTAAATGGGAGGATGTTTACATTGATGATTATTTACCTGTTATATATGGAAATGTGCTTTGGGGTGCCAAATCAAGCACTGATGACAATGAGATGTGGGTTGCCCTGTTAGAAAAGGCTTTTGCAAGGTACTCTTTTAGCTACTATATTAAACAGCTTGTATATTAACTTTACTTGAATAGGTTTCATAATTCATCATAATTTGCCTTTATTTGAAAATTTCAATTAAATGGCAATATAAATATTGTGCTTAAGTATTTTGAAACTTTCATGAAATATTGAATTTAATACCTTTTCTAATTTAAAAACTCAATTCATAAACTTTTAGCTATCAATAAATCCTTTTATTTTGGGATTATGATTCAACAATTTTCATGAACTATTATGTTTTGTCTCTCTGATAACAATAATTCTTAGATTACATGGCTCATATGATGCTATATATGGAGGGCAGCCAGGTGATGCCTACCTGCAGCTAACTGGTGGAATTGGTGAAAGAATAGAGCTTGAAGGTTTACAAGATAAAGCCACATCTGTCTTCACTCGAATCAGGAATGCTTTAAGTAGTGACTGTCAAGTTACATGTGTTGTTCCAGTAAGAATCTTCATTAGTAATTCACTTATGTTTGATAATTCATTTAATTAAATGGGTAGTCAATTGCTTTTTCAATTGTAATATAAGTTACCTGAGAATAATTTAATTTCAATTTACCATACACTTATTATTGACCTAGAAATATAATAAAATGGTTTTTCTTCAATTTTTTTGATAATGGTACAGTCTTTAATTTTATTTTGAACATCAACGAAGGCATCCTTTAATTTAATTATAAGACAAGATATTTTAACTCAAATATCAATCAAACCTTAGGTAGATAAAGCTTTAAAAGTGCTTCAGTATAAGTAGAATATTCCCTGCTTACTTTTCAGGATGAGTATGACAATTATAAAGGATTGGTTGGTGGGCATGCTTACTCTTTAGTTGCAGCCAGACAGGCAAGTCATTGTCTTTCATTTTCTTTGAAAAGATATTGATCAGAACAAAAATTACCAAATAATATCTAAACTTTTTTATGTTTAATTAAAAAAATATGAATAAACATAAATATTCTATTCACAACAAATGCCAATTTAATAGGTATTAATTTTGGTTCCACTGTGAATTCAAAACATTTATTAAAAACTGGTTTATATAATGTAATTAATTAGTTAATACACATAATTAAATTGTGAAGAAATATTTTTTTAAAATTTTAAACACATTTTACTAATTCTTCAAAAGGTTGGAGAAACAAAGTTGCTGAGGGTCCGTAATCCATGGGGACATGGGGAATGGACAGGGCCTTGGTGTGATGGGTAAGCCACTAAGACATTCAAAAACAGAGTTTTTGCTAATTATGAAGAATAAATATTAGTTGTTTTTTTTTCTTCACATCATTAAATTACAAAATCATTCATTTAACAGTCATTCTTCTCTACAGGAGCAAAGAATGGCTAACCATTCCAGCGAATGCAGTAGAAAACCCTAATAAAGATGATGGAGAGTTTTATGTTAGTCTCTCTGACTTCATGAAGTATTTCTCACAGACAACTATTTGCTCACTGACTCCAGATTTTGATATGGATGGGTGTTCAGATTCACTCAGTATGTTTTTTTAATGGGACTTAATTTGGTGTTTAGCTATATTTGTTTAAATTGATAAGAATATATTACATGTACATGTATAACATTTCATTAATAGTATTCTTTAAAAATCTTTCTTTATAAGAGAAAAAGTCGAATACATCAGTTTTATTTTTTTAAATGCTAAACATTTCAAAATTAATTAGTTAAAATACCATAACAATACAAAGTTGCTTAAGTCTGTTTTAATCATTATGTATATCTAAGATTAATTTCCTGACTTTTCATTCTTTTTGGTCAGATGTTATAAAACGGTGTGAATAAATCTGTCAAAAACTAACTCTAAAATTAGGTCTGTCTATTGCTTTTATTTTATCATACATAAATCATGAATTGGAACTTTACCTATGCTATTCTTGTACAGAATAAAAGGAGTTGCAAATAAATTCCTTGTTTTTTTTTACAGATCATATTTTAAGCATTTATGGAGAATGGAAAGGCAAAACAGCAGCAGGGTTCCAAAAGATTTTACAAAATCCACGTTTTTATTTCACTCTTCCTTCTATAGGTATAATCTTCATATAATGTATTTTAAAACCAACATTTTATAATTTTATGTGAAAATATTTCTTTACTTAAAAGATTTGCTAAACTTCATTTATTGTTTAAAAAATGTTTATTATATTTAAGGCATGTTTTTTAAGGTGTTCTGGAAGATGGCATGGTTCCTTTTGTTGTTCAAATGATTCAGCAGTCAAAGAAGAGACAAACTGATAACATATCTATTCGATGTGATGTTTTTAAAGTTAGTGTGACTATTTGCTTTATTTTTCTAAATGGGATTTATTTTTTAATGAACAAGCAATTTCTAGTTTGCTACATAAGAAAATATTAAAATCATATTACATAAATCCTAATTTCTGTTATTAATTGTAAAAGACAAAATTGAAGCAAATAATTGTGTAAGTTCTAGGTATTTTAAACTTACATCCTATCATACAAATAAACAAATTATAATTTATTTTTTTTTGGTCATTGTCACGAGACTTAAATTTTACCAGACTATAATTTATAATTATAATAATAGTCCATTTCCCTGATTTATTATTACGCCAATCAGATTTCAAATCATTACATTTTCGCTATACAGGTTTTGGGTGATAAGATTTACTCTACTGGTCGATGTATAGCCCTTGAAATCCAGGGACAAAAGAATAATGTCTACAGCCCTGAAATCCAGACTTCATTCAGGTTCAAGCTTAAGCCAGGCCGCTACATGATAATTCCATCATCTGTAGATGAAGGTCAGGAAAAAGCATTCTTGCTTCGTCTCTTCAGTCCAGCAGCCTTGGAATCTGTAAAGTATGTTTAAAATAATAGTTTCAGTCATATTTAAAATCATGGCTTCTCATTTTTTCACTCCTGGCTATTGCATGGCCCCAATAATACTTGATAAAGACAACCCTTATATTTATTTGATCTCCATCTTGTGTAGTTCTGTTTTTATTGGTTATTATTTGAAAGTGTCGATCTTGGTTACTAAATTTATATGAAAATTTAATTTTTTCATAGAGAGATACCCCAAGATGTGTATCTAACATCCAGTGAAAATGAAGAAACTCTAAGTGTCAAAGGAAAAACATACCAACTCAGTAAGTCAGAGATTCCTCTTATGTTATGACTTTAATTTTCCATTATATATTTTATTTGTATTTTAGTATTATTTAATGACTTTAATGGCAAGTTTTTTTAACAAGAAAATAAAATGAATTGAAAAAAAAATCAGGATGCATAAAAAATTACTAGAAAACTAATTAAAATCATCCATTTCTCTTCATACGTATTTTAAAATCAGCTTTTGAAAAAACTCTGTTTGGAGAGTTTATTAGCGGACAAAACGCTGGTGGTCAGGTGTCTAATCGAGGCAGTTACCATACAAATCCTCAGTACCTACTCACTATTCCAGATTCAGGTAAAGTTCTTGCCAATTGAAAATATGAATACTACTCTAAATTAACAATCACATTGCTTTAAGATAAATTTTCATCACTTCTTATGTACAAGTCACGTATCGATTTATTTTCAGATTCAGTATTTTAATCTAGATACCATGTGGTGTGTGTGTGTGTATATATGTATTTATTTATTTAGTCATAGAACTCACATAGTATAATAAATATATTACATATCTTTATATCAAAGAAAACAAAAATGGGCTACAAAATAAGTTTATTTTAAATACCTTTTTACAACATTTATTCTACAGGCAGCTTAGTTCCAGTTGTAGTTCACATAATGCAGACTAATGAGGATCCTCAATATCCTGTTGGTTTCAGACTATTTAAGGTAATTTACTTTCAAATACATCAAGAAATCAATAATTTTTTAGGACTGTTATAAAATATTGTATTTTTCATTGTATGTTAAATATTAAAAACTAGACGCCCCGCGGCGTAGCATACGCCGCAGACTTGCTCATGGAGAGTGCAAAGAAAGTGGAGAAAGAACGGGCACAAAATACAGCACGAAGAAATCAAAACAATGCAAGTGAACGTTGGTTGGGGGCGGGGGCGAGAAACTGCCAACTCATTGTTGGTTTCGAGACATTTGCAGGCAAAATTCGGTACACCCATAACTTCTATGTAGTCAGCTATAAAACGATAATCGGTTTAAAATCAGTGTTACATAATCGATAATCGATTTTTCAACACAAAAAAACAACACGCAATTAACAACCCTAAATATGGCTAACCCTCGTTAGGGTCGGCAAATCACAGTTTATGTTTAAGGGATGGTAGTAATAAATGGGAGGCGAGTAACAACAACCTCAGTGTGCATGTCTTCACATTTACTCGCTATTTTTTATTTACTTAGTGCTGCTTTTTGTGTCTGTACTCTCACCCCCCTCCAAAACCATTCTTTGCACTGTCTATGATGAGCAGGTCTGCTGCGTATGCTACGCCGCGGTTCTCTCCAGAGTTCCTTCTTTTCATTCACTCACAGTCGTTTGCCCAAACCCACCCCAAACTGTGTCTATCAGGAAGTCTTCACCCGTCACTAAATCATTAGTGGTGTATGTTACACCGCGGGTCAGCTTAGTCCCATAACCTCGTGGTCGTTATAACCCCGTAGTCGTAGGGGGTTCTAATGTTTCCACTAGAACATTCTCTGGCTTGATAGACCTGGCGGCGCCCATCCCTCTCCAGGTCAGCGGAGGACTTTCTTAGCGTTAGTAATTCATCAACATTTTTATAGTGGCTTTAGCGTGGAATCGATCCCATGCCCCTCAGCTTGTGAGGCAAGCGCACTATTGACTTAGATATCCAGCCGCCAATAAAGGGGTAAAAGAACGGGCACAAACAGACATTTTTAAAAATAAAAAAATAAAAATGTTTTCTCTGGGGCTTGAACCAAGGACCTTCCCTGTGTAAGGCGGACGTGATAACCAGTACACTACGAATCTCACGTTATTCTTTGAAGGAGCAATGCAAGTGAAACGCAAGGACCATTGTTGGTCTCGATACATTGGTCGACCCCAGAGAGGGTCATTCGTCCTTGCTCGGTTGCACATACTTGCGTGGTGTCTTGCATGGTTCCACGAAGAGAATTATATATAAAGATAGTCTCTTTTATTTAAAGTTTAAATATAGTTTCTGGACAATTAACAAATTGTGATTTTAGAGATTTTATAAGCATAGAGATGCACATTACCATGTCATTATTAATTATAGCGAATATTAATTATGGTAAGTATAAATAGTAATTGAAATATGCAAAGTTTCAAAATTAAATTACACATTTTATTAACCACAGCTTCAGAATGGCAAAAACCCACCATTGGATGCCCAATATCTTTATGAGAACTACAGCAACTGTCCTGAACACATAGAAGGCTCACAATCTAAATTTGTTATTTCATGGGATGTTGATGTTCGATACATGCTTCCATCAGGCAGATATGTTGCTCTTGTCCACCTTGATGAACCCAACACCAAAAAGGGATTTTCCATTTTATTCAAGTCAGACAGGCACATTAATATCAAGTAATAATGATTTTTAAAATAATTTATGTCTTAATATAAAACATCTAGTTTCCACTGATGAAATTGTTATATTAAAATTAAACAAAAAGACAAATAATTAAAATCTGTTTATTTAATACAAATTTTTCCAAAACTTTCTTATAAAAAATAATTTCAAAGAACATTTTTTAACTTGACTGTTTTATTCTCTACTTCTCAGAGGTTTCCAGACAGGATAAAAGATCTTCAGATGCATTAATGTATTGACTTTCTTTGAGTAGTGAAAAGAACTAATGAGTACGCTATGTTCTTATGCCAATTTATGCAACTTAAGAGAGAAAAACTGTTCTTTTTTTTAAAAACATTTATGAAAGCTAAGAAACACTAAAGTTTTATACTTTTATTCCATAGTTATACTTTTATTACATAGTTTAAGCCATTTTTGTTATTAAAAAAGTATTTTATTTTTAATTTGCAAAATAGGCAGCTTGAATTTTAAAAGTTCTTAGTTTTAATCATTTATTTGAGCTTTTTGTTTTTAAAACTCCAAAACTAGCCGGTCCTCTTTTAAAAATCTAAATAATACTGAGAAGTTCTATAAAAAAAACTTTAAAGTAGTTTACACAGTTTTTTTTTGGTTTTGTTGTTGTTGTGTACTTATACTTATAGCATTTTTACTTTTATTTGCTTCATGTCATACATTTTTTAAAACCAGTTTTGATATTGAATCATCAGTGGTAGCATTATACATCTGTTTTTTAAACTTTCCTAGTCCTGCATTGTTCAATTTGAAATAATGTTTAGAAATTTTTAAGTTCTTTACACATTTTTTCCATATACATGTAAATATATGTAGTGTCAATTTATAATCTGCTCTCTACAATAGATCAGTGAAATTTTCAAGTTCTTTACTCATTTTTTCAATATAAATATATGTAGTTTCAATTTATAATCTGCTCTCTAAAATAGATCAGTGAAGTATTATACATTTTTAAATACTTATCCTAGTCCTGTACTGTTAATATTAATTTATGTTTAGGGATTTTTAAATTCTTTATGTGGGAACTCTGCTGATGGGTTAGTATTGTCATTTCATTATCTATTTAAATTATTTGTAATAACTGATTAATGACTAATATTAAAGCAATTTTACATTTTTAGAAGTAATTTTTTTATTTCAAACTTTTTATTTAACAAATGATACTAAATGCCTAATATGAAAACTATTAAAAATTCGTTCAGTCTAAACTTATCAGGTGTAACCATTTTTAAGGAATTTCTGAAATTACATGGCCATTGACAGAGTAAAAATTTTACTATTTCATTTTTAATCATTTCTATTTCATATAAGATTTTCTATTTATAAGTTTTAATTTAAAAAAATTTTTTGAACTAATTTAATTATGTTTTTAAAAAAATGAAAGGTCTTTAAAGACTTATAAAGTGCCTATTCATGGCATTTATTTAAAAATGTCACTTGTATGAAATATAACTATAAGTAAATTGACATCTTGCTAATAAAATGTAATAAAAGAATATATAATTTTAAAACCAGATGTAAATATTTTTATCTTTTATTTAAAACTCATAGCTGAGAATATTTTGAAAAATTATGTAACTTGGTATATAAAAGCTTTAAAATTTAAATAGTTTCCCTCACAATCATGTTTATAAAATGCCAGTACTTCATGCCTTTTTGTTTTCTACTTTGCTTTACAATTCCAGTTTGTGATACTTTAACTGTGATATTTTTTTTTAATTATTGCATTTTTAAAATTTTACCTTTACATTATAATTATATGCACTTTGACTTAGATTTTTTTGTTCCATAGAATGTATTGTATTATTTTTATGAAATTTTAAAGCTGTTTTTATGCAATTCAAAGTTTTTGCAAGTACATGATGAAATAAGTTTAGCCAGTGCTGATAAAAAAAAATTAATGTTCAAGTGGAAAGTCATTGCTGGTAAAATTTTTCTAGTAATGGGAGTTTTCTAACTTACACTTCCTGTGTAATTTGTAATCAATCTGATAATGTGAATACGTGTAAAATATTGACTGTTTATACAATAATTTTGGTGCTCAACTTGTTATTTTCTTAACTTAATTTTGCTCAAACTATTCTTACATTTTAAAAAAATATTCATGTCTGTAAAATCTATTTATTATATTAGAAGGTAATCTTTCAAGCTTTTAATTTAGGAATTCGTAATCTGAAATAATTGCCAAAATTATCTGTATATTAACGACCAAATTTTATGTATAAGTTTATGGAAAAACTTATAAAAATATTGTAGCAGTTTCTGATTTGAACTTTACTAAAATACCGCTATCACAATTTTTATTTTATTAAGAATTCCATTAACTGGGCTGTGCCAAATATATACCATTTTGATTTAACACCAAGCTTAGATATTATCTCACCATTACAACTTCATGGTTAATAACCAGGTTATGCATGACAATTTTTTTTAAAAACTTTAACATGTTAATAAATTTGTTAAATAAATTTAATTAGCCCACTTGATGTACATTTTTGTCACTTCAAAGCAAAAAGTTTTTCTCTTAGAAAATAAATAAACACCACCATTTTCAGCTTTATTCATTCAACTTCAATTTTTTTTTAAAGCCTTTTGTCAAATCGCAACTGGAAATTCTAAAAGAAAAATAATTGTTTATTTTTTAAATTTTATTAATGTTTTTACAGATCTCAATAAATTCAATGCAGCTACAATAACGAGGTTTTTTTCAAAATCATAAGCTATCTTGTTGTACTCGTCTACACTTTTCTTTTTTAAACATAATATATTTTAATATTTTGTTCCAATAATTAGATAACAGCGTAACATTTTGTAATGAATAATATTGTAATGGTTATTCCAAATTATTACCACCAAAATTTTGAAATTAAAATAAAATGGAATACTGGCTCTTGTTTCCACACCTAATGTTAAAGGAGGGGCTAGATGAGGTAAATTTCAATAATCCAACATCCAGTGATCCAAGCTTGCCAGTCCTTGCATGGCAAATATAATCCCCTTTAATGTAATTAAAAGTCCCAAAATTTCCAGTTTTTAGGCATGGATTTGTTGAGCCTCTATATATCCATATTTTCTAAATACGCTGGAATTTTCATGCAACCATATCTCTCAAAACTCTTCTTACTTTGCTAAATTTGAACCTGATGCTAAAAGATTAAGAAACAATAGGTTTTAACCTGACCTATATACATAAAATCAGTCAAATTTCAAAGCTATCACACAATTTATAAGATTATTTATTACCATTATCAGCCTAAATGATTGAAAGTTGAAATTTCTTTATAAACTGTACTAATTGTACTATGCTAGCTTTATACAGTTAATAGCAATACTGACCCTCAAGCTATGTTAGTGTTAAAGGAGAAAATCAAAAAATTTTATAATGCTGTTAAGATTGACTACCTATATTTATTGTTTAACTTTAACAGTCAAATTTAACTTTTGTTATCAGATAAAATTTAGAACATAAGACCAATGAATATGTTTGGGACAGAATAAACTCTATTGCGGGTCATCAAGAAACCATCATAACAACAATTAAGAGACGCAAGATGGCATGGTTCGGTCATGTACTGCGACATGATACCCTGACAAAAATTATCCTTCAAGGCAATGTCGAAAGGGGCCGGCGAAGAGGTCGACAATGGAAAAGCTGGACGGACAACATAAAGGAATGGACAGGGATGAAATTGAATGAATTATTGGCCGCTGCTCAAAATAGGCATATGTGGAGATCGTTATCTGTTGATGTGTCCATGCGCCCCCCCCCCAACGACCGCAACAGTCACGGGTCTCATGATGATGATCTTAATGTTATGTAACAGTACCAATTTAGTTTTAAATGTATTCAATCTGTGATGGACCACAAAAACAATCTAAAGAAAAGGTTAAATAATGTAAATTCATTTTCTTTAAATCATCAAAAAATCTTTATTGCAGTGTTTTACTTGACATAAAACAAATGGAAAAATTCTCAAATTATGACAGTATTTAAATAAATAAGAACACATTGGCCAAAGTGCCCACAATACAATTGTCTTGAATTTAGCATTTTTAATATTCATCAGTGATGATGTGTTTTGTGGAAACAAGCTTTAAAATGTAACTTTTGTTGAAAGATCTTATATTGGCGAGAAAGTTCCGAAACTGATAGCATTATTGTACTGGATTTTCTCAGCAGGCAAAAAGAACATGGGCACATAGCCTAGACGCCCAGATGACCAGACCTGGAGACAACAGAATTAGCATATAAAGTAGTAATAAAAATTTAACCTTTCACAAAATTATCACATCATTACTATGTCCACTCTAAAAATGAATGAAATTCTGTAATGACGATTAGGATTTGAATAAACAAGTTAACTGTATAAAAATAATCATATATTTGTAGAAAACTAAAAAAAAGTTTTCATATTCATTTACTTACTATGCTAAGTAAAGCTCCTTTCTGAAAACCAGGAAGAAAAGCAATATGGTGCACATTTTCGCCTGATCTGCCTTTTACAAAGCCTCTGAAAAGGAAAATTCAATAATTGAATATTTGATTCAATAATTCTGATACAGTTGGACCTCTCTAAGTAGAACTGAAAGGGACCGGAAAAAAAATTCGAAAGTCAGTCAGTCAAACTAATTTTAACTCAGATAAAAATAATAATACTTCAGGGGCATGAAAAAGTCTGATTTGGTGTACTTGGAAGAGAGGATAAGGGTTAAATCTTTTTAGGATATTTTAAAGTGCTTTTCTTAAATGCAACTTTCTCCTACAACTGTAGCTGATTTAAGATTCTTGTATTCTTGCACTGCTGTTGTCATTGTTTGGAGGATTGTTTCCCCACACAGCTTGATGGGTGATATCTAAGACATAAATAAATTCAAAGTTAACCTGTGCCTCACAAAAAACATTCAGTGCATATAAAAACTCACCCTGGTATAAGTTCCAAGACTGGGTAAATAGTTGACTTGAAAACAGCAACAAAATTATTGTTTCCCAATTCATTAGCTGAATAGATGAGAATTTATCATAATTTCAGTCTTCCAATTTAAAAGTATAATTAGCTGCAACTACTAAACACTCCTTTTGAAATGTTTCTTGCAAATTTACTACAAACAATGTCTGGATTCCATTGGTATTACTGACGTTAAACACCTATATATTCATCATATTTATTGAAACTAAATCAATTCTGCAAGAATCACACATGTCTGATTAAACAATATTGTCATAGGAATAGGGTAAAATTTAAATTCCTTACGAAAATATAAATAAATAGTAATATACTCACGTTCAAACATAACAGCTATTCTTTCCCCAGTCTCGTCCCAGACTATTGATTTCACCTGACCACCAACTCTAAATAAATAATTTTTTTAAGTACTGCAGAGTTACATAAATATGTAAATTTATGTTTCACATAGTGACCATAGTATCATGAAATGCATAATGGGAAGTTAAATGAGTTTTTAATACTTTGACTCATATACTTGACTTTAATAAGCCGAATCAATTTGAATAGGTCACACAAGCATTTAAAAGTTCCTTTCTAAACTGTATTATATTACAGTTTAAATTACAGATGTTAAAGTCCATTTTTCTAATGACGGATAATCAATAAAGTGCACTACCAAAACAAAATTCAGAAATATGAAAAAACTAAAATTGTATTCAAGAGTATTAACACTACCTGACATCTTCACCCAATCCAGTTGAAACTGTCACTTGGGAAACATCAGCAAGCTGTACAGAGATATTCACTGCACTTAAGAAATGGCCACTTCCACTTTCAGCAAACTTCACAGCAAACAAGGCAGCTTCTTTTTCCATTGCAAATATTAAAACTGTACCATCAGGGCTCCAGCATGCAGACTGAGAAAATTTTTTAAAAACATTTCTGAACAAAGTCATAAAAAATGACATTAAATATAATTGCTCAGTTGAATTTTCAGAAAAAGAAGGCGCAAACGCAGAACATTTTTTTAAAATATAAATGTTTCATTAAACAATATTTTTTTATTTCAAATTTCCATTTGAAAAATATTATTTTGTAAGGATTAAAAATTAAACAACTTTTGATATTTTCTTTAAATGTGTCCATTAAAATGTATAAATATTTAGAATTTAAAACTTACAGTACAATGCCCTGATAAATTAGACCAATTCTCCCAGTTCCAGTTTTTAGTTTCCCAAACTCTGAAATTAAGAACACAAACAAAATGAGATTTTTCCATCAGTTTAAAGTTTAAATAAAAATAGATAGATTTTTATTTGAAATTGAATTGCCTTATAATCATATTTTATCAATTTAAAAACTGGAAAGTATAATTTAATTCTATACATAGCTTGGAAAGATTTTTAAAAGTTAAAAATAAAGCTATTCAGTAAATTTTGTGTGAAAATATTCTTCTTGAACAAAAATATCTTAATAATGTATTTATTTACAAATAATTTTTTCACAAGTGTATTTTAAATCCATTGACCTTGTACTTATGACAACTTACCTAAAAATAGGTGATGGGGAAGCAGTGAACAATTTTGATCCATCAGGAGAATATGATAATAAAGAAACTCCAGCACTTCCACTTCTTTTTAATGCTACACAGGTTTCTTTAGGGACATCCCAGACCTAGAAAAACAAATCACTTTCCTTAACACTCCAGTTTCTGTGTTCTGTCTTTGATTAAACCTTGTTAAAAATAAGGACTTAAATGTCTGTATTAGTTCTTTGGATTAACTTACTAATATTGATGTGCTTTTGGGACAGGCTGAGATCAAATGATCCCCAAATGGACTCCAAGAAAGACTTGTAACGGGAGAGTGGGGACTGCATTGAAGAATCTGTACAGTGCTAGCTGATGGCCTGTATCAAAAGTAATATGTATAGGGTAACATGAATTTTAACAAATCCTCCCTCACTTATGACAATTAAAGAGTGAAAGTGAACAATTTAGGAAACAAATTTTTTTTAATTTATGCAATTTTAATCAACCACTTTGTACTTTAGTTTGTTAAATTAGGATATGAATGTTTTATTTTGAAAGAATTTATAAATATATAGCTGGAGTACTATGCTTATTATAAGATCTCAAATTATAATTATTACTTTTAAAATATATTAAAAATCCATACATTTTGAAAAACAATCGACAATTGTAGAGAAAATATACAATTTTAATGAAGTTAGTCTAAGTTTATAAGTCTAAGTTTATAAGCCAAGTTGCAGCCAAAAATTGTTAAATAATTCACTTAACACAAATGACAAGGCACCAACCTATCAACACTACTTCACCATCTGACCTATCTGAAATTATCAGGGTGTTAAACTAATTCAAAATCACCTACACATCTATTTCCGCATCAATTTTGTCAATGTCTACACTTTAAATGAATCAAGAAAAGGCAAATAGTATTAAGAGTAGGCCTGTCAACGGGTACCCGAACCCGGGTACACGTTGCCATGTGATTACCCGGGTAGTAAAATTCCACTCGGGTACCTGTGAAAATGTGGCTTCAATGTCTATATTAACCGCAGGCTAAACTTCGGCTCCCATGCGGCTTTTTTTGTGTGTATACATTGTGGCTCGCGAAACAATTTATCAAATGAAATTTTGTGTTTCCAAAATATGCTTAGAATAACATCGAAAGGAAGTATCTGTCAATGGGAAATAAAATACGGTCCCAACAAACTGCAATGTATTTTGATACTTCTTTTTTCACTCAACGTGAAACAGAAATCGCACAACACAAAAAAGTAGGGCTGCAGAAATTAACGATTAATTTCTCGATTAATCGTTAAAAATTTTGAACGATTAATTTTTTTAAACGATTAATCAATCCACCACTTATAAATGTACTTGAAGTCAAAAAGTAAAATATTTCGGCTGATAAATATAAACTAATTTCCGGACTATTACACGAACATTTTAGTTTTAAACTATTGACTGACGTGAATGTTCAAAATGTTGATAAAGGTTACTGTGTCCATTGAGAGAAATGGTTCGCCTACCATGAAATGTTCCCTATAAGTCTAAGCTACGTTGATCCGTGTTGAAAGTTAAAAAAAACTTGTGTCCAAAGTTGCACAATGTCCATTTTTGTGCAATATTTTACTAAATTTGCTGCGAGGCGATTCTAAACTCCTGCGTGGCGTCGGTCAAATATCTGCGCAGCCACGCTGCTTAAATGGAAAATTGCTACCATGGTTCTAACACTTCGCTTACATATCACCTGCAAGCCAAACATCCACTACACATCCACATCAGAAACTTCAGCTGAGACAATCTAAAGCTATATGAAAGATTCATCAGCTCGGCTGGTTATATTGTCAATAAGACCCGCTCATCACTTGAACCAGATAATGTCAATACACTTGTCTGCGTTGTTGGTTAAAAAATGTCATATAAAGGAATGTTATTTCAATTTTCGACAAGTACGTTAAATAAATGTTACTTATGACACCATAATTGTCAATTTTTGGCTTTAATCGAAATTAACTATTAATTAATCGTTAATTTTTCAAAAGTTAGCGATTAAATTTAAATTAATCGATAACAGCCCTACAAAAATTTTTTGGTTATTTAAAAGAATCATATAAAGAATATTAAAGTCCTCTGCCAAAAAAAAGGGATGGACTGCTTAGAGATGAAAGACGCTGTTTGTTCATTTAAAAAAAAATCCCTGCTTTGACTAACCTTGCTTTGAAATGCGCCCATTGATACTAGCTAATGTTGTTTAACTAACCCCTTCTCTTCCCACACTCACACCCTTTGCATTCGCTTGTGTTTCTTGTGCTCATTAACACGTGGTGACCTAGAAAAACGGATGTTAATAATGCGTACAAGGTTATCAGTATTTAAAGTTAATAAATTAAATAGTTACTAACAGTATAAGATGGGAAACGTCGGCCGTGAGGATGGACTGCATAGAGATGAAATAGGCCGTGTTTGTTTTTTGTTCATAAAAACACCCCTGCTTTGACACTAACTTTGATTTGAAATAGCCGACAGTGGGTCACCGATTGATACTATCTAATGTCGTTTTTCTACCCCCCCCCTCTCCTCTCTCCACTCCTATAACCATGTGCTTCTCAAACTTTTTAGTATGGCTGACCGGAAGGATTTTTTCCAGGAACCGGTGCACTATTTTCCCTGTACTTACATGGTAGCGAAATGTATTTTATTTCCTTTCATTTCTTTCATTTATTTTCTTATTCTCTTATTGTCAAAAATGACAAATTCTATAGGGTTAGTATTATTGGTAGCAATTGGAGGATTATAATTATATTTTTCTCTCTTTTCTTCATAACTTCCGGGACCACCACTTTGAGAAGCCCTGCTATAACCCACACGCCTTGCATTCGCATGTGTTTCTTGCGTTCATTAAAACGTGTTTGCCTAGCCCAAAAATTGATATTAATAATACACCCAAAGTTAATAAGATGGGTAAAACGTCGTGTGGAATCAGGCCAATCGAGTTGACAGCGACACGGCAAAATGCAACCGTTGTAATGAAATTGTGTCTGCGAAAGGTGGCAACCCAATGCGATAAAACGCCATCTGAAAGCTATTCATAAAATTGATATTGATAAACAAACCGCCGGTCCACCCAATATCAGAAATTTTTTTGTGTCAACAAAAGCAGTACCACTGACCAAATTACAATCACTACGATCACTTGAGATTTACCGCAGTATTGCGTCCTTCATCGCCCTTACTTAGCATCGACTACCGACGCCAAGGGGATATTAACATTCAAGGTATAACACTGAACGTTACGTCATTGCTGTTGACATTTTGTTTGCATGTTCAGTTTACTGTAGTTTTAGTTTATGAGTATGACGAACGCATTTACAGCAGGAATTGAATAAAAGTTTTTATTGCATTATATTTAAGTGTAGTGCATTAGTAATGGTATGTTACTGGAAGTAAGCCGTTAGCTACTACTACTGCGTGAAATGAGGTGCATGGATGGTGGCTAGGTTGCATTGTTTAGCGGTCATGACGGGGAAAATTATGCGACGTTTAGAACGGGTAACCCGGGTACCCGTTCGAAATTTTCACGGGTACCCGGGCAGCTTTTTCAACAAAATTGACAGCCCTAATTAAGAGTAGATGATATGTTGTCTAGATGCATTTTTTTTTCAAGCTTGAAAGTAGATTTTTTACAAGGATAAAAGTACACTTGAAACTTCCTGTATGTAAATAGGCTTTTTGTAACTTTTTCATTAGCAAGGTTAAAAATTGCGTTGCTGTTCATGAAGGGACATGGTTGTCAACACAACTGAAAAGGTTAAGCAATAAATACCTCTTGTTTAAATAAATAAATATTATTTTGGTTTTCTATTTTTAGCAGCAGCAATGCATGAACTAACTTCAATTAAGTTAATCAAAAATAAAGTCACAGTCTTGCAAAACTCCCTATTAGTATTTGTTACTTGCCAGACCGGCAAACTAGTATTAGGCTTTCAATAGCCTTTGTTTACATGTTTGTTGACCTAGATAATCACCCCTTCAATTCAAACCAGCGTGTTAGCAAAAGGGTCAGATGGCAACCTTCAACCTTAAGAATGTTTACGGCAATATTCAGAAAATAGTAGAAATTTAGTAAAATCTTCTTATAAATAAGCGCAGAGAGATTTGGTGAAATAATAGCAAGCAACCAAATACAGAAGCAAGAGCAACAGTATATTCTGTGAGAGTGTTGTATTTCCTTTCTGAATTGTTTTATCAACAAGATTTTCTTATTGCTCAGCAAATCGTGAGTACATTTGGATTTTGGATTTATTGTCAATTGTGAGCACTTTTTTTTCATTTTTCTTGCTATAATTGTATACTAAATTTCAGATATTAAATACCGTATATACTCGTTCTATAGCCCATTCGTTCATAAGCCCCACTTTTGGAAGGGAAAACTATTAAAAGTGTATAACCCGATCGCAAGCCGACCCCCCAAAAATAATACGACAGCTTTAAAAAAATGGTACATATTTTTTTTTAAACTACAAGCTAAATCGGTCATTATTATTGTTTACTTTGTACTGCCTATCTTTGTCTTTTTTAAGCAAGAGTTACCGGTATTTTTAAAAAAAAATTCTTTGGTAAACAGTGACGAAAGTGCGTACATTAAAATTCGTTGTTGAAAACAAAATTTGTAAAACAATTTATTAAAACGTTCACAAATAAATAAAATGATTAAATAAGGTAAGTGCTGATTTTTAATAATATATTATAGCTTCTGATAGAGCAGTGGAATCTTGTAGAATGTAGAAAAGGAAATTGATAATCTACAATAACAACACCGATATTCAATATCCATGCAGAAATCACCTATGACCCACTCATAAGCCGACCCCTCCACTTTTCCCCCAAGATTTTGTCCAAAAAAGGTCGGCCTGCGAACGAGTATATACGGTAGTTAATATTTATTTATTAACTTCAAATCAGTGTCCTGTTTCTTTATTTGTATTTTGTCGTCAGTTACTGTTTTGTTTTGATAACATTTTGTGTTGCTTGCCAAAATTAACCAGTCAAATAAGACAAAATTAGAGCAATAGCTAAAAATAAAATCTTGTGGTATATAAAAGTATTCCCCTATACACAGAACAGTTCTTTTAATCCCCTGAACTTTATCAATATTTTAAATTCACACCCCTTTTAGAAATAAGATTTATTACATCCATATTAATATTTCCAATAAAACATATAAAAATAAAACTCACCAAAAACTCCTGTGGTGTTTTAAAATCTCATTAGGTGCAGATATCAGGAATTGTATATTGATATTTTTTATAGCAGCATTAGACATTTGACAGACTGCTACCTCGAGAAAATGGATCTTGATTCTTATTTTAATAATATATTGGTTATGAAAGCTGTTTTTAAATTACCTGACAGCCAGAGATGTGGGCTCCACATTCCATATTAGAACACATGTCTGACAAGCAACAGCAAGTACTGATGAAGACAGGGGCCTAAACATTAAAATAGAACAAAGGCTTTAAACTTTAAATGTTGTTTATAAACATATTTGATTAATAATAGAAAATGATTGTTTTAATGTGAACATTAAGGAGTATATAAGTTTTGGGAATAAGGGTATGATGGAGAGGTGGGGATTAACATTTTTTTCTGGAGCATTTGTTTTTGTTATAAGAGGTAAGTAGGAAAAAAAAGAAGCCCAAACGAAAAAAATTCCAAGGAACAGAAAATATATAATTATTAAGGGTGATGATTTCTGATGACTCAAAATCTAATTAAAACCCAGAGGTTGAAACAGTCTTTTTTTTAAAAATGTTTAGAAATTATTGGTCTTTGGTGCTTACTGCCAGGCCAAATCTGTTACTTGCTTCTGTAGTTTATGTTTCAGTATGGGCTTCAAGCTGCTGCCTGAATAGTATATGTGCACAGAGTCATCATGGAGTGCTATAGCAACTTTTATCACATGTGGATGCCATGCTAAGGCTTGAACTGGACTTTTATGCCTATTGGAAAACACAATTTTATTTTAAAGTAACAATGAAAAGTTGAAATTTGTTAAAATAAATTTATTTCTCTTAAATTTTAAAATATGCAAGAACATTAATTCTACATTCTACTCATGCATTTATCAAAGATACACAACCAAAGTATTGGACATATTTAAAAAAGAGTTAATTTACAGATCTACTCGTAAACAGCAACATGTAATTTAGAACAAGATTTATTTAATTTTTTTTAAAAAAAAATTGTTGGGGATTTAGTTTCATAACAAAATGATAATTTAATAACAAATTATGTGATATTAACAAATAGTAATCTAAAAATCAATCTATTATAGACAGACAAATTCTGTTGTTTTTTTAATCAATTTTAAAAAATACAATCATGGGCACCACTAATGAATTAATTTCCTAAAGGCAATATATTTTTAGGTCACACATTTATTCTTCTAACCCTATATTTCATTGTGAAGTAATTGCTGCTAACTCAGCTCAAAAGACCCTTAGGACCTTTGATAAAACCTATAATTAAGAACCAAAGATGATGAATTTATTTTTAAAATTATTCAAAGCCTCTATACAACTTATAGGAGTTTATTTTAAAAAGTACATGTGCTATGATTTCACTGGGATTTGAAACAACTACCTTCAGATTAGAAGGCAAACACCTTACTCATCTAACCAATGGCAAAAATATGTTTGATAGGAAATTTTTGTTTAATTTAGCTCACAGGATTTCATACAGGAGGGCAAGTTCAAGCAAATATCAAGAGGGCAGAGGAATCTTTTTTAAATTTTTTATTCTGTTTGTTTGCTCTGATAGAAAGAACTTCAATTGTGAATTCAATGGAAAGGTAAGCAATTCCAAGATAAGTCAAGAATAGCTTTTTGATAAATAAAATCATCTTTTAAATTTTTTTCTTTAATTTCTACTAGAATTAAGGTGTAAACGGTTAACTGGTCCTCCTAAGAGCAGGAAAGGTCCTGTTTAATCTGTATGGGTTATATGTAACTGCAATTCATCCAATTTAGCGTATTTACTCGGAGTTAATTATTTTGTCAAATCTTAAAACAAACAATACATTTCAATTTTAATTTAATCTTGGAGAGTTGGTGACTGAAAAGTAACACACATTTAAATTTTAAAAAATTATCACTTACTGTCTCAGTTTTTGCATTACTTTGGTTCAGTGTTTCTCAATTATTTTCTGTCATGCTATGACGAAAGAAAACATTTCGCGCCCCCCCCGCGCGACTGTAAATAGTATCATTTGTCTATAAAATTGTTTTAAGTACACCTCTGCATAACGGTCAAACGAGCCCCCCTTTATGGAGCCTCAGAGGGGACGCACCCCACTATTTGAGAAACAATGCTTTGGCTCAAGATTGTTTCTTTCTTTTAGTGAATTCGCTAAGTTGCCAGTGGTGACATAAAAGCATCTTTAATGTCAGAAATGGAATATGAAGGGCGAGTGTGACTAAATTTTTTACATTCTCTTGTGAGCTTAAGGAAAGGTACCTTACTACCACAAAAGGACTGTCAACTAATTTTTTCAACAGTTTAAGGGTCTTAAAAAGCAAGCAGTCTTAACAACCTTAATATCTATTGTTACCAGAGATGTTTTATGTGACAAGTTTCAACTCTTATCTAATAGAATAAGAATTCTGGCAGACATACTGATCAGTGAGTTGAATAAAGGTCTAGAAACAACACTCAGCAATAAAAAGATACTGTACTAAACACCTTTTACATTTCATGTGATTAATTCTTTTTAAAAATCTTGAAATCCACCAGATATTCAACCAGCCGATAATGACCTGCTCATTGATTGCAATACTCCCACCAAAGAAGAGATTAGCAGGGCCATTAAACAACTCAGAAATGGAAAGGCTGCAGGACCTGATGGCATCCCAGCAGAGGCACTGAAGGCGGACTTGGAAACCAGTGTGGAAATGCTACACTCTCTATTTATGAAGATATGGGAAGAGTAGCAAGTTCTTTCCGATTGGAAAGAGGGATACCTTATCAAGATCCCAAAGAAGGAGGATTTAAGCTCCTGCTTGAACTACAGAGGGATCACCCTGCTGTCCATCCCAGGAAAGGTTTTCAGCCGTGTACTACTTAACAGGATGAAAAACGCTGTAGACCCTCTGTTGCGGGATCAACAAGCTGGCTTTCGCACCAACATATCCTGCACTGACCAGATAGCGACACTGCTCATCATTCTAGAGCAGTCACTAGAGTGGAACTCGCCGCTCTATGTCAACTTTGTTGACTACGAAAAAGCCTTCGACAGTGTTGACAGGCAAACCCTGTGGAGATTGCTAAGGCATTACGGGGTGCCACAGAAGATTACGGATATAATCAGAAACATGTACGAAGGGATAAACTGTCCATGGTCAGCAGGTAACAGATGCTTTCCAGGTGAAGACTGGTGTGAGACAAGGTTGCTTGCTGTCACCATTCCTGTTCCTGTTAGCCATTGACTGGGTGATGAAAACATCTACACAGCAGAAAAGGAATGGCATCCAATGGACCTTGTGGGATCAACTTGATGATCTTGGCTTTGCTGATGATCTTGCCCTTCTTGCACATACCCAACAACAGATGCAGGAGAAAGCAAACATTGTCGCAGCCACTTCTGCTAGCATGGGTCTCAGCATTCACAAAGGGAAGAGTAAAATCCTCAAGGTTAATGCCACCAGTACATCACCCATTATGCATGAAGGAGAAGCCCTTGAGGAGGTGGACAGTTTTGTTTACCTTGGCAGCGTGGTAGATAAACAAGGTGGTACAGATGCTGACGTCAAAATAAGGATCGGAAAAGCAAGAGCAGCCTTCCAGCAACTCAAGAATGTTTGGGTCTCCAACAACTTAGGCAGCAAGTTAAAAGTAAGGATTTTTAACGATATGGTGAATTCTGTGCTGCTATATGGAGCCGAGACATGGAGAACGGCCGTAAACCTGACCAGAATCCAGTCTTTCATCAACAATTGTCTAAGGAGGATTCTCAGAATTCACTGGCCGGACAAAATCAGCAACCGGGAACTGTGGCAGCGGACAAAACAGAAGCCCATTGAGGAAGAGATTCTCCAGAAGCGGTGGAGATGGATTGGTCATACACTAAGAAAACCTGCTTCTAACACAAGGCAAGCCCTGAAATGGAACCCACAGGGTAAGCGGAAAAGAGGCCGTCCAAGAAACACTTGGCGCCAAGAATTGGAGGCAGACATCAAGAGAATTGGCCATGAATGGAAGATCCTGGAGAAGCTGGCCCAGGATAGAGATGCCTGGAGGTCTCTCATCGGTGGCCTATGCCCTTGGAGGAATCGACGATGGTCGGCGGATGCCCCTCATGGACGAGAAGGCTCAACAACAATTCTTTTTAAAAATCCTGTTGTCACACAAAGAATTACATTGTAATACTTTTTATATGCATTTTGCAACAGCGTGTTTAAAAAAAAATAATAATCTTTTTAAAGACGATAAAAGTGTCTTATGAAATCATTTTATCTTACCAGTTGGAAACATGAGAGAATTTTGATAAGATTTCTTCGTTTGACAGCTGTAAAAAAAATAAATCATTGGTACAAAATTAACATTAAGGTTTTATTAGGTTAAAAGAACTTTTTTAAGTAACTTTTTTAAAATCAAAACTTATGAAGAGTGCTCAACTAATTAAACCTAACACTGAGTAACACTTACTGCTGGTTGGGAAAAAAGATTCACTCTCAGAGACTTCAGGAGTTCAACAACCGTCAAAGCTCTTTTACACGTTGATGAAAGCCATCCTGGAACTACATTATTATGAAGAAGTAGTTAAATCCTTTTCGTCACTAGTATAAAATAACTATGTATTAAAACTAAGAATGTTAAACGATAATCGGAAATCCGATTATCGTTTTTGAAAGCGATAATCGGTTTTGAATTTCTCAAACTGATTATCAAATTTATTTATTATTTATTTTTAAAATCATTTCCGTACTGAAAACTTCAAAAAATATTTGAACAAAATTTATTCCCGCATTTGTTGACATTTTCATCCAATAAGGACGCCAAGGTGTGTTTATTTATAAGTTTTGAGCGTTCCGTGCAGTGTGTTTGTAAATTAATACATTTATTGTTTGGCGATAAGTGAGATGTCATTACGTTCATTTGATGTCCGAAATCAACAAAAATAGACGTAATAAAAGCAGTCTCTATTGTCGAAATCATGATGTAGGCTAGACATAAAATGCAATTTCCAACATTACGTATTGCGCATGACATCATTTTCTTATTTCCACCGTTTCCACACCATCTTCACCAGCCCTAGAAACAACTCTGGGTGGGACGGCATTTCCTTAACTCCACGAAACATGCCACGTAATTTCTTGAATTAAAATAAGTATAAAAGGTCGATGCGATTTCAAATTCAATTACAGTTAGTTCGAGCTTGGAGTCAGTTCAACATTAAAAATATTAAATTTTATACAAATCAAAATTAAGTTTACAAATATTGCTGGTCGAATAAATTTATTTGAAATTACTTTGACTTTAATTAATTTTTTTATCTATGGACATTTGGTATCTATTGTTTGTTTCCTATTTGTACCAAGCAACTCAGTTAATTTATTTTTGCTTATTAATGATAAATAAAAATTGTTAATAAACATACAGTAGATCTGTGACTGTTTATCTGTGACTTTCTTTACAAGCCCCAATGATAAAATAATCATTGTCTTCCTTACAACCGACACCAATTAATAGCTCACCCTCGCATTACTCAGAATTCATTGACAATATTTATGTGTATCTGTGGCAGCAACTGAGCGTAAAGTCGAGCACGTTGCTTTCCTTGCAAGCAATAATGATATATATATGCAAATTAATAGCTCACCCGTCGCGTCCACCAGATTTCATTGATACAACGGTGTGGCTGCAAGGGCGTGAGCGTATAGGAGTATACCCACGTCCCACTCCCGCATTGATAAATTTATGAGCCTCTGACCACCCAACATGGGCGTAGGCTTACTGTAACATGCTAAATTATGGTGCATCTTATTTACCATAGGCACCCTAAGATTCTAAACACACTGCAACAGTTATAAGAATATATTGCTATGAAGTCAGCGGTAAAACGATAATCGTTTTAAAATCGGATTTACATAACCAATAATCGGTTTGTCAAAAATACCGAAATTAACATCCCTAATTAAAACTATAAAAGCATCAAGATGTTTATTAAATAATTCAATGAAACATTAATGAGGAAATGAACATCTCATTACTTAGACCTACCTTCATGTTTAGCTTGAGATAACTCCTCAATCATGTTAGGAAGTCCTCTATTATACCTAAATTTTATATAACTATTATTATGACAGGTATGTTTTTATTAAGAGCCTATAACATTGAGAAAATGATAATATTTCTTTAAAATCTTTAGACAAAAAGAAAGAATGTTAAATTATTTTTAGAGCATGTTTTGAAATGTATAAACTGCAATACTTTTAACAAGCAAAATATTTCAATACGATTTCCTCAAGTTTGATCATATATTTTATTTTATTAGCTGGTACAAACTTTGAAAATAAATATAAATGCCTCTACCATGCATGCAATGGTCTTTTCCAAGAGGCTTCTCCATGTGATAAAAATGCAAGTTGTGCACTTTCAAAGTGCACATTTAGATTGCTTCCTGATTCTGACTGGACTATTATTTCAGGATATTCAGGAACCTGTGAAAAATAGTTTATTTTTAATTTTTAATTGTGTAAACCAAATAATTTTTTAACAAACTGTACATTAAGACCATAGCCATAAGTAACTTGAACATTAAAGCAACATGTGAACTTCTTTTACCAAAAGTAAATATATTTGTATAACACTAATTTATGAAATCTTCACTCGTGCACAATTTAGCTCACTAGATATCTGGTTGTATACAATAATTTTCTAGCTTTTTAATTTTTATTTTTAATTAATGGAAAGATGAAAATTACATATTCATCCATTTAACAATGAAATTGTAATTTAAAGTTTAAAATTGTTTTTAATATCAATAAATTTGGAGAAAATTTTGTTACTTTTTTCAAATAAAAATAAAAATATGTAATGAATATGATACACAAAAGGAAAGAGCAATTACCTTACATTTATACTAACAATATAGGGTTCACCGACAAAACGGCCCAGACAAATGGGCTCCGACATAACGGCCCTGGACTAATATTAAAAAATTCAATCAAATTTTATATTCGTATTTTTACTCACCGATTCAGTTTCATGTTTAGCTCACAAAAAACAATAATAATGACATCACAAGAATGAATTTAATAGACTTTACTCGATATGGTACCAAGTCATGGTTGTTTGTCGACAAGAAATAATATAACATCACAAGAAATAATTTTACAATTTTACAACTTTTTTTAAGAGTAAAAAAGATGACAAAAGCTTAAAATGCCAAAAAATTTAAATTTTTTGTTAAAAACTGTAAACAATTTATCTAGAGCAGTTTTAACCGGGGCTGTTTTGACAGGTCACTACTTTATAGATATATATATCATTATATATATCATAAATGCAATATGACTAAAAATCTGGGGTGGGCGCTTCTTAGGCTTAACTAATTCAATTCACTCATTTTCTTACTCGTCATTTGTAAGCCTAAAAAGCGCCCGCCCACGTTTTTAGTCATATTACATCATAGTACTTGAGCATATAAGTTTGAAATTTTTATCAATCCAGAAAAAGATTTTTTCTTCACAATTCTGTGAAATTTTTTTTAATTTTCTTCTTTTTAGTCAGCTTATAAAAATGTGTTTTTTTTAAATCTTTTTTTGCTTTTATTTATTTTATTCTTTTTAGTCTAAGTGTATGCTATGGTGAGTTTTGAAGTATTGATTATGTTCAAATAAAATACGCATTGCCCGACAAACATTTACAGACTGAAAATGACTGATCTCCCCTTGATGTTAAACATGGTTGATGTGGTCGGGGTTGGTTTGAACTCGGCACGTGAATGTAATGTAAACAAGAGCAGATGGATAATACACATGCTTATATATAGATAAACTAAAAAGTTCAATAATTTAATAATGGTACATTAAATCGATCCGAAATTTTGATACAATGCATTGTCATCCAAGATCTATCTGTGGTAAAATTTTGAGATCTCTAGGACCATCAGAAGTGGTTTAATTTTACATTGGCAGATTTGAAAAATTGTGGACAGACAAACAGGAATGAAAGTGAGTTAATAAAATCGTGGTAAAAAGATAATTCAAGACTGAGAATGAGAGCTTTGATTTTGAAGAAATAACCATTAGAGGGGAAGATGTTAATTAATAGTTTAACTGTAAATAGAGTGCAGAACTGAAAAAAAATGTGGATAACATAATTAGCGTGTTGGCAAGTGTTGGAAAAACAAAATCTTAACAAAAACAAAGTGATTATCTTAATATTACTTAAACTTTACTAAAAGAAATCATCAAAAACAGTTTTAATCATTTTGGGACAGAAAGATTGATCAATCCACAATTGGTCTATCTCTTCCCAATAATGCTGGTGTACATTCAAGTGTCAGTGATGTATTTTGGGTTACTTTATCTCCAGGTTCCAGGATGTTTCCTATGTCCTTCAGAATGGTATTACTGTCTTAATCTCCATAGAGCTCAGACTCTAGGTTTCAAGAGACAACCTTGAGGCGGTAAAGATGACTGATGAGAAGGTCTTAATTTTAGCTTTTCTTTCAGAACCTGTGGATAGCTTTGGGCTCAGCTGGTCGACACTGTTCCAGACAATTCTGTGCTGTCTGGTCCATCAAGGGAATATTCATTTAATACGTCATACCGATACCCACTTCTTCCATCCAGGATGCTTGAGCCATTTGTAATAGACTTTTATCATGCAGTTGCCAAAAGCTTCAATAACTCTCAGAGCTTCTTTTGCACACCACAGCATTTCCCAGTGTCAAGTGTATATCAGGAAGTGGGTAACCCCCCCCCCTTTTTTTTTCCACTTCAGTCCCCAAGGGGTCCAAAGCCATCTTCTCCTTGTTCCTTGGCATAGAGACTGCTAGTTGACCACATCCATAAAGGATGATCTTTTCAGTCTGGTCCTCTTAATGAAGTGATCTTTTAGTTGGTATCAGAAGTCGTGTTAATCTATGGTATCTAAAGTATCTTAATCTTGTCCAACTAATCAGATGGCTTATCAAATTTCTAGCTTTGTCCAAGTCCAAGCTAATAATCAGATTGCTTATCACATTCATAGGCCTATCTAGTTCATATCACCATTTTAAGGATATCACATTTATATTTAAAGTTTATTTTTTTTAAAATATTGTTCCTTGTGAGCCTAACTTATAATCCTTATAAATGCTTGACTTAAGACTTCTTAGGTCTAACAGTCTAAGTCACTCAACTTGACTTAAACTTTAAGTGAACTGAAACTTATAGATAATATTTAATATAGTATATAGTATAGTATATAGACATAGACTCGTTGGTTTTATTCCTCAAACTCAAGATCATACAAATTATGCGACTACAAGAATATAAAATGTATAATTATAATTTAGTTTTATACCCCTAAATCTGAACGATGTGTTGATTTTAATTATTATTTTTTGTGTTGTTTTTTACCGTTACAACTGGTGTAAGTACTGACTCAGGAATATCTTTCATTTGTCCATCTTGTTCAGAAAAAGTAAAGTGACTTCTCCTGGGAGGAGGAGGGAACTGTAGTAGAATGCTTGACATGTTAGATTATTTTGGTGAAAGCCTATCACTAGTATCAGCTACCAATAATATGATGATTACTGTCTTCAGCTTAGAAATTCATCTGCATATTTTTGCCTGCTTATACTTATACTACAGACATTACATTTAAAACTTGTTCAAATTTACCGGGTTTGTTCATTTACCGAGATCTAACCTCACTTTGAGATTAAGCCATAGTAAGATATCGCTTTAGTTAAATACAATTACATTACGTAATAATATTTTCCATGTTTTAATAAATATAATTAACAAATTTAATGGATGTTATGCAGCATGCATATTATAGTTATAGAAGATACTATATACTTTAAATATTTTTAAATAAACCAAATTAAGAAGAATGTTTGAGTTTGAATGCCCAGTTATTAATAAAAAATAAGTGGAGGAATATTTAGAACAGTTCATGCCAAAGTTATATTTATTTATAATTAGGCATTAACACCTGATACTTTCAAAGTACTTTCAGATTTTCAGATGCTTTAACAGCCTTGGTATTTGGTTATACGTTCACTGTCACATACACTTATTTCTCTTTGGAACTATTCTTTTGCATATTCATATACATTAATATAGATAAATATTTCTAATCAATATGATAGTAGTAGTAGCATGTATATGATCAAATTTGTGAAACTTTTAATGTTTATTAATATTCATACACATTTTTATTTATGTTTTGCAGCCTTGTACATGATAGAGTTGTGATGACCGACCCACGCGTTTATGTGCAGTGGATAGGTTCACGGATTTCACCTGTTATCATAGAAATTTTTTATTTTCTTCTTTTTAGTGCACTTTCTATATACATGTATAAATAAAAGCGTGTCCTTTTTAAAAAAAGATTTTTTAAATATTTTATTTTCTACTTTTTAGTATCAAAATGTTTTAAATTGATTTTTGGACCTTATCAATTCAATTTAAAAATTTAAAGTTAAACTTCATTGTCAATAACTTAAATGTGATAGTGGTGAAAAGATAGATTATTAATTACAAATTTATGTCTTTAAAAAAACAGTTTTCCTAACTGAAAATTGAAGCCCGTACCTCCAGGTCGGCAAACGATCACACTAACGATTCGACCAGGAAGGCTTAAATGAATTTCGTTCTTTTTAAATTTATAATAAAAACTCTTTACAATCCACTTCTGACGTCAACACATTGAAATTACTTGTATCCCACTAGGGCGAATGGAGGTGTGGTTCATTGATGTGAGTGATAATATAGACATAAACTAAAAACGCATTAATTTAATTACGGTACATTCCATCGATCTGAAATTTTGATACAATACAATGCATTGTCATCCAAGATCTATCTATGGTAAAATTTTGAGATCTCTAGGACCATCAGAAATGGTTTAATTTTTGGTTACAAGATTTAACGGATACAACATACAAACAGTGTAACTTAAATAAAAGCGTGTAATAAGGGTACTATACCTAAATTGCATGAGTTTATGATGGCTGCCAAACCTTTAGCAACTACAACATGGTAGTATGGTAGTGTTTCTCTGTAACAAGGGTTAAACGCAGTATGTGCATGGAGACCTTATTCCCTCAAAATTTTCACTTGTAACCCTCAAGAAGTAATTTATCTCCAATTTACCTACCCTTATAAACTATTTTGAATTAAATTTTTCTATAAAATATTTACTTTGAAGTAACTAGTGATTTTTTTACCTATGAAAACTATGTGTAAAATTTTGAGATCTCTAGGACCATCAGAAGTGGTTTAATTTTACGTTACAAGATTTGACATTACAAGATTTGATGGATACAACATACAAACATTGTGACTTAAACAAAAGCGTGTAAAAATTAACTCCTGTAATGTTTTACAAACTTTGTAACTGTATAAAAGAATTCCATGAAAAAAAAAGAAAAACTAAAATTTGAAACTCGGCTTTTAAGTGTTTAGTTAAATCTTGTAACTTTCAAAAAAGCTACAAAATTTTTTAATATTTTGATACACAAGTTCATTTATTTTAAAAGTACTGATAATAATCTTTTCTATAAAAGATGAACCCTGAAATACAAGGGTTTACCAATTTTCTTAAGGATTACAGTATATCTCCTACTCTCAGCCAGTTAGGATTCTTTTATTATTTTTAAAGCATTCTTTTCTCTAGTTTTCCTTTAGGATGGAAGGACACAGAAATTGTTATCAGTATCCTAAAGTTTTCACGCTGCTTGAACTGAGAGAGAGTTTCAAGCTGTTTTTTTGCTACAATTTCTTTCATGGCTTGACAGCGTTGGAATTTAGGGTATGAAGACTGGCTGGCACAGTGTAGGCTTTCCATGTTCATTAGCTAAAAAGGCATGATTGCTTCTGTCCCTTTGGGACCAAAATGAGAATTTGTCTGCCAACTCTTTTGGCAGTTTTTACGAAATTCATTGGCGTCATCTCAGAATGATCTTCACGAGGCAGTGGTTCCTCAATGACAACACCGCAACTTGCCTGGAACTGGAAGAATAGGGATTGAATATATTAACTTAATTAACCCAATACACTACTCCTCTGACCTGGCCTGTGTGTCTTTTAGCTCTTTCCAAAGTTAAAGAGTTCCTGAGAGGCCACTACTTTGAAACAAGGGTCAGCTTTTATAAAATATTTTAGAGGAGCTTCAAAGTTTCACAACTTAGTATGTCAAGGCCTGTATTTCAAGACATGGATCAAAAAAGACAGTCTCCGCTAGCCTCTGGAAACCACTGAACATGAGAGAGTGGTTTTAGAAATCCTTAGGGTTAACATCATTGCAAGTCTGAGCCGAACTGCAGAGCCTTATAACGTTTTAGTTTTTGGATACCAATTTGAGAACCAAGACTTAATTAAACAAACCGTAAAAACAAAGTTTTTTACTATAAATCCCTTATACTTATATATGAGACATACCTAAATGTATTGATTATGTTCAATATAATACGCAGTGGGACAAACATTTGCAGACTGAACATGACTAAATTCCCATTGCTGTAAAACACGGGTATGTGGTCATTGATGGCTGGAGTGAACTCCAGTGACACGTGGATGTCAACAATAGCAGACGGCTACATAGAGTTACATAGAGATGAACTAAAAATGCATTAATTTCATTTAGGTACATTCGATCGATCTGAAATTTTGAAACAATGCATTGTTAGGTGACACGAGTCTATGTGCAAAATTTCAGCTCGATAGCATCACGGGAAGGGGGTCATTTTATACTTTTGTTTTTCCGCCCGCCCAAGACAGACTGCGAGCCCAAGACAGACAAGACGGTGAAGTTAATATAAGGGATTTAAAAAGCTACATTTCTATATGAAAAATATAAGTTTTTAAATTCGAAATAAATATTTTTTATTACTCCCTGAGAAAGACCCGCACCTTTTTAATTCTTCTTATGTATTCTCTTTTTCTGCCTGTACAAATATTTTTTTCTCCACTATGTAAGAATTAAGTGATTTTTCATTCACCATAAATATGAGGCTAAAGGAAAACAACATGTGCCTGAAGCCTCTTTAATGAAAGTATATTCTTCAAAGAATATTTATAACAATAGCAGTAATATAAAAATATATCTTTTTATTAAGAAAAAATGACAATACAGTACAGTATTTTAATTATTAATAGTAATTCAGTAATACAATGTTATAAAGAAAACATACTACATGTATAATAAAATAATTGTAGATAGCTATCTTTTAGTTTTTAACACTTAAAAGTCATGTGGTATCCTTGACAATTATTGAATAAATAAACACACTTTTTCCATTTGGTTAATATTTTAGGCATATATTGGAAACATTATACTTATGTATATAGATATTTTGTATAAGTTTGTTTTTTCTGTTTAGATAATGCAATTATGAGCACTCAGTAAATGCAATAAAAGATCTTCAGATAAAAAAACATTTAAATTTACTTCATAGCTACTTCAAATAAATACAGTAAGTTGAAACTTTGACAGTATGAAATAACTTCAGTACTGCCTGCAGAGTATGAAAAATATAGAAGAAAAAAACAAACTTTGCAACAATATAGTTTTAAAAAAATAGTTTACATGAGTGAATAAGTGCTTCATTCTACTTCCATGACTCATTTTTGAACAATAAAACAAATTTGTAGTTTTAATAATGCAAAACAAATCACCTGATAAGTATTTAACAATATTAATTAGTGATTTTGATGCTGTTTAAAGATTTCTATAAACAGAAAGAAAAATATTGGCCATAAAAATAAACTGATGCGAAAATAACTTGGGAGCGTCCACATGAGTAGATGAGGTTGAGTAAAGTGTGGCATATTTCTTGATGATAAGATTTGGCGCCTTATCATCACCAAATATAAGGAATAAGTTTTGCTGTGTTTTTAACATATGCAATATATTCTGGGTCTGAACCCCATCTCTTTTGTCCTGCTGCTTCAAGGGGTGGAATGCCGCTAACATTTGTTAGAAGAAAAGTTAAAAACAAAGGTGATATGATGCTGATATGTTCCCAACCTTTCAGTGTAGAACTGGCAGAAACATAAAGCCCAGACCACATTAGTATCTCTCCAAAATAATTTGGATGTCTTGATATGCTCCATAACCCTGTGTTTATAAATTTGCCCTGAAATTAAAATATATAAAACAAAATTTATATATTAGTAATGAATATCAAAGTAAATATAAATAAGTATTTTAAGATGTTTTCTTCTTGTTATATTCCAATTAAGGTGCATCAAGGAAATGTAAATCCTAATTAATAATAATAATAAATTGATTATTTATATTTCCCTTTCACAACATCAGGTAAATTATTATTTTGTCGTATCAGTATCAATGGCATATTATCATTAAGCTGTTTTTTACATTTTGAATGAAAAAAATCTATGACCAATTAAATAAACAAAATTTTCAGTTAGCTTTTATCATTATATCAATTATATTATTTATATTATATACTCAACACAATTTTTAAAAATAAAATTGAAAAAATATTTTTTAAGGACCTACAAAAGGTTCTCAAAACTAAACCATAAAGACACATTTATTTAGATAAAAAAAACTAGAAGAGAATTAGATATAAATTAGTCTAACAATTAAATATATATATATATATTTCTTATATATATATACATGTATAACTATTTCTTACCGCATTTTCTGGATTATTTCTGAACTGGGATTTTTGATAGTCTGCCAGCACTTCCATTAGAAAGCCAAGTCCCCATAAACCCCATCCAGCATAATCACGAGTCTTTATTCGTAGATTGTCTTTTTTGGAATTAACAATTAGAGTTGGTAGTAGTGTTGAAAATACCCACACACCTGCAAAATGAATTCCAGACTTTCCAAGTCAATTAATTGGCTGAGTTGAATAAATATTAGTACATCTTAGAAGAGTTGTGTAGTTAGTATTAAGCTAAATCATTAATTTGATGATAGAAGCGAATAATGTACTTCATTTTTTAAATTTGAGCTACAAAAAATGAAGGAATTTTTTTTCAAAGGCACACACTTATCTTGGTATTTTGTAACTACAATTTAAATCGATTGCTGCCAACTCAGCTCAAAATAATTTTGGAAAAAATTTATAGATAAATAATATGTAATGAATTTATTATCTCTTAAAATTATGATTTCAACTCTCTATTAAAGAGTTGATTTTACTCTATAAATCTTATGGCCAAAACTTTAATATAACTTATTAAAAAATGAAACTTTAAAAAAAATAAAATGTTTTTCCTTGGACTTCAACCAACTTCAAATTATTATTGTTGAAAAAAAATGAAATGATTAAATTCATTTTTTTCGTATCTATTATCATAAATGCGCAAAAGAGCTCACAGGATTCCAGGCAGATAGACACATCACACATGGGTCGTTAAGTTGAATAAAGGATTGGAGAAAAGGGAGTGGTGATGAAGTGAATTTGCAGATGTGTATTTAATCCTATTAATGAGCATGGTTGAAACAATGTTACTAAAAAGTACATGTTACAAGAAGTGGAATAGAAGGAACTAACTTTGGAATAGTTAGAAATAGTGACATTGACATCCCTTTTTTAATAACATAAGATGCTTACTTTAATTTTTTTTAAATTTAAAACAGTGCATCAAATTAAACATTTCAATTAGCTTTTGGTGCCATCATACATCAATTCAAAATTAATATTCCCAGTTCGGTTAGACTGTGGTGACTATGAGAGGTTAGTTAGTAATGACAAGCACACAATTTATTCAAAAGATAATTTTTTTTACCCTTACTTTCATTAGATCTATCGTTGTAATTAGTTATAAAATATTATCAATTTCCTGTACCTTCTAATTTATTACTATTATAACTTTAAAAATTACACAAGGTATTTATCAGTTATGAATTTATTGGCACCAGATAATTTAGTGGAGCCGATTGATCACAGTTGGCCAATATGTTCATCAGTGAACGCCACCAGTACCAGCAAGAACATCTCAGAAGCTTTTGAGGCCTTTTAAAAACAATTTTCTCTTTAATCTCTCTTTAATTCACTGGACATCATCTTACCAAGGTGAAGTGAAGTGTTCATCCAAAGTTACGACTGGCATCAATCTTTCACCATCATCGTTTCCTGGAAGGATAATTGCAGACAGATCAACTCATCCTCATCTAGCCACTCAACAGCCTCTGTATGTGCATTTTATCTTCTGGCAATAACTGCCATGGGTTCTCTTTGCCTTCTAGAAGCAATCCTCAAAGGACGGATGCATTTCATCTGAGTTGATTCTTGAACAGTTTGGGTGTGCACATTATCCTGAGCCCAAGCTCTGTGTTATCCTGCATGTTTCTTCAAAATTGTTTGTGAGGCAAAATATAAGTGACATACTTTGCAAATTAGATCAAGTAAGCTGGTCTGCAAAGATCGACAATGGTTGTACATGTACTTTGAAAACTCCTGTTGATCTCGGCATAATGTCATCAAATCTGAGAGTTTGTGCCATAAACAAGGAAGGAAACTTATGAGAATCTGCATCTGCTCTTTCTGAAGCTCTAAGTCCATTAGTTGTTTGGTTAATTGTGATTAGAGGAGGAAATAATCTCGAAGGTAAAACGTTGAACTATGAGCTACTTTGTCGCAACATTTTATGTCCTGATATTTAAAAATTTGAGTGAAATATTGGCTGGTGCGAACCTGATTGTAAACCATTCCTGATCCTTCGATATCAGTCCTGCTGCATCCAATTCAGATTTATGAACAACACATTCAGGAGATGATATACGCATTTTATGCTATTTTGACATAAAACTTATTAAAATGTTTCACAAAATTTTTTAACATTATTTTAAAGCTATTTAAATTCTACTAAAAAAATTAATAAAATAAATTTAAAGTAGAAAAAAAATAAATTAAAAAAAATAAATTTGTGACATCACACATGGCTGGACCCCCACCCCCCTTCCCCCCTGTCACAAACTGTCACACTTTCTTAAAACCCCTGCCCCCCCCCTTGGAGCGTGACGTACTTTATGGATGGCCCCTTATTATTTTAAAACTTATAAGCCAATGATAATTATGTACCTTGTAATGTCCAGTAGATCCAAAACACTCCAGGCTTTGTTTTAACTGCATTGAATCTTTTATCACTTCCATCTTTAAGAATTCTTGTAAACAGGTAAAATCCCAATCTTAAAATAAAGATTGACAGAAAATAATATCAGCTATCTTAATTTTAAAAGTAACAGTGATTTGTGGAAGCCAAAAAAGTCTTTTTCTTCTGAAATCTGTTGTTTTTGCAGTTAAATTATTTAAACTGAAACGAGACATTCTTTTTTAAAAACATGATTTACAAGAAAAACTTAATTTGATCTCTTAAAAAACAAAAATTTAGCAAACAGTTAATATTCCTTTTGATAGAACTCCAGTCCCAAGCCTAAATTATAGATTTTAACAAATTTGTTAAACACAATCTAGCACAGGGCTCTAAACCAGTGGTCCCTGTTAAGCTACATTTCCTTCATCACATAATTTTAGAGTATCACTTCTAAAAAAGAAGAAACTTTTTTGTGGGGTAAAATTTATTATTTCATACGCAATGTTCCCTTTAGGCTGCGCGGCTGCGGGGATATCTGATCACCGCCACGCAGCAGTTTAGAATTAGCGCGCAGCAAATTTGGTAAAATATTTCCTAAAAAATGGATGCTTTGTAACTTAACACACAAGTTTTTATACTTTGCACAAGAGTCTTTATACTTTGCACGGACCAACGAACCTCAGAGGGAACATTGGTCATAAGGTTGTGCCTGATTTTAGGATCATTTTATTACCAAGGCTACAATGTTGGATTTCTGTAAATGCTGAGAAACCGTATTAACAAACAAATAAAAGTGGAAAGGGCAGACCAAATTTTGATTTTTGTTCAAAGGAATAGCAGCATATAAGTTCTTGAAGGAAATACAAAATTAGTATAAACTGATGCTGAACATTTTGACTGACAAATTTTTTTTTAAAGTCTCACTTGTTATTTCTCTTCTGTTTCAAAAATGATGGAAATCATAAAGTTCAAATGCATTGACCATATTCCTCAAAGTCAAGTGATGAACAAACTTTTTAAACATGGTGTCAACATGTTAAACTTTATTTACAATTTCCGTGGCTGACACTGTTAGCAAATAGATTTGCACTGAAAATAATATTTATCAATGTTCTCTCACGCGCACTACAAACCCTGTGTAATGATACAATCAATAAGTATTCAATAATCAATAAGTATTATTTAAAGGACCTGCATTTAAGAACTGCACTTTGACTGTCTTTGATGAATTTGTTGGGTATTGGGAAATAAGCTAACTTATGTAAGCTGTTACAAAGAAAGAATTTCTAACATGCCTTGAATGTCTTGTCTTATCTATTACAGACACTCCTTCTATACAGAAGATTATTGGGTCCTACGTTCTGATAAGAACATTTTGGTAAGTGTCGCAGTGTTCGCAGGCTATGGCTATGAGGGATCACGCTATTCCACGCTATTCCCAGCCGTCTTTGTTTCCCAAACAAGTGCCAGGTACCATTCGGAGCTGGGTGGACTCAGGGACACCCTTGGCCCAGGTAAAGAGATTTGAACCCATGACCCTTTTTACGCCAGCCAAGTGGGCTGGCTGCTTGACCACTGTGCTCCTTTTGTATTAGCACCTTCACTCTCATTTCCATGAAAGTGAGTTGATGCAACCGGAAATATTAGAGATGTCAAAAAAAATGAAATGAGGATAAATGCAGACTTTCCATGACATGGTTGTTGCTAATATTGAACCATTAGGCCACATTACCATTGAGTTGAATATTTGTACTACATTCTTGTGAATACAGATTCAGCATAAACAATGCTATAAAGTTATAAAAGTAAAATTTCAAAATAAGTATAGGCAGGTATAATTAAATTCAGACATGCTTTTGGGGATTAAATCAGATGAGAATGATGGACATCAGAAAAATTTTGACCATGTATAAATGGCTCTAATTGAAAGACATACCAGAGTACCTCCAGAAAAGTACATGTACTAGCAAAATTTAAAGTGAATGTGTGGACTCTTAGTTGCTTATTTAGATTTAAAATAATATCCCTCTACGCAATTTTATACATGTTTTTTTCACTGAAATTATAAATGCATATTTGTGTTTTTGAGATTTAAAATTTTGCACAAAAATATTGAATGCTGTACAACTTTGAGCATGCAATTTTTATTTCGCAAACAACTACAAATCTTTAGAGTTAAAGGCAAGATTGCTTAAAACATACCTTGAAGCCCAAGCAATAACCATGCCACTGTTCACCTTTTGCCTTGTGTGAATAGTTTTGTTCTGGGTCAAACTCAAAAATGTCAAGAGGATATAAGTACCTGAACCTGTATATTGTTTTTTTTAATATTTTTAAAACAACAAAAAAGAAATGTCAAAAGAAATGTAATATTAATATTTAAGTCCGAGAAAGCATTCTTTCTAAATTAAAAGATCTTTTATAGTAACAAATTATACATATTAAGCTTTGCCTATTACATTTGAGTCATACTTATAATTTAAAATTGATTTCTACAGACAAATATTAGATCCACTCAGGCTATGAAAGATATCTTTTGCTAAAATGAGCAATTTTAAGTATGGCTTAATTAAATATACAATATGTTAGTAATTATAACTTGAGGATACTTTTCATAATGAAGTAAAATATTTGTAAAATTAAACAAATGATGACCTCCAGAATGTCTCCTTATAAATCATCATCTGACTGTGAAGTTTATTTTAGGTAACAGTACAGTAGGAAAATGCAGATTAATGCATACCCAAAGGCATATATGTTTTTTTAAAAAATAGCTCTTCTTTAACACTTATGAGAAAAGGTTAAATTCAACTTATGCATGCACAAAAAAAAATATAATTTGGGTGTGGGGTGGCTCATTGAAATTCCCCTTAACCTCTCACCTAAAACCTGTCATAGTTACTGACTCATTGCCATTCAAAGCCCAAAATGAAATGAGAGGACTGGCGCATTTCTATTTTGAAAAAAATATAAAAAATGTGTATTTGAACTGAGGTAACGAGATGGATGTTAAAAATTCTTTATATTCTTTCAGAGTTATTAGATTTAGGTTAAATATCCATGAAACTAAGTTTTAATTTTACCTGAATTTTATTTTAAACATTTAATTTATATATACAATATACAATTATATTATATGTATATATTAAATATACAGGGTTACTTTGGGTTACAAACTTAATACCAGAACTCGGATCGTAATCAGAAACATTGATATCAATTAAAAAATGACAATCTGTTCCCAGGCAAAAATATTTAATTTTTAAACATGAACATTACAAACGCCCATTCAATTCTTGCGTCCTACGTTGGCAAGTGACGCAGCATTCACAGGCCATGACTATAAGGGGATTATGTGGCACTATGCCCAGCCGCCTTTGTTTCCCTAAGTAGTGTCAGGTGAGAGTTGAGTGCCAGGTGGGGACCAAAGGTGGCGAAATACCCCAGGAGGAGTACGACTGCTCCCCAACCAGAGGTGCTACCCCTCCCATGGACACCCCATACACCTCAACTACGCTGGGCTATGGTGAGCTTACAGAAGGGCATAGAGCACGCAGAGGTCCACGAAAGCGCTACAAGGATGCACTTAAAACTGCTCTAAAGGCCTTCGACATCGGACATGACTCCTGGGAAGCAGCAGCCAGTAACCGAGCCCACTGGCGCTCTATGATATGGAATGGCGCAGCTGTCTGTGAGGCTAATAGACAACAGGCTGCCAAGTCAAAACATCAAGCCAGGAAGGACCGTATCCAAAACCCTCCTGAAGGGATCCCATCCATCTCTTGCCTGACATGCGGACGCCAATTTTGTGCTAGAATAGGGTGAATAAGCCACCAGAGGACACATGTGGCGGCCTAGCACAGGTCAAATACAAATATGATGAGAGTGGTCATCGTCGACTACGACGGACGAACAACAACAGTGTCAGGTACCCATTTGGAGCTATGTTTACTCAGGGAACAAATCCCTGCCTTCACGGACATTTGAACCCGTGACTCTTTGTACACCAGCCGAGCACACATGCCGCTCGACCATTGTTCCCAGTCATTTACCTGAGAAAAACCAAAGAATATGTGTACTTAATGTTTTAAATAAATAAAAAGAAAACAACAAAATCAATTAAATGTCAAATAAAACAAAAAATTTAGTCTATCTTTCTTATCAAAAAGTAATCATGGAAAATTTGTTAATTTATAAGTAACCTTTTACTGCTGAGTAAAAAAGGTCAATGAAAGGGTAGCTGCACACATTTGATTTGAAATATTAGGCTAGCGCTGATACCATGCTGTCTTGGTTCACCTGTAGGTCTGCCTTGCCAGAAGAAATTGTAATTTATTTCTTTTAGTGAGCCACTGTCTGGGAGCCTAGTTTCCTGCAGGCATGCGATGTTAATCTTCAGGGGCCCGGTGGTCAAGATAGTGCGCTGGGCAGTCGTACCAAGACTCAAAAATCAGTCACGGGTTCGATTCCCTGCGCTGGCAAGCTCCCCGGGCTGCCAAAATTGGGTACCCCTTCGGGTAGATGAGGCTCGTTAACCTTGGCTGGTAGTTCACCGAGGAGAAGGAAACTCTGAAACTCTTCAAAAACCTCCGCTGCCTTGAGGCTTAAGTAGTAAAACCCTGACAGAAAAACAGGAAATGGAGCACCTACAGGCGGTCTATACATAAGAGTTATGTACATTCTGCCCCTAAGACGCCAATGGCGCCAAGCTGCATCGACGCAAGTCGTTCCCTTGATTACACCATTGACATGGAGAAGGGGGATATGCTGTATGGGCAGCAGCTAATTCTCCATAATATCTGCCCAGGCTTGCATCACCTCTGGAGAGGACACTCCAATGTCCTCAAGGTGTCGACAAAACACAGGAAGCATCAGTTAGTTACCTGTTCTAAGCCAAAGCTCAATTGACGTAGAGCTAGGCACCAGGGGCCGCTTCTGACGGTGTGAGAGACTACCAAGTCTCACTGGACAGCAACCGCCCGCCTCAAACTGGGTAGCCCCCAGTCAAATAGGTGCTATCCCATCATGGCCTGCCTTGTCCACTGGGTGCGTCGAGATTAGAGTACCATTCAACAAGTGGGCCAAAAAGCCCTGCACCAAGAAATACAAAAAAGAAAAAGTAACAAGTGGGCCAAAAAGCCCTGCACCAAGAAATACAAAAAAGAAAAAGAAGACTCCATCTCTTTGAATCGCTAGCTGGAACGTGAGGACTATGTGTCCCGGCATCACTGATGACCTGCAGTCAATAAGCGAGACACGGAAAAAAGGAATAATTTTGCTTATTATTTATTAGGGGTAAAATATTCATTTTTCTTTCAGCATGAGTATGAATACTGAACTATACTGTTTCTGTGACTGTACTCAGTTAACTCAGTACTCGTTAGTACTCATTGTCATTGAACCAATTGACAGTTTCATTTTTTAATTTAAAAAAAAATTACAGTTCAGTACAGTTATTAAGTATTAAGTTGTACTGTTATGTTGTTTAGTTAGTTAGTTTGTTGTTTGTTTCATGTCTTATAGCTTATAGTTATAGATATTGTTATTAATTAGTAAAGTTATAGTATAGGCTAAGTAACTTATTTTACTTATATGTACTTTTAATTTTAACTTTACAGTTGACAGTTTGTTATGTTGTATTTTTAAAAATTAAAATTTAATCACAAATGTCACAAACATTGACTTGATGACTATATCAATATCACTCTCTCAAGTATCTCAACGGGACGGTATCCAAAACTTTTGATTGCTTCGATTGCAGCACCTCCTGATGATCTATACTATATTTATATAATAATAAATACTATGTATCATTCATCATCATCATCATCAGTCCCGTGACCGTTACGGTCGGCGGGGGGAGCGCATGGACACATCAACAGATAACGATCTCCACATATGCCTATTTTGAGCGGCGGCCAATAACTCATCATGCAATTTCAGCCCTGTCCATTCCTTTACACTTTATTTTGTCCAGCCAGCTTTTCCGTTGTCGACCTCTTCGCCGGCCCCCTTCTATAGTGCCTTCAAGGATAATTTTTGTCAGGGTATTATGCCATCTTGCGTCTCTTAATTGTTGTTATGATGGTTTCTTGATGACCCACAATAGAGTTTATTCTGTCCCTGTCATATTCATTGGTCTTATACTTGACTTATACTTACGTTCTATATAGTATATAGGCATAGGACATAGGAGATGTGGAGAATTTTCCTCATGCATTTGTTTTCAAATGCCTGCAGCTTGCTTTCAGTGGCTGCCATTAGTGTCCAGGTCTTACATCCGTATATCATTAGTTATTAGTTATTGGTATATAATATATATTGACTTTATGAATGTAGTAATGTACAATTCAATAAACTTACCAGCTAAATCATAAAATTTCTCTGTTTTTAGAGAAGCTGCCACTGCCCAGCACGCCCACTGAATACCAAAATCCAATACAGCTGCTTTTCCAAGTGTGCTACCCATGGCAGTAAAAATTGAGTTTAAGACCATAGCAGTAACATTAAATAGTATCACAACCGCTAGTGAACTCTTTTAAGTAGTCTTAAGGCCAAACGATCATTCACATATGTCATTATACAATGTCATATATCCCCAAATTTATGTAACAATTTTTTTTATTTAAATGTGAACTTTGACCCACTTAGGAGCTCTCCGTAATTCAAAATTTGTTTATTAGACATTTGGACTTTCAGTGGCGCTTTGCTCTCGCGAATCTGTCGAGATCAAACGCCAAATTATACCAATGTTTAAATCTTTAGGCGACGCAATTTGTTCACTATTTGGAACGTCAACAAATGATATTAATACAATTTCTGTTGGATCGAAGAGAAAAAGAAACGACGACGAAAAGTATGAAAAGTTTAGATAAGTAAATTATCGATAATAGGTTTTAAAAACAATGAATGACTCCCTCATTCTACTGTTAATAAGTAGAACTATTGTGTTGGGCATAAGGCTATACATTATGATTTAATAAGGTCATAATGAACTATAATCATTGTAATTGAAAATATTGGATTTTTAAAATTTGAATAATGAAGTCTAATAATAAAAACACAATCACTCGGTGATCACTGCCCTCTATTTAGAATTATTAATAATTATTTACTTGACTAAGACGAAGTGAAGTCTAATACTTAATAAAATACTTAATACTAATAATAATTACTAATAGTTAATAGTAATAGTATTACTACTAATCATTAATCATTCATTATTATAATTATAATGAGTAGAATAAGTCAGTCTAAGTTAAACTAAGTACTAAGATTTAAGTTTAAGTATTATTTAGCCTGTCCTATTAAATTTATTTTTACACGCTTTTATTTAAGTCGCACTGTTTGTATTAAGGTTGTTAACGGTTAGCCGGTCCTCAGATCAGGACCGGTCCTATTTACTCAGGATCGGTTAACTGCAAATTCAATAAGCTCCCCGCAACTTCAATAAGCCCGTAATAGCTTTTTACACAGGAGTTCTGTTTTTGTTGTGTTGAGTTGACTTCAAATCGCTTTCTCCATATTCCGGTATCTAAATAATATACACGTCATCACTATTAGTCTACTTCGCCTATGGCTAAGGAATGCTTTTTTTTTAAATTTTAATTTGCTTAGTTGTCGAGGCACTGTATGAGAGCTTCATGAGAACCACGGTCAACTCAAAGGGACGGGGGGGGGGACAAGTTACAGAGTTTTCTAGTTAGGGATGAGGGTGGTGGGGGGGGGGAAATGCTAGAAGGCTTGAAAGGTCTTTGATGCTTATGTAAAAGGAAGCCTCTTGCTTTGACACACCATTACAAGACCGGACCAAGAGACACCTTCCCTCCCCTCGCCCACTGTTATACATCTACAGTGGGTTGGGGGAAGGAACATTTTTCTTTTTAAATTGAGTCAGAGCATGCCTTGGAAAATGGCGAGTGTAGCTCAACCCCACCCTATTGGGTTGGGGGGGGTCGTCGTGTGCGCGTAATTCTGACAAGTTGACGAGTGAAACATAATAGGGTATTTAATTTAAATAAATTCCATCTTATTATCACTGTTTACTCCGTTTTATCAGGACTTCCTTTAGTCGGTATATTAGCTTATTACGTGGTATATTAGCTTATTACCCGGAGTGAATTTTGTGTTGTGTTACGGCAGAATACCAGAGCCAACACGCGAGCGACCGTGACGTCAAAATCAAAGCGTTTTCTTAATAATAATAATATTCTTTTCAGTAAAACGGGCTTTTTAAAAAAATGATTAACCGGTCCTCAAAAACAAACTGAATTGACAACAATTTATAATATGCCGTTTGAATACTATTATTACATAAAAATTGAATATCATTACAGTTTAATTCTTTGTTGGGGATGAATTCGCTGTTTTGACAGCAACACAAGAGTTGGTACATCACGGGCTCTTTGATGTCAAATTAAACGACGACGCACGCCGCGATGGGAAAATTTGATCCATTCTCTTGTTGGTTCACTAAACATGGTATAAATTGTATAAATACGGAGCGGCTAACTGGTTAACCGGTTAACCGGTCTTTTTTTGAAAGGTTAACCGGTCCTCAAAAACGAGCGGTCTTAACAACCTTACCTAATAATAATACTAAACTAAGAGGATATTCTAAATGACAAGTTCATCGATTATATGGCCTTACAGGGACTCAAAGGAAAGATGATTTAAATACTTTTATTGGTGGTAAATAACTTTGTTTTCTACTGGAAATTCAAGGGGAATCCGTCAATTATATATCCACTAATAGACTAATAAGAGTTAAATTGTTTTAAAGTTTTAGTATTTCTTGAAACAGCACTCAACAATTTTATTTTTAATTATCTTATTAAATATTTGAAATTATTATATTTAAAAAAAATTAGTTCAGTTGTAAAATTTAAAGACATATTCTATATTTGTTATTTTAATTATTTATGTAGGTTTGAAAATTTTTGAACATTGCTGGCAAAGTTATAACTTGTTTTCATTTTAATGATTAGTTGATAAGTGATACATTTTATCAAAATTTAACAATCACACTTCAAAATACACTTTAATGTTATTCAATTATTTAAAATGAGAATTTTATAATGAAAAAGCTATATATTTTTTAATGTTTCTATCAATGTAATGATCAGAAATTAATAATTTTAAAAAAATAATTATCACTTTAACTGACAGCCTTCAGATTAAAAGGGAAGCAGTTCATAAATTTATAAATATTTTATTCATATATATATTTATACATTGAAAATAAATTCAATTAATTAACTTCTAATATAAGGTCCTTGGCAAGCACACATAAATGAACTAACCGCCTTGTGATAAGACATTTATGTAGGGCAGATGAGATATTATTTTTAATTTGCTTCTATTGGGAATTCATTCTTATGGTTCAAATTTAATTAAAAATGTTTTTACACAATTATTGTTTTTTAAAAATTAATTTGTTAACAATTATTGCTGTGTGCAAAACTACTAGACAATTGAAAAATATTTCATCAAAATAGCAAAATGAAATTCAATATTAATTGATAAAAAATAGACTATAAACTATAAAGGATATTGCCATAAAAATTGGCTTTACTATCAAATTATCATAGTATTTCTATTTCTAGACATTATTTTTTTATAAACAGTTTTAATCCTGAGGCATTTGTTCACTGTATTTTCCAAATGCCAATATATATTTGGTGCTTTTAATGACTTTCTTCATCATAAATTCTAAATGTGATACATTTTTAATAAAAAAATTAAAGCAATGTGTTAGTTTTATGTTACTTGTTTTTTTCTCCACATAATAAGATGGTTAAGATCATGCAATATGATAAGATTCATGTAGACAGTGTAGAAAAAATTATTAATTATTAAAAACTTTGCTTACTTTTAACTAAAAGTTGTTTTTTTTAATCTTTGACAGTAAAGAGTTTTTTTAGTGCTCTGAAATAAAGGCAACTTTGTTTCTTCTTCTATTTATTTAGGGCCCATGATCAATATTCTGATCATTATGGCTCCTTTACTTTTTAAAATATTTAGTTGGTATTAATGCCATATCACAAAAATCTTAATTATAATTATTTATTTAATTGTAAGATATAATCTGGGATACATGTTTCTTATCATTATAATATATTTGTTTAGTTCTAAAATGTAAATTAAATCTGTAGATTGTTCTGATTTCAGTCATGACGATCCTGATGTGCAGATAACCAGGATTGAAAAGAAAAGACGAACTGATTTTGATTCTTCTTCAAATTCATGTGATTATGTCTTTTGTTTAAGACTTTTAATGTTTGATGGAAAGTTAAAGAAAATTCATTTATCTGGCTCAGGATTTTTTAAAATTGTTAATATTAATTAACTTTCCTAACAGATAATTAAATGAATGTATTAAAATGATTATGCTTCATATCAAAATAATTACATTATGATTCTCCACAGTGTTCTCTTTTGATGTTTTGAAAAAATCAGCTTCAAGAATGGCAGATTTTATCAAGCCTAAACAAACCTTCTCTAAAGCATTTAATAGTCATCCTGCTGAATATAACAGCCGGTGGGGTAACAATGTTTTTAATAAAAATGGCAACTCCAATCAGTTGAGGATGAATGGAGATGATAGTCACTTGGCAGTAAGTCATTAAAAGATGTTAATGTTTTTTACACTATTTTTGTCATTTATGCCTCACTTCCATACCCTAATTGATTCAAGCATTAATGTTATGTTATGTTTAAGGGATCGTTTAAATTGTCTTTACACTCTAAATTTAATTTTCAAGAAATATAAGTTGATATATTCAATGTAGTATGTCATCTTTACTTATTTAGAATCTGTAACCACTGAAGCAATTATGTTTTAAATTGAGTAGTTATCTTCGATTTGTTAATATTGTTTTATTTATTTCAGCACCGCAGTTTTCATGAACATCCAAAAATTATTTATCCTAATAGTAAGTTTTGCAGTTTATCTACATGCAGCACCTAGTTAAATAATACATTAATTTTCTTACTTTTGGGACAAATGAATAACTTGTTATAAGTTAGATTTTATTAATTTTTAAATTATTTATATTTTTTTATAAAAGTATGGCTAAAGAAATCACAATGATGCATTTAAAAAAAAAGTATCTTTGCTTTTCCAACGTATAGAAGAAAAAAATGTCAGGTCTGTAGAGTAAATAATTATTTAGAAATTTACATTATTTAAATACAGTGAATTACATTTAACACTAAAACGCTTAAGAAGAAATATTGTTTTACACAAAATAATACAACGGTCCAGGCAAACTACAATCTATTCAAAGATTTTTTTCTCTCTTAATACGAAATAAAGATAGCCTAACATGAAAGGTTTTGCTTCTTGGAATGAACAAAAGATTGAAAACACCTGATGGGAATAAAGAGGGGTTTGAAATGAAAATGAGGTGGTCTCTCATGTTTCATATAAAAGGAAGCTAACTGGCTTTGAAATATGCATATGAAATGAGCCAATGTTGCTTATCAAAACCACCCCTCTCACTCCTCCCACCCCCGCCACACTTAATAATCAGTTGGCTTTGGAGTTAGATAATGGGTATATTGCAGTATGTGTAAAGTTCAGCGAATTTGGTTAACTTTTTTTTAAATATTTATTTTTTTTTAAAATTTAAATGCACATTCCAATGGTGAAATGAATAACAAATGGATAACATCGAAGAATTATTGACAATTATGTGATGCTAAAAAAATATTTTTAAATTCAGTTAATGTTTAATTTTTATTTTTTAAATTGAAAATAATGCATTACATTTCTGTAAGTTCATAATTTTTTGAGTATATGTACTTTTTTGTAATATACATTAACATGAAATACTTTAAACATGAAACAAAAATTCAGTCCCCTCAATTTCATGTTAAATGATTTTCATTGTACTTTCATTAAGAAAAGAAAGATTATTCACAATTACTTACATTTTAACACACACACAAATTGGTTGCGTCCCATGTGGATGTTCTGTAGTAATAGATTATATTTATAAAAAAAATTATTTTTTAGAATCTTTATTGGGATGATCTTTATAATTTAAATTCTAAATCTGTATTCTTTTAATACTTTTGTAAAATTATAAGCCTGGAAATTTTAAAATTATTTTAATGAAAATAACTGCCATTTTAATCTAAAATAGATTTTACAGTCATAGACTTATTTCAGTCCTAAATAAACTTGTTGTCCTTTATATTTGAAGGATTTCTGAATAATGGTAGAGTTGAGGAACACAGGTCTCAGGATACACCACAGCGTACACATCTTCCGGCTAGTACTTCTTTTTTAAACAGTCGAAAGTCAGAGGCTTATAAAGTGAGTTGCTTGCTTAATGTTTATCTTTCTCAAGTTAAATGTTCTGAACACTCGGATCATTCTGAAATGTATCATTGTTTCTCTCGACATAGGTAAATTATTGAATTAAGAAAAGCATTTTAATATTATACTCATTTTTGTTGTCACCAACTAAACTCTGCTTTAATTTTAGTGCATTCAACTGAAGGAGAAAGAGGAGTATCAAAAGTTACTTCAACTTCAATGTCTTCGTTCACCTTGGCAAACTAAAGTAACTATTCCAGCTTCCAGTGGCCTTAATTCATCTTTATCAGCAGCAAAGAACTTAATTGATGTACCTGGATCTTATATGAGCAGGTAAAGCAGTTTTAAATCTTTCTAAAGAAGTGTTTGGGTAATAGCTTGCCCGGAATAGTTTTTAATTATAATAATCATACTAATTTGTCTAATGCAGTTAATTTAAACAAAAATCAGTAAAAAAAATTCAAAGTTTTGAAGTGGGGAAAGGGTATGACTATAACTATAATCATTATTTTAATTTTCCATCTGAAATATTTTTATAAACATTAATCAATATTATTTTTAATGAATTATTTTTTGAATGAATATCATTTTAGTTCTAGCAGTGCATCACAGAATTCAGTTATCAGCATTCCGCAGAAAAGACCCACTGAAATTATTTCTATCACACCAAGTCATACAAGGTACTGTATGCTGTTTATTATCTTGTTCTCAATTTGTGTTTTGATGTTAATTTTGTTACTTCTATTGTCCTATATATTTTAAACTTGTCTCAAAATACATTTTATATTACCTTCCATATTTCTTTAATGCTTTAATATCAACATTTATTTCCAACTGGAGAAAATACCCATTTTCTAATCAAAATAAAAAATGTTTTTCCTTGGTGAGACAGCAAATAAGTTTAATAAATATTTGACATTCTGAAAATTCTATCATTATTATTTAATAAACAGAAAAACTAGAGCTTTAGATCCAGTGAAATGGTTAATAGCAGAGCAGCGCAAAAGAAGTGGAATTGAAGTACTTGCTCACAGGTCACATTTGAAGGAAAATGAGCATAAAGTGACCAAAGATTGTACAGAAGAAAACTCTACAAAACTAACAAAGAGCAGTGAAAGGGACTCACAATCTTCAGCCATTGTTATTGCAGATGATGAGGAGAATATAAAACCAAGTGATAATGCAATCGTGTTAGACGAAAAAGCTAATAAAGGTGAGACCAATGAACTGAAGCTACTAAAAATAATGTAAACATCGGCATTACGGTTTTTGAAGAAGAATATGCTTCTTTATATTGACTGAAAGAAATGTCAAATATGTTATATTCAATATTAATTATTATTTAGCTCAAAACATTAAGGAAGAAAAAAATTGAACAAAATATACTCACATTAAAAAGATTTGATGCAGTAAAAATAGGACAATAACTCTTCTGGTACTGACCTGCTTTTTTGCAATGTATCCTTTCATACCAATAATATATTCCCCCTAGCCCAGATATTTTTTTGGAATGAGTCAAAATTGGATAGGTTTGCAAATTATTTTTTAAACATTTTTGTTTTTAAACAATTGATAATGTGATTAAGATAATTATATGTACAGAAATGGATAAGGATGCTAACAAAACTAGTGGTTCACACTTTTCTTACATTAATCAATACAACAATTAAACAAGGATAGAAAAGATTTCTATAAATAGATTATAGAAATAAATATGTATAAGAAGAAGTACAGTAAGCCATTCTTTATGAAGGTGAAGTCTACGACAAAGATAATTATATGAAATACATTATTAATTTTTTTTTAAACAAACATTTATCCTATAATAAAAATGTTTCATCAATTACGCATAAGTAGCCATTAACTATATAGCTAGATCCACACAAAGAAATCAGTTATTGGTCCATTTTAATAATTTAAAGCAAAATAAAATTTTACCAGTATGCTAACGGTTAAACATTCTAACAGAGACTGCTGTGAAAGACCATATCCTCATTTTTGTGTGTTCATATCAGATAACCCTTTGTGATAAATAGAAGCACTTGGGTCACAGGGAAAAATGTAGGTCACTGCAAAAAGACTCACTCTGTACCAGAATGTATCTTATCTTATCTGTTTACAGACGCTCCTTCTATACAGAAGATTATTGCATCCTACGCTTATCTATGGTTTGTGTTTAGTCCTGCATTTTTATTAGAGATTTAAATGTTGATAAAGTGTTGGTTTTCCTGGATTCTTCAGGCAACCCATTCCACGCCCGAATTCCGGACGGGAAGAAGGAAAACTTGTATGTGTTTGTTCTTGCATACGGAATAAGAAAGGTGTTTTTATCCTTATGTCTATCTGAGGGTTGTATTAAGTTATCTTTGTGTTGTATTTCTAAATTAGAATTAATTGCTTTATGTATGATTACTACTTTGCTCTTGGTTCTTCTATCCTCTAGTGTTTCAAGGTTTAATGATTTAACTAATGGTGTTACTCTTGTCAGTTTCGAATATTCTCCAGTAATGAATCTGGCAGCTCTTTTTTGAATTTGTTCTAGTTTATCAATGTTTTCTTTGGTGGATGGGTCCCATACAGAAGATGCATATTCTAGTGCAGGTCTCACCAAAGTGAGGTAGCATTTTAGTTTTATATCTCTATTACATTTGTTAAAGTTCCTTTTTATAAAGCCTAAGGTTTTGTTTGATTTTTTAATAACTTCATTGACATGGGGATTCCATGATAGTTTCTCATTTATTAAGACTCCTCTAAGTATTTTGCATCTTTAGTTTGGGTCAGTTCTTTTCCATGAATGTAATATTTTGAATGTATAGCAGGCTTTGGTAACACTTTCATAAACCTAATTCTCATATCCAAAGTGAAAAGAAAGTAAATAAAGATTTACTATGCTCAGATATAAACAAATGTTTTGGTATAACAATCCAAGTCAAATAAGTTATCAGTAAAGAGTTCAAGCAGATAAAAATAGCATTTCCACTTTTATTCTTATATAATTTTATTCATCGTTATATATTTATTTGATTGATACTCAAGGGCTATGTTTAAATTAAATTAATCTTTTGCTTATTATGGCTAATAACTCTAAAATTCATGTGTGTCGTACATCAATATTCAAACAAAAATTAAGATTTGATTTTAATTTTTTTTTACTAAGAAGATATGGTAAATTTAATATTTCTTTTTTAAAATAAAAAACAACTTATCTTTTAATCTTTGCATTGAAGAAATAATTAAATTTGAATAACATTGTCCTTAATATAGCTCACATAATTTATTACAACCTAATGATTATATGTCTTGTTGAAATACTCCAGATGTGCAGTCACTGGATAAATCAGAGCAAAGGTAAAGTTGATAAAACTATAATTATTAATTCTCATGAATAGATACTCAATCATTATGTGTAATCATCATGGTAAAGATATTGCATTTCATAAACAAACAGTTTTAGTTTTATAATTTCATCATTTGAAATTTAATATAACATATTTTGACAAGTTTAATACATTCTTAACTTTAAAATTTCATTAAATGTCCTTTATTGTTTGATTAATTCTTCCAGTGAGAAAAAAAGCTTTTTGCAATCAAAGTACTTGTTTGAAAAAGAGCAAGAAGATAGGTAAGAGCCAAATATACAAGAGAACTGATTGTGAAAAGCATTAATCTAATATGTGTTTTCCTTTGAAATATTTCACTTGAACTTGAACACAAAAAGGAAATTTAAATTTAGAGAATTATTATCTTTTTAAGTACTCTACCACATATTTTTTAATGCTTCTACTTGTAACAGAAAACAAATGAGAATAAATTATCTGGAAAAAAGAAGAATTGAAATTGAAGAACAGGAATTGAAAGCAAAAGCTTATGCTGAAAAGGTAACTTAAATTATTATTCATATTACATTATAGTTATTAGGGTTTCCTGGATTTTAAAAAATCTTTATTGTTAGTTCTTTATACCAATAATAATTTGGGAGTATATTTTATTGACAGAAGTAACGTGTCTGATTTATTAAATATCATTATTTATACACTTTGATTTAACACATATTACATATACCTATTTTTTGTGTGTTTTTAAAAATAAAACTAATAATTAAAACATTTTTTACAGAGACGAGTTCAAGAACTTAGTCTTGAGAGAAAGGTATAGCTGTAGTTTAAACATAATTTTACTGAAATAATATTCTACTAATAAATTTTCCCATGCAAAGCAAATAGTGCTTCAATTTTTTGTTATATTTTTATTTATTTTTAAAGTTTAAAAGCAATAATTAATTCTATGTTTCTACAATTTATCAGTTGAAGTATCAAATGAGAATTTTTGAAGAGGAGCCTGGTGTAACAGAAGAAATATTCAGGGATGAAGAAGAAGAGGAAAAAGAAGAAGAGTTCCCAGGTTTGGTGAACCATTGTTTCTACAACTATTTTAAGACCTATAGAAGTATTTACAATATTTGTTTTTTGTTTAAACTATTTGTTCTTATAATTGATCTTTTGAAAGTAAAAATGATTCAGAATTTTTTCTCCTCTTTTACCAGAATTAACAGATGAAATGCTAGATGTTGTGGCTAGAGCATTGCGACCTGGCAATCCTAATGAACTATTATCTAAGGCCTTTGGTCTGCAGATTACTAGAGGGGATATAGCAACTTTAAGTGGTTTAAATTGGTTGAACGATGAGGTAGGTTTAATGTGTCAAAGAACTTCCAAGATTTACAGACTATTGTCATTTTAATTTAGATTGCGTAAAAAATTTAAAGTAAAAATGAAATAAGTTTGTAAGTCTTGAAAACATTTGTATATATCGCAGATAAAGGTGTAATTTAACAATATTAATATTTCTTAAGGCATTATGTATGTATGCTAAACCACTTAGTTTAGTAATTCTAGTGCTGATAATTATAATATTAAAATGTAAATGGAAATAATTTTTGTTACAGGTCATTAACTTCTATATGAATATGCTCATGGAAAGGGGAGAGAAAAGTGACAGAAAAGTATATGCTTTCAATACATTTTTCTATCCAAAAATAATGTCTGGGGGACATTCTGCTGTGAAAAGATGGACTAAAAAAGTTGACATATTTGCTATGAAGTATATCATCATTCCTGTGCATTTGGGCATGCACTGGTGCTTATGTGTAAGTCACTTTTCAGATCATACCATAATAGAACTTCACATTCCATGATAAAAGTTATAGGCATTTGATAGTTGTTTAATGTAAATTTAGGCTTAGGATTAAAGAAACTATACACCTACATAAATAAATCGCATGAGATAAAATGATTGAGTCTTGACCAAAGGTAACAAGCTCAAATGCATTTAGGGTTTTCTCTTCAGCTATGGGAATGTACATATTTTCTGAAGAGGCAGCTGTACTTAAGCATTAGAGGTTAACCCTGAAGATATGCTTGTTCACACATATTTTAATATTCATGTACTTTTTTTTTATGAGTCAATCTAAAAATACACAAGAAAATAACTGAATGAAAAACACAATTGTTTATAAGTTTATTTACAACTAAATCAAAGGAAAACCAATGTTTTATTCTATTAACAGATTGTTGACATTGATAACAAAGCTATCACATATTATGACTCAATGGGTGGGAAGAATCACAATTGTCTCAGAGCTGTATTGTAAGTATTTATTTTTTTTGTATTTCTGGTAAGATTTTAAATCTTGTAGTGATGGGCTTTATATTAATTTGTACTAAGGCTGTTAACGGTTAACCGGTCCTCAGATCAGGACCAGTCCCGTTTAATCAGGACCGGTTAACCACAACTTTACAGTTAAGATGCAGGGCAGCATACGAGAATAACGCGAGCAACTGTGACATCAAATCGCTTTCTCCATATTCCGGTATATAAATAATATACACGTCATCACTATTAGTTTAGTTCACCTACGGCTATGGAATTTTTTTTTAAATTTAAATTTGCTTAGTTGTCGAGGCACTGTATGAGAGCTAACACACAGTTCGCGTTTGATGTGAACAACAGTCAAGGCCGCGACTGTTTCTATTTATATTAATTATAGTCTGTTTCTTAAAAAGGCAAAGAAAGCTATAAAAGCATCTGACCCCATGACCTATCAGCATTCTCTGGTCATCCGTTTATAGTCTGTTTCCCGCATCCAAAAAATTGATCTGTGCGAGCTGCTTAGTGAAGTACCTACGAGAGTCATTTGATATACGTAGGAAAGATACCGGGCAATTAATCGGTCCTCAAATTCGAGTTTGGTCTTTTAGTGACAGTTTTCCTGCAAGTCAAGGGCATTTGACGTAAGCTTACCACATTAATATCAAAACTGATATTTTCTTTTTAAAAATGTAATTGTTATGCGTTGGAAGGGGAGTACGGCGAGTGTAGCTCAAACCCTATTGGAACAGGAAGGATGGCAGGATCGTCATGTGTGCCGCAAAATTCAATAATTCTGGAGAGTTGACGATTGAAAAATAATATGGTATTTAAATAAATTCCATTTTATCATCACTGTTTACTCCGAAAGCTTTATAATTTTATTATTATTATTTTTTAATTCACGAGTTGACCGGCATAAGACACAAGAGAGGTAAACACGACGTCCCAACGGGCGAGGCGTAGGTTTTTAAAACTTAGGAAAAATACCTCGCTAACTTTAACAAACGGTTTAATCTGTCCTCTTATTTAGAACGGTTAATCTTGAGTCCTAAAAAAATAATAAAATTGACTATTAACTATCAGTGTTTACTTAATTCTGTGGATAAATTCACTGAATTGAGGGCATTGCGAAAAAGAATTGAACATTCTCTCTTTGGTTCTCAAAACATTAGGCATATAGGGACTTGCGGTTAACAGGTCTTTTTGTGAACAGTTAACCGGTCCTCAAAAACGAGCGGTCTTAACAACCTTAATTTTTACCATATGTTACTTGACCATTGAAACGGTTGTTTAAAATTATCAATTGTTAGGTTTTATTTGCAGTGAGATCCTTTCTGTTAATGATCAAGGCCCTGGGTTATTAGCTAATGAACAATTTAGTTACTTTTTGACTGGGACGCCCCTGTTTCAAAATAATCTTTATTCATCAATCAAAGTTACTTGCTACAAACAATGATAGTTTTACCTGTCTGAAAATGTTAACTTAAAAAGTCAATTTTATATGGTATATATGTAAATTTTTAAGAAACAAACAAAAAAAACACAGTATATCTGATCTTATTTTATTGTCAAAATTGTCAACATAAATAATATAATAGTCCAAGTCACTGGCTGGCTGGATGTGGAACGCTGAGGAACGATGTACAATAGTCTATAGCAGTTTTAAAAAATTGTGTGGTGATTAGCACTGTAAAAAAAAATTATATGAAGTCATTGTCTGATCTTATATTTAATACAAGGTGTGCATCAAAAAGTGTGCAAATTAATTACAAAGTAAAGACGCGCTGTAAAAAAATATTATATGACGTAATTGTTTTAGCTCATATCTTAATTTTAGAAAAAGGGAACCATGTAAAAATAGGATTTGAGGATTTATAATTATAAAATGCTTTGTGTACATTTCAGGGATTTTAATATTTCGTATTTATCAAACAAGGATAAGTTACTTGGGATTTTGACCAAAAAAGTGGGCGCCGTAGGCGCCCTAAAGCCGGCGTGGGCGCCATAGGCGCCCTACAACCCCTAGTTAACCTATATTGACATATATTTATATAAATGTTTGTATAGTTTAAGTATACAATTTATATTAAAGAAAAACATGTTGCTTTATTACCTTTCCTGGAATATATAACTATAAATTTGTAATGTGAAGATTTAAAATATGTTTTATTGTTTTTTAAAGGAACTATTTAAGAGATGAGGGTCTTGCCAAGAATTATTCTCAATTCAAAGAAAGTGAATGGCAGATAAAGCATGCTGAGGTAATAATACATTGAAAAAACATAATTATCAACATCAAGTTTTAATCAGATGTCAGAAAACAGATTCATAGTCAATCATTGTAAACTTTTATTTTCTGCAGGACAACCCCCATCAAATGAATGGAGGAGATTGTGGAATGTTCATGTGCAAATATGCAGAGTATATAACAAGAGGGAAGGCTATAACATTTACTCAAGTAAGGGCTGATTTAAATTTTAAAATAATTTCATTGTTTGAGATTGACAACCTGTATGGGAATATGATGTGTTGTGCATTGAACAATGCAAAAAGTAAAATCTTTTTTTTTATTTTTAAAGAATTAGTGTGGGTCCTTTTTAAATAGATGAAAAAGAGCTTAGATTTTTTTACTTTCAAGAATTCTTTGTGAAATTTATTTAGACATATAACTTAACATGAATTTCCAAATTTTATTTTATTGTTAACTTTTTAATTTGTTTAACATATTCTTACCACTTTTTTTTTGCAGGAGCATATGCCCTATTTCAGAAAACGTATGGTTTACGAAATCATAAATAAGATGTTATTACAGTGATATCAAAAACACAAAGGATCCACTCATTTTGGTAATTCATTTTGTATAAAACCATCTTCAAATATCATGTTTTTGTATATGCTAAAGCACTGTATAATTTTTGTACAGAAATATTTACAAGAACAATATTATGGATCCAATTAGTTCCTTGGAAAAAAATATGCTATCAACATTACTTTGGATTTGTTAAATGTAAGGCTGGAGTTTATTTAATTAAAATTTGTTTAAAAAACAACCAGCTCTTATTTTAATTCCAGAAATGGATACTGGATACCCCTATTATGACTTTGAAATATGACCTTTCACCTCAACAAATATAATATTGTAATCACATTTTGTTGTAAATCAAGTCTCTGTAAATTAAATCACAAAAGAAGTTACTATTTTGAAGTTGTTTTTTTTCAAAAATGAATAGAAATGTCTAAATCTTTTTTTTAGGGGGTAAAAATTTTTTTTTAACTAAAACTTGACAATACTTTCATAGATTTAAGTTTAAGATAATTTTTTCTTCCTTCATTTCCTTGGATTTTTATTTTTTTAAGGGATTTACTTTTTAAAAACTAATTTGCTTTTCCTGTAATCTAGCCTAACTGAAAAGAAAATGATGGTGCTATTTTAAAATTTTTTAAAAACTTCTGTTTGTAGTAAACTTACTTGTTAAGGAATTTTTATTATTATTTGGAGCCTTTGTAAATAATTGGAGTACTCATATGTCAGTGGAAAAGAAATGCCACAATTAATTATATCATTTTTTAACAATAAAAACGTACACAAGTGTTTCTAATCTAAAAAAGATTTGAATACACCTTAAGTTTTTTTAATTTCCTTTCTTGATGATTTATCTTTTTTCAAGTTAGATAATATACTTTATGATGTAGAAGGAAAAAAATGTATTATCATGATTAACTCTAATGAGGGTAAAAAGAATGGACATTTTTTTAATTCTTATTCTGTAACTTTGCACTATAAAAGCTAATAAAGCCTAAAAATCTATTTCTGTGATAAAAGAAACTACCACCATAAATTTTAATAGGAATATATTTCGTATTTTTTATTTTTCACACACATCCAGGATATAGCAAAATATACTATTTTAAAATAATATTTCCTCTTTTTATTCAATACGACATCTAGCATAAATGCAGATAACAGTTTCGAAATTGAGTAACTATTGTTTTTAAAATGTATTTGGTTGAATTTATCACAGAGCATCAAGAGAAAAACTAATTTTTTTTAAAAAGAGCAACTTTTTAGAGCAGCTAGTGAAGCCACACAAAAAATTATGAGGAACATACACGCTGAACTGAAAAAGTTAAAATGTTACAGTGAAAATTATATGATTCTTGTGGACTGTCAGAATTTTAGGTTAGTTTCTAGATAAATTTTTTTAGAACGGAGAAAACTTGCAATCATACGTCTGAAAAATCTGTTACTATATTTTTTTAAAAACTTCAGTCCACCTCAGTGCATACATATTAGGAGGCAATTTTTTGGCAGCTCAAGTGTTTTAAAAGCCCACATTTTTTTTTACATTGAGTTTATGAATTTGAGAAGTATTTCAACTATTAGTCATCACCATTTAGAATCTCATTAAAATATATCCAATTTTTTTTTAATGAGATGTTTAAATGTATATTTTGGTTATGGTTATTAAGTGTGAGAAAAAAAAGCATAAAATAATTGAATTACTTGAACATGAGTGTATGGAGTTTTGAGTCTGGCATTTAGTCATTTGTATATTGAAACAATTTGTAAGCTCAGTCAATGAAGAGGTTACTATAAATAATACAAGTGAAAAAACAACTATGTTTATCTTTGCAATATTTATTTTAATGCTATACATAATTAACATAATAAAATGCATTGAATGAGTAACTTTAATATTTTGTTTCATTTGTTTGTACTTTACCATGTTCCACTCACCATCAAATAAATCATCATAAAAACATTCTTTTGCTTTAAGTTGAACACTAGCCAAGATATGATTCATCAGAACAGAATAAAACACTATTTGTTTCCCTTTAAACATGGAATCTTTGATCCTGAATAGGTTTACAATTTACAGTCACCTGTAATTAGCTGACTAATTAGTTTATTTAGCCAACTGCACATCATCAAGGTTATAAATTATAAGACATGATTGTTATTTGTAATGACATGGTTAATGAGCTGGAACTTCATAACAAAAAGTCATCCTAGGTCATCAGAAATGAAGTTTGTCCCTTGTTTTCTTGGATGCCCTGACTCGTGCTGTTGATGATATAAAATTTTAAATTATCTAGCCCTTTTTTGTTACAAAATTGGTTGAGTGTGTGTTTGAAATAAACTCTCCATATCTTTTAATTTAAAATATATTTTTATAAAGTGTCTGAAATATGCAAGTAAGTTATTTTTATCCTTTAATTTAGAGCACTTTTTAAAAAAACCTATAAAAGGTTAGTTTAAATTGAAAACCATATTTTGCCTGCTGGACAATTTGATGAGCCATTTCCATTAGTTCTCTTTCTGTCATGATGTAGATTGTTTTTAATGACCTAAAAAAATAATTATCAAGTTGAAATAAAATACATTTGCCTTAATTTTTATTTAAATTTAACACCAAATGTTAAATTACAGTACTTTAAAGAGGCATTTATTCTTATCAGATATATTTTATCAACGCATAGATTCACTATTAAAAATTGTAATATTTTGTTTTCATTTCCTTGAGCAACATTTCCCCAGCCAATTAGTTTTATATACACAATAAATTCAAAAATGTTTTATAAAAATCTAACCTGTAACCACTTGTAGCACTTTCTGAAATTGCTTCAGAAAATCCAGCGCTGAGCTCAGTACGTGGTCTTTTTTTCATCCAGTATGGGATCTTTAAATTATCAGCTTCATTCTTGCTTTTCTCATTAGATTTTACTCTGCTGTCACTTCCAGTTGCATCATACAATTTTGTATTATTACTTTCTCTTGTTGCAAGTTGTTTTACAAATAACTCATGATATCTGAAACAATTGAAATTTCATTATTAAAAAAGAATTAAAACTTAACTGTAGATCTTTAAAATGGCCAAGCTATATAAAATATGAATTATTACTAAGTTCAGAAACATCTGACTTACTTGCAGAAGTTGCCCATGTCTTTAGCAAAGACATGCTCTTTAAAGCTTAGTGGAAAGCAATTAGAAATATGCCCATCTTTCATTTCATGTCTCAGGTCAAAGAGAGGTAGTGAGGGAGAGGTATCATGGTTTCTACACTGTTTTTCCTCTACCTCTTTGGTTTTTAACATGGCAGGCACAGTGGGGTCAATGATCAGACCTTTTAATTCCTGTATGGTTAAAAAAGATTAAAGGATGTTGAAACTAATAAATCTTTGAGTCTTTACATGTTGTGAATAAATTTCAATACTTTAAATGTCAGAGTTTGTATAAAGTCTAGTTATTTTTTTGTTGTGGGTGACATGATAAAATGTGAAGTAATTGTCATAAAAATAAAGTTTACAAGATGTATGGTATTCAATTTAAAAAAATGGTTTGTCTTAATACTTATACGTTCATTTGTTGCTTTTAAATGATAAGAGAGTAAACTATGGAAACATCCATTTTCTTTTTAAAGTATAGAAAAAAATTGTCTTTTATATACTTACCAAATTAGGTGATTTTAATATTGAAGTTACCTGAAGTACAAATAAAGTAATGGTAATTTGCATTTTGTCTGTGCAATGTATGTAAGTGATTGGTAATGGGATTCTTTCATCTATTTTTCATTTAAATATTCTCACTCCCTTACAAAAATGTAAGGCTTGAAACTTAACACAGATAGCAGCAGTTACCTTAAGATGCTTTACACCTGCCATCTGGGCCATAGTTTTATGATCCTGAGAACTAAATATGTAGTATGTTTTCTGAAAACAAAAATTTCAATTAATAAAATTAATAATCTCTGTATGCTTATCAGATAGATGATTAACTAAACCAAAAAAATGGTTACGAAAATTAACAAGTATACAGTATAGCCTTACCTGAGAATGCAAATCTAAAAGGTGACGTTGTTGTAAGAATGCGAGTATTCCAGGATTGGGAGGAAGACAAAAATTATCACAGCTGGATGTTGACAAAATTTGAAATACAAATATGGGGTGGCTGAGCTGAAAGTAATGTAAAATTTTGAGATTTAAGCACAAAAATGAATAGGTTAACTTAATGATTACGTTTGTGTGAATTTTGTGTGCAATCTCTATTCTTTTCTGAAAAACTAATTTTGTTTTTTTTAAACCAATACTTTAATATAGTTCTTTTTCTTTCAATCATATTGAATGAACACAATGCTTTTTTTATTTTAAAAAAAAGGTGTCGGTACTCAGTGATGGATTGCCAAACTTTTAACTACCAGTTTGCACCTCGATGCAAGCTAAATCACAACTGCAAAGATACTAAATGTCTAAAACCATTTTTATTTTATATAATAACCAATAATAATAAACGTTAAAATACAAGAAAAGTAATAATTTTTTCCCACATTGAAAAAGGTGCCGGTATGCCGTACCGGTGCATACCGTCACAAAAAAAGCACTGAATGAACATAACCCTAAAATTAACCATTAAAAAATAATTACATTATTATAAGAATATCTGGTTTAAAGCTGAAGCTTTGCTGTTAACAGGGGAAAAAAAGGTAATTATCTGACCATGATTTTTACTATTTAAAACAACAATCTCAAAGACCTAGAATTTATTAGTAATCATGTTTCAGTTTTTAATTCTATGATGTTACTCCAGTTTTCTGATTCCAGTTTAAAAAGTCATAAATTTAAATGTATGCAGACCTTCTCTGACAATTTCTTTAAACATCTTGTTAGATTGATTTCTTCAGCAGCTGCTGAAGTGATACCTGATGACCAAAGACACACAGAATTATGTAATAATAAAAGAACTTGACAATCATGAATTTTGCATAATTGCTTTTGAAATGGTGTTATAAAATTTTCTCACCCTGTCCTACATTTTTCCCATCACAGATGACAATAATTCTTCCCGTGGGATTTTCTTGTGCCCAAGAAGAGCAAAAGCAAACAATTTCTGGGCAAAGCTCATCATCATCACCAATAATATGTTCCCATTGTAGAAATAGTGAATGAATCATAATCTGAAAAAAATGTTAATATTTTCTTAAGAGTCTCTTTAAAATAAAAAGAATTAAGTTTAAAAAAATGTCATACTATGAACCAGCAGTTTTTAAAATGTGTCATATCAATGATTCCAATGTTCACAGTGTGTGTCTTTAGATTTTGATTTTTAAAAATTAGAATCACTGTCACTGTAAGTTTTTTTAAATGTATATTGTATATTGCAAAGGTAAATTAATGTAGTACTATAGGAATATATAATAATTCATGTGAATCAACTAATTATAACTTTCTGGAACATTGCCTTAACAACTGTGATGATATTTTTCTAAATAAGTGAATGGTACTTCCAAAAACTTGACTTTTTGTAAGCATTTAAAAAAGGTTAAAAACAGTTACAATAGAGAAATTTAAAAAAACAGGACATATATACCTTAAAACTTGTATTTATTTTTAATGGAACATGTAAGATTTCTATAGAATAACCCTCATCTTCGTTAGGTTTCTGCACTGGCAAAAGTCATAAACAAAACAATATTTTCAAAATAAAGCTAAGAAAATCTAAAAAGTTTTTTTAGCAAACAATCAAGAAAATTTTTCTATGTTCCAATTAAGGTTTGTAAATTTACTTTTACGTGAAACTAAAAATACCTCGTACTTCAAGCTAATACCAATGAGATAATCAACTAACCATAACCAGAATTGAAATCAATGTTTAAAAATGTCTTGTCAAACCAATATTTTAACATGTTTCCAGTCCCTGCCTTAAGAGGCAGCACACTGTCTCCAAGGGCACATGCAAATAACCATTGCCACATTACTTGATTGAAACCATATTCTGGTATCACTTCAATAAGGAGCACTTGACATATTGGGATCTGAAAGTTAGAGAAAGAGTTCAAAGCTTTTTTTTTAAATACCATACGCACATTTTTAAAAATTTACTTCTAAACCAATCCTTTTAATGTATTTACTTTCAAGTAAAATATTTCAATTTTTTGGTTGTCTTTTTCCAGCTGAGGTTTATCTCACCTAAAAAGAGAGAAATTATGATTTTTGTAAAAAGATTAAATTACAAAAAAATAATTAGGTAAAAAGATTACCAATTTTAGACTTACCTTTTTTTTAATGATCATAATCAGACTCTCACGTACAGACTTCAAACGAAATTCATCAACAACTAGAACCTGCTTCTTCTTTTTTTTTAAATAAAAGGAAACCATAAATTCTATTTTACCAACATTCATTATTTTAATCAAATAAATATCAAGCACGCCTTAATAGTTATAAACAAAACTAAACCAAAAAAATTATTTGACTGAATGTTTCAGTTTACTTAAAAATATAGCCCCCTCTTTTTTTGCTGTAAGCCATATACAAATGTATAATAATAAATACTTTGAATTAAACTGGATTATTTGTGTTTGCCTTTAAACTAACTTAACTCTTAAGTTTATTTGAATTGCTATAGTCTGTAGTATTCATATTTCCTCAAGAGTGGCCCATGCCTACAAACTACAGATGACATGTAGTTAAAAATAGTTTATTACAAGCAAGTAAGTATGTCATGTATAATGTATGAAATGATTCTGATTTCAAAAATTATATCACAATTATTTTCTTTACTTTTTTATTGATTTGTCCATAAATACATGTAATTCAATTTTTATATTACCTGTCTGAGGTTGGTAACAACAAGAAGAGCAACATCCCTCAAACCATAACTTGGATTTTCTTGATATATTGTCTCTAGGCAAATTATGGTGTGATTTGAAGAAATGAGAGATTTAGGGACAAAACTAGCTTTATCCTGTATGGACCATGGATGAAAATGCATCAATTGTTTTTGAAACAGTCAACCATATTTAAATTAATTTTTTTTAAAGTCATTTGACTTAAATCCAAAAATATATTTTAAATCTATCATGAAATATAGTTAATGTATAGACTTATAGATTAACAAAATTGTTATTATAATGAAATGTGAAATTTTGTTTCAGCTCTTGGGTATTGTACTCATGAGTGAATGAGTGCACTGACAGTTCACATGGGTCAAAACAACTAAATAATCTTGTAGCACCTTTTACCATTCTGGAAAACTGATTTTAAATAGAATTTATCTGCTAGTCCATTTTATTCTATTAAATTATGAATCCAAAGTTTTAATAACAGACTTTTTAAAACGTAATACTTAATTAACAAAAACCAATATTTAACAATCCCATCTTCTTCCAAGGTTTTTCCCCCATTCCCATTCAAAGTGATTAATGATTGTGAAGAAGATAAGCCAAGGGGCCGTCCATAAATTACGTCACACGATTTCACTCCCCCTCCCCCATTGTCATGCATCGTCACAAAAATTACACCCCCCCCTCCAATAGGATGTCACAAAGCTTCCCCCCCCCATAAAAGCTGTAATTTTCTATTTGAAAAAGCATGTTTCAAATCACTTTTTTTTGTCATTTAAGTATGTATTTAGTGTAAGGCTGCACTCTAATTCTAATATCGGAACAGGCGTGAAGCCATGTAAAACGTCATAAAATAAATAGTAAGAAATCAAATCTATATATATAAAAATCAAAGTATGTATGTATGTATGTCCTTTATAGCTGACTAAACCATTCATCCGATCACCATGAAACTTTTGGAGACTTTTGAGTACTTTCCTGGGATGGTAACTGGCAACTTTTTTGCAATATTTAACACTCATGGGGCGCCGGGGGCCCATAATATGATTTTTTTCTTATATGAGCCAAATAAAAATTACTTTAAGCGTTAGCTATTAGGCAAATTGATGAATCTTAACCAAACTTTGTATTTAACAACTTGGTAGCCAATATTGAAATACTATAGGGCACTTATTTCCTAATGTCCCTTTCTTCGGGGCTGGGGGCCCAAAATGTCTTTTTTCATAAACGTTTAAGATTTTATTCCCCATTCAAGTATTAAAGATCTAGATAAATATAGAGAAATATATCCACTATGAAATTGATTGAAATAAACTGGTGTTTTGAACTTGACATCTTGCACTAATTGGGCCCTGGGGCCCTTAATGTCATTATTTTTGCTTATATGAGCTATATAAAAATTAGTTTATGTGATAGCTACCGAGTAATTGAATAGATCTTAACCAAAATTTGTATATAAAAACTTTATAGCCTATATTAAAATAAAAAAAGGGCACTGTACGTCTACTATTCAATCATTCAGGGCTGGGGGCCCCAAATGTCTTTTTGGTATACTCTAAGATATTATTTCCCACTCAGTTTTTAACATTTTTGCAAAATATATCCATGCTGAAACTGAATTTAAATGAACAGGTTTTCAAAATGTACATCTTGAATCAAATGGGCCTGGGGGCCACCTAATGTTTTTTTTTATATTAGCTAAATAAAAATTAGTTTAATTTAAAACTTAAGAGCCTATATTAAATTACTATAGGGCACTGAACTCCTAATGTCCATTTCCTCGGGGCTGGGGGCCCCTAAATGTGTTTTTACTAAACTATTTTATTCCCCATTCAATTTTACACGATATTGAGCAATATAGATAAATATATTTATAGATTTGTAATGAAAATGAACTGATTTTCGAGCATCATATGTTAACTGATGGGCCTGGTGATCCTTAGAGTAATTTATTTTTTATCTATATATGTATTCCTTTTTACTGAGATCGTTGCAACGCACGACGGGTCTGCTAGTATTTAATAAATGGAACTTTTATTTAAAGTTGAGAGTTTTGATGTGATGTCACATTTCTAAAACACCCCTCGCCCTCTCACACAACGTCACAAATGTGTGGACCCCCCCCTCCCCCCTAGGTGCGTGACATCATTTATGAACGGCCCCCAAGCACAATTAAGACATAAATGGGTGGTTTCCATTAATTAAAAAATAATAGTATCTACAAAATGACAATGGCTGAGGAGCACACCCTCTGGCCCTAGCGGTCCAGGGTCCGTGAGGACACTCAAGTAACTTAACTTAGTTATACTTAGTAAGCTGTGGAAGCCACACTAATGTCACTAACAGTAACAGCTACGAGTGAAGAGCCAGGAGAAAGGTTTGGGGGGGGGGCTAGGAGCAGGAGTCACCGCCATCGCCATCGTCCCTGAGGACAGACGGATGCCATGCCATATATTACCATGCCATATCATGCCATACCAGTATCTACACAGTACAGAACAGACACTTGAGACAGTTTTTCAATACCTAATTGTTTATAATCTCAGAATTTATATTCTAATATTCTACTTCTACATTGACATTCATTATAATGATTATAATAATAATTTAAAAATTTATAGTTTAACTTGTGTCTCAGTCAGTGATTGAAATTCTTCAATTTTTTCTTCTTCTAATATTTAGTATGCGGTAATATGCTATCTATTCTTTTTTATATTAAATTTTTTCTCTTATCTATGCTTTAAATTATTTAACTTACCGGGATTGGAGGTCCAAATAATAGTATAATATCGAAAGTGCATCCATGAGACGCCACCGCCATGACGTTGGCTATAATCACGGAGCCACGGAGATGTGATTCCTCCATCGACAAAAGATATATTTTTTAAACTACTGATTTCAATAATGTTATGCATTATCATTAACTCCACGGGCCGCGGAAACCAAATAATTTTAAAAAAAACGTAAACAAAAAAGTTTTTGACTATAAATCCTTTATTTACGAGACATAAGTAAAAGTATGTTCATTATAATATGCATCACACGACAAACCAAAAATTCCAAAATTTTAGTTATGTCACATATATAAAGGATTTATAGTAAAAAAAATAATTTAAAACCACTACAGTCTGCCTGCTAAATTTCAGCTTGATTTGATCATGGGAAAAGGGTTATATAAACATGTTGAATATAATGTCACCGCGTGACATATTAGCATAAACATTTACAGATCGGGAATCTATTTTTTAAAAGTATCGTCAATATTTTTTATAATACGCACCGCACCGTGCGAAAGGAAAATATTAATAAACAACCCCTTAAAAACAAAGTTTTTGACTATAAATTCCGTATATATGAGACAACTAAATGTATTGATTATGTAAATTATGTTCAAACGCGACAAACATTTACAGACTGACACCGAGAAATATTTCCTGGCTATAAAACCGGGGGAAGGGACGGGAAGGGGTAAGGACATCGACGGGTGGCGTCAACTTGTGAACTCAACTGGGCACGTGAAAGAAAAACAATAACAAACCGTAAATTTGAATTACATATGACATATGATATGTTCCAGTGGCGTAGCTAGAGGGGGGCGGTGGGGGCGGTCCGCCCCGGGCGGCACATATAAGGGGGGCGGCATTTGTAAAGTACAGCCATTGCCGACAACCAACCTTCTTCTTTTGAAGGGGCAAACCATGTGAAAAACAATATTCGTAATTTCGAGTCTTAATTAACGGGTCGCACATTTGTTTAATTTCATAGTGGATGTTATAACTAACGCAAACCCCTTAAAAATATAAGATTTATATTTTTTTAAAAAGGAAAATATTGGTTTGGAAAATTAATCGGTATACGTCACAGATGACACTTTTATATGAAAACTACACACAGAAACACATCACAGCTGGGCCGAATAATACGTGCTATTAATATTGCCCCGACTGTTTTTGGTGGAATTTCCACATGCGCAGAATGATGTGCGAACAAGTACCTACATAGCATGTTGGTTCAAATAATGTGTTTAACTTGCAAGTAGTAATTTATATTACTGTTTCAGTTTTCAGAAAATTATTGTAAGGGAATTATTAAAAATTAAATTTATTTTGTTTTTATTTCATTAAAGTAGGACAAATATTTTTTACTTTTTAAAAATTAAAATACAGTTATCCATTAAAAATGTTACACCTATCCTATTAAAGTAATGTGTAAATAATTTGAATGATGACAAAAATATGAAAATATTCAAATTTTATCCGTTAATAAACACCACAATAGGCATAAATATTTAAAATTGACATCTGAAGAAGTAACTAGTAAAACGATATCAGTTGCTTATTAAAAATAATTTTGATAGCATATTGCAAGATTTTTCTACTTTCTAGTAAAGTAAATGTATAAATACGTTTACATACTAATGTATACCATTTCTTTGTTTGTAAAATAAAATCATTTATCTATAAATACAAAATAAAAGCATATTAATTGGTAATGTTTTTTGGGGTGTAACTTTGGAATATGTTTTGTCTCATTGGGGGGGGGGACCTGTGACCCCAATAACTTTCGTGTGGCCTTTAAAAAAAGTAACTTGTATTTTTATAAGTGTGTGATTATAGGTATATCATTTATCTTATCTTATCTGTTTACAGACGCTCCTTCTATACAGAAGATTATTGCGTCCTACGCTTATCTATGGTTTGTGTTTAGTCCTGCATTTTTATTAGAGATTTAAATGTTGATAAAGTGTTGGTTTTCCTGGATTCTTCTGGCAACCCATTCCACGCCCGAATTCCGGACGGGAAGAAGGAAAACTTGTATGTGTTTGTTATCTTATCTTATCTGTTTACAGACGCTCCTTCTATACAGAAGATTATTGCGTCCTACGCTTATCTATGGTTTGTGTTTAGTCCTGCATTTTTATTAGAGATTTAAATGTTGATAAAGTGTTGGTTTTCCTGGATTCTTCAGGCAACCCATTCCACGCCCGAATTCCGGACGGGAAGAAGGAAAACGTGTATGTGTTTGTTCTTGCATACGGAATAAGAAAGGTGTTTTTATCCTTATGTCTATCTGAGGGTTGTATTAAGTTATCTTTGTGTTGTATTTCTAAATTAGAATTAATTGCTTTATGTATGATTACTACTTTGCTCTTGGTTCTTCTATCCTCTAGTGTTTCAAGGTTTAATGATTTAACTAATGGTGTTACTCTTGTCAGTTTCGAATATTCTCCAGTAATGAATCTGGCAGCTCTTTTTTGAATTTGTTCTAGTTTATCAATGTTTTCTTTGGTGGATGGGTCCCATACAGAAGATGCATATTCTAGTGCAGGTCTCACCAAAGTGAGGTAGCATTTTAGTTTTATATCTCTATTACATTTGTTAAAGTTCCTTTTTTATAAAGCCTAAGGTTTTGTTTGATTTTTTAATAACTTCATTGACATGGGGATTCCATGATAGTTTCTCATTTATTAAGACTCCTAAGTATTTTGCATCTTTAGTTTGGGTCAGTTCTTTTCCATGAATGTAATATTTTGAATTTATTTGTTTCTTTTTCTTTGTTACTCTTAACAGTTGACACTTTTCTGGATGGAAAGACATACTCCAGTTAGTTTCCCATTTTATCAATTCATCTAAGTCTTTTTGTAAAATTTTGCTATCTTGTTCTGATTTAATTGTTCTATAGATTATACAATCATCAGCAAATAGCCTAACTTTTGTACCTGTTGAGATGTTGTTGGGTAAATCATTTATATAAATTAAAAAGAGTAAGGGACCTAGCACAGTTCCTTGTGGAACTCCTGAGTTAACCTTTATTGGTGCAGATTTAGATCCATTAATTATTACAGTTTGCTCCCTGCCCAAAAGGAAGTCTTGGATCCAGTGATGTAAGGAACCTGAGATTCCAAAGTAGTTAAGTTTTTTAAGTAAACTAAGGTGGTGAACTTTGTCAAATGCTTTTGAGAAGTCTAGTAATATTGTATCTATTTGATCATTTTTGTCCAAGCCTTTTGATAGTTCATCTATTAAACCTATTAATTGTGTTTCACATGATCTGTTTTTTCTAAAGCCGTGTTGATGTGGGCATAGGGCATTATATTTGTCAAGGTGGTTAACTATTCTACTATATATTATGTGTTCTAGTAATTTACAGGTGATACTAGTAAGTGATACAGGCCTGTAATTACCAGGGTCTGATTTATCCCCTTTCTTAAAGAGTGGACTTACATTAGCTAATTTCCAATCCTGGGGCACTTTACCCTGGTTTAGAGAGGCTTGAAAGAGAACTACAAGGATTGGGGACAGTTCATTGCTTAGTTCTTTTAATAATCTTGCAGGCAAATCATCTGGGCCAGTAGCTTTGTTTATTTTTAAGTTTTTTAGGAGTGAATGTATACCTATCTCATCTACAGTTATGTTACCTATTTCCTCCATTTTATTTAAATTTATTAAAACTTCCTTGTCGCCTGAGGCAGAAAAAGATGATGCAAAATATGTGTTAAGGATATTAGCTTTAGTTTCATTATCATTATAGGTTTTATTATTTGAGCCTTTTAGTGTGGCTATTCCTGAAGGTTCCATTTTTTTAGATTTGATAAAGGACCATAAGTTTTTATTGTTATCTTTGGTAATTACATTGTTTATATATTCATTTTGGAGGTTCCGACTAAGTTTTTGTGTCAAGTGTTTAATCTTTAAGTATTTTTTGTGTATCCTATATGAATTGGTAGCTTTATATTTCTTAAATAAGTTCTCTTTTAGTTTGCATAGCTTTTTCAATCTAGAATTGAACCAGCATTTGTTAATTTTATTTGATGTTAGTTTTGTTGGAACATTCTCATCCATTATAGTTTTAACTAATGATTATGATTTAACTAACATTATGATTTAACTAATGGTGTTACTCTTGTCAGTTTCGAATATTCTCCAGTAATGACTCTGGCAGCTCTTTTTTGAATTTGTTCTAGTTTATCAATGTTTTCTTTGGTGGATGGGTCCCATACAGAAGATGCATTTTATGCGGCCTCTTTTATTTCTGCTTACATAAATATGGCATGCAATGGTGAAAATGTTTCCCACCTTTAATTCGCTGCAATTACAATTATTGATTTATGTTATTCATTATTTTTTGTCATATAAGTATGTTTTTAGTGTAAGGTTGCACTATACTATCGTAACACGCATGAAGCCATGTAAAACGTCATTAAATAAATTGTCAGTAATCAAATATATAAGTGAAACTTTTATATAAAGTTGCGCATTTTGATGTGGCGTCACATTTATTAAACATCCCCCCTCTTCACACATCGTCACAAATGTGTGAATCCCTCCCACCCCCCAGATGCGTGACGTCATTTATGGACGGCCCCTAAAAGGGGCGGCAAATTGGAGACCGCCCCGGGCGGCAAAAGTTCTAGCTACGCCACTGATATGTTCTATAGAAATAAACTAAAAATGCATTAATTTAATTACGGTACTTTCGATCGATCTGAACTTTAGATACAATGCATTGTTAGGTGACACGAGTCTATGTCCCAAATTTCAGATCGATGGCATCACGGGAAGTGGGTTATTTTTTACTTTTGTTTTTCCGCCCGCCCGCGAACGACAGAGAGAGATGATGAGATAACGACTGACACGATTTCGAAGTTAATTATAAGTATAAGGGATTTAATTAAACAACCCCGTAAAAACAAAGGTTTTGACTATAAATCCCTTATGTATGACATAACTAAAAGTATTGATTATGTTCAAAGACAAACATTTACAGACTGAAACCGAATTATCTCCCCTGGCTAGAAAAAACCGGGGCAAGGGCCGGGAGAGGGTGTGGACATCGACGGGTGGCATCAACGCGTGAACTTTCAATCGATCTGAAATTTTGATACAATGCATTGTTAGGTGACACGAGTCTATGTCCCAAATTTCAGCTCGATGGCATCACGGGAAGTGGGTCATTTTTACTTTTGTTTTTCCGTCCGACGCACGAAGAGATGACGAGAGACAGAGAGACAAGATTTTGAAGTTAATATAAGGGATATAATAAACAACCCCCTTAATAACAAAGTTTTTGACTATAAATCCCTTATATATTAGACATAATTAAAAGTATTGATCATGTTCAAACGCGACAAACATTTACAGACTTAATCTGCCTTAACTCTCCTTTGCTGTATAACCCCGAAGGGGGGGGGTAGGAGATGGGAAAGGTCTGGTCACCGATTGCTGGACCGAGCTCAGTGTGACACGTAAAATGTATACAAATGCATGCCGGTGTAACAGGCCAGATTAAACCCCTGACCAGAATATACCCGGGTATAATCTGGCCTAGTTAATTAATCTGCATTCAAAAGAACTTCTGACCTCGTCGCGCCCTATTATTTTATTTTAAACCAGCCGTATTTCTTTTGAAATCCATAAATATAAATGAGTATAGTATAAAGTTGCGAATGGTGGCAACCTTGTTGGATTAGGCCAATCTTTACAGAGTCATCTAATCGGATTTCGCAACTTTAAAAACACATGTTTGGTCACTATAAAATAACCTCCAAAACGACGAGTGCTCAAACTTTGTCTACCATGGAAGATCAACTGTATGATCAGCTTTTACAATCCTACTCTACAACGAAATTTAAGTGCCCCAGTGGATCCATGACTAACCTTCAGAGAAACGGTCAAATGCCAAGTCACAATTTAGACAAACTGGAAAGCCTTTTCAAGCAAAAGAGGGGATTGTTTCTTTACCATGGTGAAAAGAAAGTTCTCAATAAGTCACCTGCCAAATATCCTGAAGACGTTTCATGTCAACCCAAATTTCGACGACCATTTTGGCAGAGATAAGACAGCCACAATCTCTGAACGCTGTTATTGGAAGAGAATGAAGCATCACGTACACCAATATGTCAACGCCTAACAAAATGTTTTGTCCTAAAGCCAAAATCCCAGCAAGAAGGCACCACCACTGAACAATATACCAGTGCATACCAAATCTGTACATGCCTCAACCAGGTGCACTGCTTTTGAAATTATGTATGGACGAAAAGCCCAGCTACCTATGGATCTCAGGCCAGCGGAAGATGGAACAGTTTACCATTAACAAATATGAACAATGTCAACGTCGATGTGCTGAACACACTTACAGCAATTCAAAAAATGCTGAATCTAACCGTGAATACCAATATCCACCCAGCCCAGTCGAAACAAGAGTGTAACTTTGATCGCAGAAATACAAGCAACCAAGAAATAACTGATTATTCCATAGTGTATATAATCTTTAATGAAAGACGCCTAAGATGGCTAGGACATGTGAAAAGAATGTGCCCGTGTCGCATCCCCAAGGACCTCCTATATGGAGAACTGGTATCGGGAAAGAGGAAGACAAGTCGCCCATGTCTCCGATTTAAGGATGTCTGCCTTAAGGACTTTAAAGCAGCCAGAATAAGGACAAGTGACTGGGAGTGTAAAGCAGAAGACCGATCTAAGTGGCGCACAGTTTTCAAAGAAAACGTAAAGTAGCCGAAGAGCGCAGGATGAACGAGGCTATAGACAGAAGAGCTCTGAGAAAGGCCAAAACATTGGGAAGCACAAAACTCGTTTGCACCATCGTCTCACGAGACGGAAGGTTGCTGATGCCTACAATGTCAGTAACCTAAAAGTTTGCAGCAATAAACAGGGCTCTTCACCCAATCAGTGCCCTGATGATTCTGTTAAAGGTACTGTCAATTGGAGCCTACAAAAAAAAAGGAAAGCCCAGGTGAAAAAACATCATTGTGATACAACCTGTCTCAAAACAAATGCAGATTAGGACTTTTAACCCACTAACAATTTCAAGAAGAAAGCGTCTTAGCACAACTATGGCCTTACTTTTGACAAAATTGTTTATTATAGCCGCACTCGAGATCTTGAACTACCCAGGCGTACATATTAAACGAAAGGGGGGGGGCGGTTACTTCAGGGCCATAAGCTACATTCTGACAGAGGACAACCACATGACAACCACATGACAACCACAGGACAACCACATGACAACCACAGGACAACCACATGACAACCACATGACAACCACATGACAACCACATGACAACCACATGACAACCACATGACAACCACAGGACAACCACATGACAACCACATGACAACCACATGACAACCACATGACAACCACATGACAACCACATGACAACCACATGACAACCACATGACAACCACATCCTCCTAGATATAAAGTAATTCTACACATGAACACTGGCATTACATAACAACTGTATGACTACTTGAATCAAAATGTGAAATGGGTTGCCTGAGGAAACAAGGAAAACCAACATTATCAACATTTAAAGCTCTAATAAAAGGCAAGACTAGACATAAACCAATGATAAGCGTAGGACGTAATAATCTTCTGTATAGAGGAGCGTCTGTAAATGATAAGATAATATAAAGATAAGGAATCCAAAGTGTTCGCACGCGTTTGAAAAGCAACAAATATAACCAAGCTTAAATTATTGTTTTAAAATAATCATGTATTGCTATATTAAGTTAATGTTAGATGAAAAAAAGAAAAAGCACTGGTTCCATAAATATTTGTATAGACTGTAACTTTTGATCTTGAATCGTCGAAATTGTATAAGATTTCATAATTTAAAAACAAGACAACGACATCATCATTTTCAATTAACAGGTCATGCTCCTTTCATTCATCGTAAAATATTTTTATAACTATTATTTTATTTTAATTAAAACAATGTCGATACTTAAGGAAAGAGTTTAACTTCTCTGACAGAGCTAAAACATGAAGAGAAAGTCTAAAAAGTTGCTCATCAATTTTTTTTACTATATATCTCCATGTTGTCAAAGGGGTATATTCTGGCCTGAGGGGGTATATTCTGGCCTAGGCCAGTTTAACCCCGGGGGTATATTCTGGTCAGGGGTTTAATCTGGCCTGTTACACCGGTACATCGATGGGTGGCGTCAACGCATGAACTCAACTGGCACGTGGAAGAAAAACAATAACAAACTGTGAAATTGAATAACATATTATGTTATATAGAGATAAACTAAAAATGCATTAATTTCATTACGGTACGTTCGATCGATCTGAAATTTTGATACGATGCATTGTTAGGTGACACGAGTCTATTTGCCAAATTTTAGCTCGATGGCATCACGGAAAGTGTGTCATTTTTTACTTTTGTTTTTCCGCCCGACGTACAAAGAGATGACGACAGACAGAGAGACAAGATTTTGAAGTTAATGTAAGGGATTTAAAAAGGTTGTTCAATATAATACGCACCGCCAATGTCTAGCACAAAAATTTACATGCTACACAGAGATACATAGAGATAATCTAAGAATTCATTCATTTAATTTCAGTACATTCGATCGATGTGAAAATTTGATAGATCATTTTTATCGTTGCCACGAGTCTGCCTGCAAAATTTCAGCATACGGAAAATGGGGGTTAAAAATCGATCTAAAGTTTTTTCGGCAAACAATCAAACAAACAATCAAGCAGACGCCACGAGTTAATATAAAGGATTTTAAAAGTGGCATATTGAAGGGGTAAAAACCTCGGTTTGCACTTTTGTTAGAGGCAGCTAATTCCTTGTTTACAGGGTGGCTCAAAAAAAGTGTGACCATCTTGTATAATTTCAAATAATAATTTTTTTTGTAACTGTTTTCTACAAAACATCAAGTAAATTGTTGCCAAATGTTAATTTATATAAAATCAGAATTCAAATTCAATGTGTCCTCCTCGGTTCTCAACAGTTTTTTCTAAACGTCTTCGCCACTGGTCAGTGCTCTTGTTTATAAACCGCTAATACAAATGTTGCCACTCTTCAACAATGACCAATTTCAGTTGTTCTATTGTTTCAAATTTACGACGAAGTTAACAAAATAATGACGTCATACGTTGAGTTAGTAAGTAAGAATAATTATACGGTTTGAAAACCGCTCAAAACATAATTTTATATATATTGCACAAGATTGCTCTAGGCGGTCTCACGTTTTTTGGGCCACCCTGTATTTGGTTAAAATAATGTGGAGCTTTTTATCTATAAATAAGAATAGCCGGGGAAGAAATTTGAAAAAAAAACAAAAAACATAATTTTTTTTTAATTGATGGAACTGATCTGTTACAGTTACAGACTCTCATTCTTTATAGGATATTATTGCGTCCTACCCTTATACATGGTTTATGTCAAGTCTTGCATCTTTATGTCTTTAAGGGGCCGTCCATAAATGACGTCACGCAATTTTGGCCGATTTTCACCCCCCCCCCTCGTCAACCGTCGTCACAAAAACTTAGACCCCCCTCCTTCAATGTGACGTCAAAAGCTTTGCGCCCCCCCCCCTATAAAAGCCATTTTCTATTTGAAAGTGAGCATTTTTCAAATAACATTTTTGTCATTTAAGTATTTATTTAGTGTTAGACTGCACTCTAATATCGTAACATGTGTGAAGCCCATGTAAAACGTCATTAAATAAATTTTACACCATCAAATACTTAAGTGGAACTTTTATTTAAAGTTGCGCGTTTTGATGTGACTTCCCATTTCTTAAACACCCCCTCCCCTACGTCACACTTAGTTACAAATGGTCGACCCCCCTACCCCTAGGTGCGTGGCGTCATTTATGGACGGCCCCTAAATTAATGTTGATAGAGTATGTTTAAGCGCATGTTTCATCATTGTTGAGCTTTTTATATAATATCCTTTGTTTTGTAACATAAGGCATAAGCATACCAAATAAATCAATTTTTTGCTCATTAAATGATTTAATATCTGACAGAATCTAAATCTCCAAGTATCAATTCATGATTTAAGTTTAAGTGCTCAAAACAACAAACATTTTTGCAATTAGAAGAAATTAGACACCAGACTTAGAAATAATGAATTATTGAAAAGGACAGTAACATCCAGAGGCAAGAGTAAAAAAATAATATTTTTTTTTAAAGGGAAACGGTTATTGTTCGAATGATTTACATCAGGGGTGGGAAGAATGCGACCCGTTACGGTGTTCTGTGCGGCACACAGAAGCTTGCATCAATGTAGAAAAAGGCAATAAATTTATGTTCAAGATACATGTTTGTGCTTGATCTGAGTACAAATTCTGTTCAGGTGCGGCCCCTTGATGTTTTATTTCTTACTAATGCGGCCCTCAGCCTGAAAAGTTTGACCGCCACTGATTTACATTATTCCTGGCTAATCAGAATTTTCCTTTTCATGACGACAGAGAACACTGCTAGTGCAAAATAGGCAATATTTTTGATCAGGTGCATCCGCTTTCAAAGTAGAATACTGTAAGTCCCAGAACATCATTTAAAAATGAAAATGGTCCAAAAACATTCAACCACGTATTACACGTATATGTCTTCTCAAATTCGAAGTGAACTCAATGGCGTTTTAGGATGTAAAGTTCGCCAAAAATAGCCAGTCATGTACAAAAGACCACATATTATTCCAGAATATTAGATATCACTACATATATTTCACATAAGAATCAAACAAGCTAAGTTTTGCGCGATGTGAAAATTGAAAACCAGAGCGTAGAAGTTGTAGAACCTTTCAATATTTAATTGAAACAAAACAACAACAAAAAGTGATAATGCATACAAAATTTCGGACATTATTTTTATGTTAGCTTAATATAATAAGATGCAGAGGTCACACGTATACTAATAATGCTAGCATGGCTTGAAAATACACAGGAGTTCAACAAAGACATGTATCTAATGCCGAATTTTTACTTTACTCAAAGAATAATTCATTTAACCTTGTTTATTTACATGTTTGAGAAAGGGTGGCCTCTACGGGGCTCGACGGACGAGTAGGGTCGTGGACCTGACCGCGACCAGAAACCGACAATACTGGCAAGCAATGCCGAAGTCCATTATGTTAGGTGCTAATTACATATGATTACAGTCACTGTACGGATCTTAGGCAAATCATCTAGATGCAATATCGATGACGAAAACCAAAGTATCCGTTGAGGGTAGGGTTACTCCGAAGCGACCGTTTCGCCCCCTCATTTTTTTACTAGCAACACAGCTGTTACGTCCCCTTGGGGGGCTGAGGGGGTCTTCCGGGAAGACCCATAAAGAGCACTAGGCTCGAGGCTACTGATTTTCTTCCACATGTAGGTTCATTTACATGCTCTTTCAACTGAAATGAACTCTTTAACTTTTTTGGCTTTTGCACATTCCTTGTCCATAGCCTACAACTTAATGCGATTAATTCATGTTAATACAACTACCATCTACCCGACCCAAATTAACATAGGCCTACACATGACTGTGCCGTCGGATCAGGTGCCATCCACATGAAAATCTTCGAAGATCAGTTTACCAAACTACTTCGTTGTACGTATTGTCTATTTCATTTTCAAATATTTCTTTAAAATTCCTAAAATTCTCATTTAAACAATCAATAATTTCTTTGCTTTACCTGTCTACATACAACAATATTTAAACTTTATTATAATTTTCCTTCAACCTTCTTACATAATGTATAGAGAAAATGATAATGTCAAGCCTTTCTTGTTCCTTTCCATCTCTGCAGAGTAACTTGCACGCTTTCAGGAGTCTTGTAAACAGTCTCAAGCTTAGATTTCATTATTCACACAGGGTCCCGAAAGTTCTTTTTAAAGATGCCCTATACGTAGGTAAAGAATGAGCTGCATTCCTTTCACAATCGATTGTCTCAGGGGCAGCAGCCTTCTGGACTCGTTTGGAGTTGTATTTTTCCCCTGCATTGTATGTTCATTGTAAGGGTCAAATACATAATGAGCTACGTGGTTCTACACAGGGTGGATTAACTGGGACGGTTAGTATTCTTCCCTTCTGTAAGTCGTAAGAGGACCGTCACGTCATCTTCTCTCCATACCCATTTATTCAGGATTTGTAATCTGTTTTTTTTTCCGTGTCGAAACTAAGGTATCGTTGAGGTCATTTTAAACGTATACCCATTTTTAAATTAAGCGGTGTTGTACACTACACGATTTTGCTATGACTATGAATTCCTCGATGTTGTGGGTGAGTCTCAGAGCCTGGTTTTGGATTATGCCTATATTCTCCAATGTCAAACTGTAGTCCATCATATAACTAATACTAACCAGGAATAAAGCACTGAGTGACTAAGTATGCTTTCTTAAGCGCCCAATTTTCCCCTTACCTTTTCTATACATCACTATTTATTCTTCCATCATATTTTGAAAATACGCAGAGTTGGGCGGGGGTGATATTAGAAGGTTAAGATCCCCCCCCCCGGCCTTTCTGTCAAGTCGGTTACAAGAGATTGACTTGGTCCATTTCAAATGTGAAACAATCTTCAAGCAGTTTGGGATAATTCGATTGGCTTAACCAAGAACTGACAACAGTGCTCAAGTAATCTCACCTTAAAAAACCTTAATCATTGTTTAAGGCTTAAGGGAAAAACTGCGGACCGTAAACATGAGAAAAACACTAGTAAAAAGGCACAATCAGCTATCCCACTTCAAAAGTACTAGCAAGTCCTTAAACTTTAAAAAGAAGAAACAACTTTGTTAAATTCATTTAAATAATTACAAGCAAAATATAGCTACAATCCCACATTATCTTTACATGAGGAAGACAAGAAACCTTTCTTATTTGTATCAATTCATTATATCTTCGTATTACCATATAACGTCTTGGAGACTTCAAATGATTTGTGGAAAGCTTATTTCTACAACTATGACATGATTGAATGGGTTAGTCAGTGGAAAAGAGACACGCGGTTTTTAATTGACACCTTAATCGTGTATTAAAATCCTTGTGCTTAACAATAAAATAATTCGGCTGAATTTCAAGTAGGATCTATCCACCTTTATATTAAATATTAACCCCCAACTAAAACTTAAATGATATGTATTTCAGCTTCTCCAAATATAAACAAGAAATACACAACAAATGACGTCACAGATTTTGCTACAAAATATTATCAAGAGATCGACACACAAGGAGGGACAGACGCCGATGTAAGAGTGAGAATTGGCAAAGCAAGATCATCATTTAAACAGCTAAAAAAAAGTTTGGAACTGCAACAACTTGACTCTTCATACCAAGGTCAGGATATTCAACACCACAGTAAAGCATGTCCTACTGTATGGAGCAGAAACATGGCGAATAACAGCAGCCATTGTTAAAAAGCTTCAAGCCTTTATAAATACATGTCTCCGAGCAATTCTCCGAATCCGCTGGCCAAATGTCATCACCAATGACGACCTCTGGCAACGCACACAACAAGAGCCAGTGGAAGAGCTAATACGCCAGCGCAGATGGAGATGGATTGGCCACACTCTCAGAAAGCCTACATCCAGCATTGTGAGACAAGCCCTCACATGGAACCCCCAAGGCAAAAGGAAAAGAGGTCGTCCCAAAATGACCTGGAGAAGAGAACTGGAGGCAGACACAAAAATGAGCGGGCACAGCTGGGGGCAGATTGAGAGACTGGCGCAGGACCGGGATGCCTGGAGAGACTTTGTTCGCGGCCTATGCCCCAGATGGGACGAAGGGCGATGATGATTATCAAGAGAGGGAAAAACAATCATATAATTTAAAGTTTTTATTTTAAATGTGAAGTGATAAATTATTTTAAAAATTCAAAAGCATGTTATATTAATAAATAAACAGTTAATATATAGTAGTACATGTAATTGTGAAGGTAAATAAAGCTAAAAAAAATTAATAAAAATATCACAGTTGGAATTAAAAGTGAGCAGAAGAGTTTAAAAATCTAACAGTAATTTACATATATTTAAAGAGATAATTCATATTTAATTTAAAGAAATGTTACAACAAGCCAGGCTTATGGAACAACATCAGCAAATGACACCACATTGTTATGGTAGATGTTGAGCCCTCTTAATCTTAGTCAATGATGACAGGTTAGTTACATAATTTTAGACAGTATTATAATAAGTCTTCACAAATTCATTAAATTAGCGGCCTCATTTATGGATGATGACGCATGGACAATGATGATAAGACATATATTAAATCAGCTCTTTTTCACAGCAGTTGCTTTTAAATATATCAGGTTAATGACCACAAGAGCTATAACAGCTATTAACTAATATAATTGTAATCCATAAGGTATTTTTTAAAGTAAAACTTATCTTTATAGTCTCACAAATTTTGAACAATAAAAATTTTCTTAATATTTGGTCTTGAATTTAAGTTATTAAAATTTCTAATACATGTATCTTATTATTTTAAAATTGACTTAAATGTTTTAAACATGGTGGCGGAATGTTTTCAAAAAAGATAAAACATAAAATATTAATAAGAAAAATAAAATAACAGTGATTGTTAAAAAAAAATAATTAACATTACATTATAGCTTGACATGGGTTAATAAATTACATCAACTTATTTAGTTTTTCCTGGAGAGTTTAAATATACTTTAATAACATCAGAGTATATCTCACATGAAAGCAAATTGATACAAAATTAATTTTTTGCTTTAGATGGAAAATTTAGGACACACAATTGGATTCATTTACTGTATTGATATTTTAAAATAAAATTTCCAAGTTTTTGTCTGAACTTGGATATACAATGCATTGGATGGGCTGAGAGAATAGGAAAGAGTTGAAAGTAAAAATACTGAAAGAAGCCTTATAAAGTGGGGTGCTTTACCTGACGCCCTTTGTCTCACAAGGATCTCATAAAATTCAAATTATAATAATGATAAGTTAGATTTTAGATTCCATATTTGACTGTTTTCATTTGAATATTAAAAAATATTTCAACTACAATGAAAGGATTTCACAAATGTTGTATTTTTTGCCAATTATCTTAACTTACTACAAAAATAACCAGTCAAAAAAGATGGCTTGAAATAACCTCTGCCTCAAACAATAGCGGTGGCAATGAATTACCTTCGTACCTATAAAGTTTCTTTAAAAAATAATATTCAAGTGATGCACTTAATAAAAAATAACTTTATAAGAATCCCCAAAAGTTCAACTCACTTGGTATGTCCCATAACACATTTTTTCATGTAACTCAGCTATATTAATCTATAATAACCTCTTTTACAAACAGATAAATATTTTAATTTTATATTTAAAAAAGAGAATTAGACATTTTGAAGAATCTTGTTTTTTCTGTACTAGCTTTAGTTTGACAGACTGACCAACATGTTACAATTAGAGTATTATATTTAATTGTACATTTTTGAGTTGAAGTGTTAATCTTTACATAATTGGTATTTACTTTAGCATTAACATTTTGTAAATCCTTAACTAGGAATGGGCTTCATTTAAAAAAAAATTAATTTCAAAACATACAATTTGACTATTAATTAGAGTGTAAATCCTTTAATAGTATTTGATATTAAAAAGTTTTTTTTTAAAATGTGTTGACATTCCTTGATATATAAAGTACAAAATAGATAAAAATGTCTATCATGTGACAGTGAATATATATTTTAGCAGGATCGTCAGGCCTAAAGATCTAGGTAAAAATATTAATTTGAAATAATTTGAATAAAATTCATTTCCTTTAGTAAATACATTGTATCATAATTTATAATTTCTTTTAGAAACATTTATTTCTGAAAAAAAAAGAGTTTTTATAACTGAAATTTACATACAAATTAACTTAAAATTATGCATGACATGTGTAAATTTGTGATTGTCAATAAAAAAATTGAAATAAAATATTTCATACTTCAGAAAATGAGCATAAACCTGTACAAGCTTAAAAATCCATACATTATTCTAAAATAGTTAAGGATACCTGACACCTGAATATCATTTAAATATATATATATAAAGTATACTTGTTAAATAATGCCAATAATGTTAAGATGAGCATGTTTCATTAAATTACTAAAAGCTAATTCCCTGAAATCAACTTGTTTTAACTTATATGTGTTGCATTGCACAAATTTAATTAAATTTTTTTTAAATTCTCTAATCTTCTTCATCACTTTCTTGTTTAGCTAATTTCTTCAGCAAAGTTTTCTTCTTTTTTACTGGCTTTGCGGTATCTTTTAGGGGAGGTAGCTTTCCCAGGTACTTTGTGCTTTTCTGTGAGTAGCCTGCCATTGTTTCAGTGTCACTATCATCATCTTCATATTTTCTTAGCTCTAGTTTGTAATTATTTTCTTTCTCTTGAAGCCTATTAAATTTATCTCTCTCTTTGAAACTGTTTCTTATTTCAGGTTTAGAATATTCATCTTCATCTTCTTCATCGCTATAGGCACTATTTAAATAACTCTTTTTGTAACTATAATCCCGGGATTGGTATGGATAACTTGGGGAAATTGATGTTCCTGTTTCAAAGGAAGGAGTTGGACTAAGCATGGATGATTTCCTGTTATAATCCTGAGGGCCAAACTGATTCCTGCTCTTAACATTATCAACATATGAAGTATTTAAGCTAGATTCAGTTCTTGGTATTTTCCTGTCGTATCTGTAAACAAATTTTTTTTCCATTAGCAGTTACTTTATAAGAATATAAGTTTTGCTATTATAAAATTTTTCAAGATATTATCATTACAATATTAGGTTTGATTTGAGATTTTAGTTAAAAATATATAAGGAAACCATGTTCATGTTCAAGTCATCACCTGTATTTAGAAGCTGTTGAATTTGCTGAACTTTCTCTAAGCGATTTTTGGGAGTACTGAGCCATGTAAACTCGATCTCTCAGAGTGCTTCTTTGACTGGACCTATATAAATAGATTAGTACCATTCAAAATTATTCTGAGGCACTTACATTTTCAATGGTAGAAATTTAACATTTCCTAATTAAATGGAAAATAAAAATTGTGTTCTTTTGTTAAAAATTGAAACTTCTAAAATAGTAAATTTTATTTAAAATTTATAAACAACTGGCCTTATAAAATAACATTGACAATAATAAAATTTTAATGCTTTATTTTTTTACATATTGGATTATTTATAAAACTTGAAGAATATTTTGAAATTATCAAAAAAAGTTATAACCTCTCACATAATCTAATTTAAATAATTGTACATTACAGTACATTGTTGAATACTGAAGTGTTTCAACTAGCTTTATATTTATGTCAATAATAAAACATTTAGATAATTTGTATATCTCTCAAAATGATTTTGTGTTATATATGAGCACATGTTCTAACATATTTATTTTACAGGTTTTTAAAAGAAACATTCACAATATCAAAAAGACTTCTTTGAAGTCTTTGTTAAATGTGAATCAATATTTAAACAGTCAATTTAAAATTTAGTGCTTTTTTTTTCTTTTTAATACATGTTTCACTTTTTTATTTGTATACTAATATAATAGTTTAATCAGCAAGTTGGCTTTACATTATAGAAAAATTACAAATGCATAAAATTAAAAGCTTAAAAATATCCAACATGCATTGATATATTTATAGATAATTTTGAGGAGGTTTTTGATTTTGAAAAATTAAATCATCCCATCACATTTAAACTCATCACAATATTTGAATACAAAATCATAGATTTTATAAGGGTTTTGTACTCTAAAAAAACTAATTTTTACCTATACATTTATATATATATATATATTTTTAAAATCTTTATATTTTATATAAACTGTATATTTTAGATAAATGAAATATATATACATGTAAAACTGTTCATTTGGGGCCAGAGGCTCTGCATTTAACTATTTTTAAAATATATATATGAGCTTTACGAACACAGTTTAAAATACAGCTTATGAATTAATATCATATTAATATGGTCCCATAATCAGATGGTGTCCCATACCCCAAAATAATTCCATTTTGTGATGGAATCCCATTTCCAGTGGTTTTGTCAACTATATGAAATATCATTTCCTGGTAGGATACCATTCCTGGTGAGGTATCTTCCAGGTGAGATAACATTTTGGATGGGATCATCTTATCAATACAGACGCTCCTTCTATGCAGAAGATAATTGCGTCCACAGACCATGACAGATGATCTGTTGGCAAGTGATTCAGCATTCACAGGCCACGGCTTTGTGGGTTCCACGCATTATCCAGCCGCTTTACTAGTGTTAGGTACCCATTCGGAGCTGGGTGACTCAGGGACCCCTAGGCCCCAGGAACAAATCTTTGCTTTGACATGGATTCGAACCCGTGACCATCGGTACGCCAGTCGAGCGCGCTGCCACTCGACCACCATAAAGGTATCAACCAAACTTTGTTGAGATCCATTTTTTTACTGTTATCTCATTCTTCAACTTTGATTGTACAAACGCCATAAACCATTACAAGAGAAAAATAATTTGAGTCTTTGAAATACAGTAATCTCATTAGGGAAAACTCATATAAAAATTTAGAAACATTAAAATAAATTTATCACCTTTACATATCACACTGTGGGGACAGCCCACACTTTTTACTTTACATCCAATTGGCCAAAACACCCAGTCCATTGAGTGGTACTGCAGAGTTATCCCCTTGAAATATATACCTCCCGCACCACCCAGCCAAACTTTCTTTAAATGAAGCCCCAGGTAATTCATGTTCTTATTAAATTAATAAAAACAGCCCCCCCCCCAACCTTTTCCATCTGCCCAGGGTTTTAATGGGATGTCTTTTAAAGGGATATAATATCTACAGTAGGTTATCTACAGTATGATTAGTTACCTAAAGTAGCTAGTTGCTTAAGAGCAATTTCACAGACTGCATATTTAGAATCACTGGTACAGTCAGTGGCGTAGCTAGGAGGGGGGGGGGCGGTGGGGGCGGTCCGCCCCAGGCGGCACTCATTTAGGGGCGGCATTTGTGGGAATTTCAAAAGTAAAATCATTTCCGACAACTGCCCTTTTTCTTTTGAAGGTGGAAAACCAAGGTGAAACAAAAATATGCGTAATTTGTAGTCTTAATTAACGGATTCGCAAACATTTGTTTGATTACATTGTGCTTGTTATAACTAACGCAAAACCGTTCAAAAAATTGTAATCGCTCAAAACGTATCCATTTGTTTGGAAAAGCGGTAGAACAAGAAGTACAACGAGAAATGTTTTTATCCATGAATGGAATTATAAAATAAAATAAAATAACGCTTTGATGAGTTGCATGTCCTTGCAAGAAAATATTTGTATATAATACCGTGTAACCTACTAAAACTAAACACATATTCTGTAGGCCTGAGACTAGTCTCTTAATGCCTTGGCTAATACCTGGGCAACCTGCTCCATCTGATGAGCAGTGCCATACAACATCGTCTTAACGTGGGACTCTTTTGCCTCCCTAACCTCCCGGCTATGTCTAGCTCGGGACAAGACGTCAGCAGGTGTAAGACTGTCTCAGAGGCTTGGTTGCAATGACGGCAGTTCAAGTCCCTGTTGAGGTCTAGCCTGTGAAAGTACGAATTGGTTGGGCAGTGCTCTGTTCTCATTCGAGTCATTAAACTCTGGTGTTTGCGACTCAAGTTCCACCACTGGTCTGAACGGCTTGGCCTGGGCATGTTATCGAAAACCCCACTGGCTGTCGTGTTGTCAGCCCACTCCTGGTACCACTTGTTCCTTAAGTGGTCCTTTAGCCAGGTTTTAGCGCCGAGATAAGTAACTGGGGCATCTGGTTGGGGCAGGGCTGCTCCTGCTTTTGCCAGAGAGTCTGCTTTTTCATTGCCATCAACATTCACGTGACTCGGGATCAACTGCACTGTCACCTTACCCCCAAGTCTTTCGAGCTTACCCACGTCTTGGATATTGAAAGAAAAAGGATCCTAGTTTTTATAGCTGTACCTACACTACAAGAAGAGGCATTATGCTCGAAAAGAAAAACGGGTGAAAAAAGGCCCTCTTGATCTATTAAAATTTATTCAACAGTATAGATTGGACAATTCTGTATCCAACATTGTAATTTTGCTTTTAATTTTTTCAACTATTTATATCAGTGTCGCTAGTTGTGAAAGGAGCTTCTCTAAACTGAAGTTGATAAAAAATTATCTTCGTTCCACAATGAGCGATTAAAGACAACAGAATCTTGCAATGGTGTCCATAGAACAAGATATTACAAATTATTTTAATCTTGATAGCATAATACACGATTTTTCTATTATGAAAGTTAGGCAAGTAAATGTATAAATATGTTTACAATTTACACTAGTTTGTGCTGCGGCGCCGTGGCGCCTGCAGGGCCCCCTTTTTTTAAGGGCGCCCACCTTTTCAAAAGCCCAACTAACTTGTCCTTGTATGATAAATACGTAATATTAAACTTTCTTAAAGGGAGGCGTTATACGGAGATATCTCCGAATAACGCCAGGCATTATACGGAGATTTCTCCCAATAACTCTCGGCGTTATACGGAGATTTCTTTTTTAAAAAACAAACAAAATTTCCGTTCTAATTTAATATATATTAATTATATGTACCTATCATAGCTTAAAATTTATTTCAAAAAGATTTATGATTTTAAAATTAATTTTGTAAAACTAAAAGCAAAGAGAACGGTGCGCTCGATAAATCGTATTTTTGGTTGCTATATTTGTTGTTTTTTCAATTTTAATTAAAAAAATTAGACAACTAAACCTAACCCAGACCCTAAAACTACAACCTTAAAAAAAGAAAAGACTTAAACGAAAATCTTTTTCTATTTTAATTTAAAAAATAGACAACTAAACCTAACCCAGACCCTAAAACTGAAACTACAACCTTAAAAAAAAAGACTCAAACGAAACTAGAACCTCCACTTAACAGTTCAAGAATCTAATGTCCTAACCGTGAGACCACAGAAGCCCACGAATCGTATGAATTTTAAAAAATCTTATATCAAATTGGCAAGAAATTTGCGTATGACGCTAAGAATCATGGGAAATATCTGTCTATAACGCCCAGCGTTATACGGAGATATCTCCGAATAATCACTTCGTTCTTAAATGTACACAAAGTATTTTATAATAAGGGTTTTTTTGTGTGCAAAAGCCCAAGTAACTTATCCTTGTATGATAAATACGAAATATTCCTGAAATGTACACAAAGTATGTATATAATATTTTTTACAGTGCTAATCACCACACGATTTTTAAGTTAATTTTAGAAAGCAGAGCACCAAATTACTGCACCAAAAAATAACTGTTTGAGTCAGTCAGCACTGTTTACAACACAAATGCTGACGTCATAGGTTCGTGCGTTGTTTGGTTAATGTTAATCTGGAAACCAAAAGGATTATGATTTAGCTTTAGGCCACAGGCAGCGATAATTAAGCGCAATATATATATGATACTAATGTATACCATTTCTTTGTTTGTAAAAAAAAAGTAATTGGTAATTATTATTTTGGGGGGGGGGTGTAAATTTGGAATATGTTTTGTTTCATTGGGGGGGGGGACCTGCGACCTCAGTAACTTTCTTGTGGCCTTTAAAAAAGTATCTTGTATTTTTATAAATGTGTATTTATAGGTATATAATCTTATGCGGCCTCTTTTATTACTGCTTACATAAATATGGCATGCAATGGTAAACATGTTCCCAACCTTTACTTCGTTTCAATTATAAGTATTTATTCATGTTTATTAATTTTTAAAAACCATAATATAATCGACTAAGTGGCCCTCCATAAATGACGTCACGCTATTTTTGGCTGATTTTTTCACTCCCTCCCCCCTCGTTAGTAGTCGTTACACGTCGTCACAAAAACTTAGACCGCTTCTTCAATAAGACGTCTCAAAGCTTTGACCCCCCCCCTCCATAAAAGCCGTATTTTCTGTTTGAAAATAAGCATGTTTCAAATTAAATTTTTGCCATTTAAGTATGTTTTAGTGTAACGCTGCATTCTAATATCGTAACACGCGTGTTACATAAACGTCATTAAATAAAGTGTCTGTAATCAAATATTAAAGTGGAAATTTATTTCAAGTTGCGCGTTTTGACGTGACGTCACATTTCTTAAACACCCCTCCACCCTCGTCACAAACGTGTGACTCCCTCCCACCCCCAGGTGCCTGACGTCATTTATGGACGGCCCCTAAAAAGGGCGGCAAATTGGGGACCGCCCCGGGCGGCAAAAGTTCTAGCTACGCCACTGGGTACGGTCCATACCTCATATCTAGGGGGCAACAAGTAACCATGATCCCTACCCTGATTCTGCCTCATACAGATAACTTTACTATGGCAATAGCCAATGCCTTGCCTACAACATACATTGTTGCAAGCCCTGGGAGAGATTGATGCTAATGTTAACTAAATGGTTGTAGAATTAATGGGTTTCTTAACGCTACCCTGAAAAACACCAGATAGATTGGCTGTAATAAATATATGGTATATAAAAATACATTAAGCATGCTAAAATCTCTCTTGTTTTTAAGTTTTGTTACATAAAATAGATGCATCCCATGGAGGTCAAATTAAATTTTATATTTCTAAAATTGTTTTTTAAAATGATTTTATATAAATATGCATTGATGGACCATATTTGTACCAAGGTCTTTTGCAAAATGGATTAAAATTTCTGGATAGCTTAAGATCAATGTTCTCTCTAAGGTTTGTTGGTCCATGATCAAAGTGAAAAAAATCGTGTGCAAAGTTGCACAGCAACCATTTATTGTGCAATATTTTACAAAATTTGCTGCACGGTAACTCTAAACTGCTGTGCGGCGGCAGTCAGATAACTGCGCAGCTTAAAGAGAACATTGTTTAAGATTATTATTCAGCCATCTAAAAAAAGATTTTCACAGCCTATGTATAATATTTCGAAATAATAGTTAATACAGATTATATGCATGCATCTCTAAAGTTTCAATCCCGATGTCCCAAAAATCACAAGTGTGAGTAAAAAAAATTGAGAAGTGTAGATGGTCAAGTATCAAGCACCACCAAGCATGTATAATTTTTTCTCTTAAATGTATGAATAGCTGAGCATTTTAAATATGTAGTTGAGTGTATTTTTGTTTTGTTGTTTTTTTTAAAACTGAAAATAATTCTTTAACAACACTCAGTTAAAAGATCAACATTCAGAAACATAAAGATATAGAGATATGCATTACAATTCAGAATGTTAAATGCAACACCACAGCAATCTTAGAATTAAAAAAAAAGTTCATATTTCAGTTTAAATAATTTTAGAGGCATTATAATTAAGAATCATATCACAGAAAATAGTCTTTTTGGAAATGTACATACAGGTGCTAGTTGTCTGCAAGATAAATGTTAGTTATATTATATATCTATGAATAACAATTAAGTTAAACAAAACCTTTACCATTAATATCCATAATATATTTATTAACACTAGGGCTGCGGAAATTATCGATTAATTTCTCGATTAATCGTTAAAAATTTTATCGATTAAAATTATTTTAATCGATAAAAATTCGATTAAAATTTAAGAAAATATTTATAATATTTTAAAATTATTTTTATTAATAAATAATAAATTATTAATAATTAATAATAATTTATATATATTTTTTTACGTACAAACATCTCCCGCGTAATATTAAAATTTATTTTATTAATTTATGTTGACCGGCAGACGTCAACTATAAAATGGCTGACAGCCAGAGCCGTCATTACACCATTTTGAGCCCCCGGGCAAAGAAATAGTGTTGGGCCCTTCCCCCGCAGGAATAAAAAATGAATATACATAATATATATAAATAAACATATTCCCATGGGGCCCATATGCTCGTGGGCCCCCGGGCAAATGCCCAACAGGCCTATGCGTTAAGACGGCCCCGCTGACAGCATCAGCGCAGTTAAATTTAAACATATAACTAGAAAGTTGAGCAAATATGTTGTTTTTAAGCTAACTGCGGATGGCAAAGTCGAAGATGGTGAAAACGTTTACTGTGTCCACTGCCATAAACAATTCTCTTTTAAAGGATCAAATACATCGCTGATGTACCACCTTCAGCACAAATCAAGTATCAACACATTGTCATGAAATTTTTTTCAAAATATTCTTAATTTTCAATGTCTGTGAGAAATGTTCAGTTTAATGACGTCATAAATTTCTATTTTTGGTTTTAATCGAAATTATCGATTAATTAATCGATAATTTTTCAAAAGTTAACGATTAAATTTAAATTAATCGATAACAGCCCTAATTAACACGAATTTTATTAGTGTAAATAGAAAGTGACAAAAAATTGCTGTTGAGGTTTTGTGACATTGAGTTCCATCCATAAAAGATATCTCTTTATTTCGACCAATTTCTATCCCAACTCTCCCCCATCATCAATTAGTGTCACATACTTCCCTACCCCTTTTTTATCATTCTATATCCCTGAAATCATTTATGGAATAACCCATAATTGAGAATTTTTATATCTTCATAACATTATACACATTTTAACAGCTGAACATTTTTCAGAATGTAAATCTGCTTACATTTTAGATGGTGATTTCTTGTCCTCTTCATCGATGAGGTTTAACATTTCTGTAATTGCTTTCTCTGTCTTTCCAGGAAATAACATGTGTAGAACATCTAGCAATTCATTGCGTTCAAAGCCACCAATTTTTATAAGTCCTGCAAGAAACTCTAACTCCTGTGGATTTATATTTATTTTCATTTAAAACTTCCATAACTTATGCGCCTTGTTCAATATGTTTTATTTTTTAAAAACTGTTTAAAAAAACTACTTTGAATAAATATAAACTTGTATAAAAATTTACCCTTGCCATATGAAGATTCTTTCCTATGAATGTATTTACATTTTATTCTTTTCAAACTATTTTTTAATAATTTTTGAAATATTAAAAAAGTTATATTTCCAGTTTATAAAAAGATCAATATTTTTGTGATAATTATTTGATTTTAATTTATGTTTACTTTCCAGTTTGCCAGCTGACACTGCAAATTAACACAAAACTATTTACTTTTTCCTGCACTTTCTTTTGTTTCTGAAGCTGAAATTCTCTCCTTGTATCCTCTAGTGACTGATTAATCTCTCTCTGCCATTTGTTCCTGTAAAAATGTATTTCATTATTATTTGTATAAATGAAATATATAGGCTCAACAAAAAATAGAAATGAGATCAAAAGGGTTATTTTCAATACAAACTTGAATTTCTCCATCTGCACCAAATGTTTATGCATGATTAGTGCTTGTCTGATTTTGGCACTAGTCTTATTTGTAGCCACTTCTAGAAGCATTTTCAGTTCCTCATCCTGTTTTTGAGACATTTGTTCTTCCCTCTGCTTAAGTCTTTCTTGAAGCTTAAGTTGCAACATCTAAATTTTATAGATAAATCAAAATTTAAAGAATTGTCTTAAAAAGTATAATTTCAGATTGTGACAAAATATATCTAAATATACAAGGGCTTAAATTTCGCCATAATTATTTGAAAAAATCCATTGAAAAAATGCTTGCACATTGCATACTATAATTTAATAACATTTTTTTAAAAAAAAATGCTAACTTTTTCTTGTTTTGCTCTTTCTTTCTCTAATTTCTCATTGAGTTTTTCTTGCTCCTGAAGATCAAGGATAGATATTGGAATTTATTTAATCATAATGTGGAAATGATAAAATAAGACAAAGAGAAAACTACATTATGTACATGTAAAATTTTTTGTCTCACCAGGAAAAACAGGATATGTATTAGATTGAAATATAATTATTTTTTTAATCTTTAAAATTAGGTCATATTGAATTTCTAAAAAAAATGCGAAGACCAATGGACACAATATGTTATAAGCATTGACAGATTTTGGATATTAATGTTTAAGTTTAATAATGCTATTTCATAATTTGTACCTCTTTATGTCTGTTGAGAATCATTTCACATTCTGGTGTAGTCAAGATTCCCCTAGCAGTTAAATCATCTAACATATTTGCTTTCAAATTATTAATAGCTTTCTGTTGCTCATCAATCTTAGCCATCTAAAGGGAAGTAAAATCTAACAATACAATCCCAAAAATGTGATAAGTCAAAAAATATTGTAAGCCTATCTTTATTAGATTAATGAAGAGTAAAAAATAAATGGTCCACATTAATTTTCCTGATAAAAGTAATCAAAGTTCAACAGTAGTATAATAAAAACAAGCAATAAGTATTGTAATTTACATTTGAATTTGACTAGTAGAGTTCACCCCCCTCTTTACTCATTTAGAAAGAAAACAGTACTCAAAATACACACCATGAACAAAAGAATTAAACCCCTGTAAAAATTATCACTACTGGATTTACTTAAACTAACTAAAATATAAAATCTTAACCTCTCTTGCTTTATTTATCTGAAGTGAAACTATTAAGGCACCCAGTCTTTCCTCCTGATCTTTCAGTGCCAAAGCTCTTTCTTTGATCATTTCAATTCGGATCTGAAATGAATTATTTTAACGTGGTGTTATGAGATACTTATACAAATTAATTAAAATTATTAAAGATTTTTAGAGGTGGGGGTGAAAGAGATTCTAAATCCTTTGAAAGAAATATTCTGTTTTTAATCGAAGGTGTATTTTATTAATTAAATTTTTTTTTAATGTAATCAAATAACTCATGGATTCAATGATGATATTTATTGTGTAATATGATTGGGAAAAGAATATGTTTAATATCTATCGTTTTAGACCCAATTATTTTTTGCCATGTAAACATTTCACTTGTGTTAACTGATAACATTGTTCAAAGATTGCATATCACCGGAGATTTCCGTAAATAGGTCCTGGGTTTCTAAACGAAAAATTGATGTTACATGATTGAAATTTTTGTACCAAATAAAGGCCCATTGGCGGTTTATATGAAAACAGAAATGCATGTGCAGGTTCAAAAAACAAATTCTTTTTCCCGGAAATAATTTCCTAAAAAATATTCCGAAAATAGTACAATTGCGGTTTTAGGTTTATAGTTAGAAATTTTATGTTTACCGACAATAAAAAAAAACAACATCAAAATTTATTTTTATAATACTTAATGACAGTGACGATACATCAAAAGTTTCGGTATGGGGGTTTAATAATTTTTTAACCTAATATAAGCCCATGGGCCGGTATACGGAAATACTTTCCGCATACAAGCCCATGGGCTTATGCTTGGGTGGGACTATTTACAGAAATCTTCGGTATAATTTGATAACAGAAATAAAACAAGGAAATGTAACATATGGCACAAACAAAATACTTCTTTTATGAAGTACAAGAATTATGACCTCTTCAAGTTCTTTATCAAAGATGAAGTCAACTCCTTGGATAAGAGCTATTTGCTGCTCAGCATGCTTTTTCCTGATGGTTAGTTCCTTTTCCAAGGTTTCTGGTTCATCCTCTTCACCATTGTCCTCTGCTATCCTCTTATGTTTCTGAAAATAAAAAAAATGAAAGATTTGTTTATCATTGAATTACAAAGGTGAATTAAAAAAATATACACAAAGAGTGAGGGCAGGCTTAAAAGTCAATTAGGTATAAAAGATCTTATAAACACACACAAGCTAGAATTTAATTCTATGCTGCTTTTAGGCATTTTAGCCAATTGCATTTTTTTCCTCTTTAGCTGAAATTTCGGAAAATTATTATTTATAACTCCCTAAGACGTTTTAAAAGCAGCATAAAGCTAGATTTTGCAGTTTATCAACCAAAGTGAACTAAGCAATAAATAATTATATTCTCTGGTTGAGTATGATCAAATGATTTACAGAAAGTGAAATTGTTAAGATCTAAGTGTTTAATTAGTTTTATTTATTCCCATCCCGTCCCTTGTGCATCTGTCTATATGTCGAATGTGGAAATGATCTCTCATCCACAACCACCCAACCTCATAAAATAAAATATTTATTTAAAAACTATTAGCACATAAAATAAAGTTACATCAAATCAACTTAAACTTTTGCTTCCTAAAAAGTGACCTACACCCCAAAGGCAGAAACTTTCTAGATTAAAGATAGGCAAAGGTACGGGATATAAAAATGAATTTAATTAAGTTACACAAATAAAAACTGTGTGGTGATGCAGTGTAAAAAAAAAGTTGCTTGTTTTTTAAAATAATTAGTCAACTTAATTGTTTTTAAATTTATACAACACAAATATATTTCACCTATCCAAAAATAGTAAATCTTAAAACTGAACAATTAAAATTCTTTATTACAGCACAAATTTTATTTTTATCCTTCTATCTGGTGGTGTGGTGGCATATTAAATCCATTTAGATGATCAGCTAGGTAAAATATTAAGTGCAACTGTTTAGTTCAGCCAACAAATATATAATGTCACAAATCATATCACAGTCCCAAAATAACAAAATTAAGTTTATTTAAATTTGTCACTAGGCTAGCTATTATATTGTGATTACTTTGTGAAATCTATCATGTGTAAACACAGGGAAACCTTATTACAATTACAATGAATAATAAAAATGGATTTCACAGATTTGTAGATGATGGCTTTATTTGGAATATTAGAGAGACTCAGAATTTCAAGACAATTATTAAACTTACCAACTTTCTAGTTGGCATTGCAGAACTGTATTTTTCAACTACAATTTACAACACACAAAAATGGCGGACGTGGAGGGTTGTTTAGAATAATATCCAAAAAACTTACAGCAAGTTCTGCATTTTGCTTTTGTTGGAGATCCTCCACTTTTTGGGCTCTTTTAAGGGCAATTTTCTCTTCCAGCATCCTCTTTTGTCTTAGCTTGTTTAAAGTTAAGCTACAATTATTAGAGTAACAGTAATAACATCTCAGCAGTATTTCAAGGTGCATATGATTCTAATTAACAATTGTTAAGTTAAAGAATACCTAAAAAAAGAAGAAGATTTATTTAATATGTTATTACACAGTTTATTACAAAGTTTTAAATCAATAAATACCTGTTTTCAAGTTGAACCATTTGCTTTTCATGTTCTTTCAGAATTTTATCCCTTTCTGAGTCTGACATAGCGACTTGACTACCCAGAAGTTTACTAATTTATAAATGACAAACATATAAAACAATTTAATTCAAAAATACTTTGGATTATTCTTCACAATGAGTAGGGCTTTTTTGTTTTTGTTTTCTTATCTTATTAAGTTTAAATTTAAATATTTTTTTTTAAATTGTGGAACAAAAGAAATATAATTAAAATTGGATTAAAAGTAGAATAACATGAGACATTTATGGGTTACATGAATATAGTTTATAGTTACTTTTAATGACTAACTGATGATTTTAGATCACATTTTCAACTAGCTGTTATAAGTTTCTAGTTTCATTTTTCATTAAAATGTTACTTATGTACTGGGCTTAATTATGACAAATAAATACTTACTCTACAACCTCAGCTTCATACTCCCTCAGGTCATGCTGCTCCTGTTTTTCTTTAGCTCTTATCTGCTCCCATTCTTTTATTCTTTCGTTGAGCTGGTGCTGTAAATAGAGTGGTAAATTGTACACATAACAATAAGGTAATATACTGCCATATAAGTAAGGCTTGGTGAAATAAACGTTCAACAGTCATCTGCTTGACATAAACATGAAGCATATTTTACATTTCATATTGATTTTAAACTAATGTTTTTGTAATCTTCAACTGTAATTAATTATTAGAAAAAATATATTTCATTACGTTTCTGGCCTGAACCATTTCAATTTAATAATGCTACTTTGAAGCTGTTAAGAAATAATAACTTTTCTTTAAATTAATTTTTTTAAGAATATAGACAAAACATTTACTTTTAGGTTAGTCTCCTGATTTCTCTTATTTGTCTTCTGCCTTTCTTCCATCTCTTGAACTGATTTTTTATGCTTTTTAATAATTTTTTCAATTTCATCATCTTGTATTCCTGTCATAAATGTATTTTAATGCTCACAATGATGTTTGAACAATTTCAATTTAAGATATATTCCATTTCCTTTAAAAAATGTTTATTTTCCAAATCCTGATTTAAATATGAAAAAATTATTCTTTAACAACAGCAATTCACATTATTAAAATTAAAACCTAAGTGAGTATTGACATTTTAAAATTAGAATTAAAAAAAAATCTCTGTTAATGATCTTTCTTATACAAAATAATGGAGAAACAAAACTTAAATCTGCGATTATTTTTAAACATAAAACTTGAAAGAAAACGACATAATTGTATCGTTTAACTAAAATGATTGTAGAGACACCAAAATGGAACAAAATTTACCTTCTAATTTTACTTTCTGAATAAGCTGTTGTTCCACTTTATCAAGTTCTTGTTTAGCATTTTGAGACAGTTGTTCTCTCAATGAGAAGAGTCCCTTGGCCTGAGCTTCATCTATTTCATTTTCAACTTGACTTAGCTCCTCACGGTGTTTAGATTTAATGGCTACTAGACCATTCACATAAGAAACAGGATCTGCATAATTCAAAACATTTAAATTTTAACCCTTGTCCTGTCTCAGTCTCATATAACATCATGAAAATTTCAATCCTGTATATAAAATTATTACTCAGATTTTGCAATGACATATCGTAATTAATTCCTTTAAAGTTACCACAAAGTCTTTCTTTAAAAAACAAGTGGGTCACAGCAATACCAAACTCACCAACTGGTCCTTCAGTTTGCAATGCTTTATTTTTTGTAATGTACTCTTGAAGTTGTGCAGAATGAATTTTCATCTGTGAAACAGAGAAAAGACATAGGGGCTTTACTTAATAAACTATCAAATATTTTTATCTAATTTCTAAATGTCTTTTATACGAGAAAAAAGTAAAACATAGGCTTTTCATAAGTCTTCAAACAACAGGAAAATTGCTATATAAATTAAAAAATGACAACTACCTTTTCTGCCAAAGCCATCTGTTTCTCCTGGGTAAGTTTTTTAAACAATTCTTGTTGTTTTATAGCCCTGTTTTTATCATTGGCCTCCTTCACAGCTTCAAGTTGAGCTTTTGTTTCATCCATATAGTCCTCAACTTGTTCAGATGTTAATTTCTTAGATCTTAATTAAACAAGATAAATAATGTCTCTATTTCAATAGCAATGCACTGGATAAATTTAGAGACAAGCAAGAATTTATTGCAAACACACTGATGAATCATGGTTAGATATAAGCATAGATATGATTTAAAGAATACTGGACAGAATTGTAAAATAATTTCAAACTGCTGTGAAACCCTTAAAACAAATATTGATGAACATATAAAGACTAAGATATCCCCAACATTTATTCACTATTAACACATGTAGTTATTATGTGCACATTTAAACTGGTTTTTTAGCAAACATTACTTTTGCTAAAGGATGATAACAGAAAATTGCTATCCTTAAACTCACGTCTTTAACTTTTGAATTAGGTTCACTTGAACTGATGCAATCATATTTAATGATTCAATGTGGTCATCTTCTTGTGTTTCCTAATCATAATATAGAAAAATCATATAGAATTAATTTACAAAATAAATGGTTCAATTTAAATGATTGTGAAAAACTTTTTGAAAAAAAATAAACATTATAATTGATAATCACTGAAATTTATTTGCCTTAATTTCTTTATCATTTAATTGAAGATTACTAACAGTTGCTTTTGCTAAAGCCCTCCTTCTTGCTAATTTTTCTTCTAGAATCATCCTCTGTCTGGAGATCTCATCGTCATATTTACAAGCGATCTCTTCTTGCTGCTGTTTATGCTGTTTCACCAGCCATTGTGCTTTATCACTTGTAAGTTTTCCATTATCAATAACTTCCCTGATAAATTTTTGCAGAATTTCCTTTGTATGCATGCGTTTCCTAATAGCATATTCCTGAAGAAAAAAAAACATTTAGAAGGAAAAAATATTGCTCTATTTTTATCAAGTGATTTGTTTTGTTATTTGTCAATGAAAGACCAATGCTTTAAGCAGTTGCAGACCATCTAATGTACGTGGTGAACAAGACTTACTCAAAAGAAAATATGTAAGCCAGTGAATCACTGAGATCAATAATATTTTTAAAGTAATTAGAATATATTCAATAGAAACTATTCCAAATTAATTATTCCTAAAATTAAAGATTTAGTTATGCATTGAATCATTCAACTTTAGGACAGTTAAACAATCAAACACATACATGTAATTCTATATTAGATTCCAGGAATGTACCCTTTAGAAAAAATCCCCTTTACACAATAGAGGCAGAGATACAAATCTTTCTTTAAATAAATGGCAAAGCTAGATGCCAACAAACCTTCCTAAGTTTTTCAACATCTTCATTTTGTTCAAGAGCAAGATTGTAAATTAACTCATTTTCTTCAATTTCTTGTTGTTTATCTATCAGTTCAATCATTTTCTTTGTGTCCTAGAAAGAAAAAAAAATGAAATAACTTTTATTGCAATTATGAATTGATGCAGATTTTTACAATACAGGAGCTGCTTGTTCCTGCCAAGGACAATCAGTGATTTGAACAAGCTTCAAAAAGAATAATTTGAGGTGACAACAATTGACATATTTGTGTCTATTGCCACCTGTTCTCAAACCCCAGTCACAGATAACCCTGATGAGCATCCCTGCAAATTAGCATCTTCACAGATGCAATGGAGAAACCAAAGAATTTATAGGACCCATAAGTCATAAGGATTAAAGTATTGAAAGTGGGTTTTTGAGAAATAGAAGAAAAAAATTAATTTGTGACATACGTTTAATATGAACTGAAAAAATAATAAACAATCCAAAGCAAACAAATAAATTTGTTCCATTTCAAAGAAACTTACTGATTCCTTCATGTTTTTGGAAAGTCTGAGCACATCTTGTCTATGTTCCTTATGTTTTCTCATGAGATCTCCAAGTTTTTCCTAATTAATATTATTAAAAGATGTTAAAATCTTAATGTTAATATAACATTATATAAATAAACGCGCAATAGAAATGCATTTTCTAATTAAAATAAATTACAAAATTTAAATTTACAAATATATTTGTTTAATGATTGTGGATATATATTCTCAAATTTTGTACTTATTTCATAGGATGAATCATACTTTATTTTTTGCTTCTATGTCGATAAATATAGATTCTAATTCTTTCTTATAATCTGCATCAAGCTGTTTTTCCAAATTTTTCAGTTCACTCTGAAATTTAAAAAAAAAGCAACAGATTTTAAATATTATTTGGTAAATTAAGAAGAATATAAGGACATTAAAAAAAATAATAAAAAAAGAAATCTGTAATTTATTCCTTAGGAAAATTAAAATACAGTTATAAAGGCACAGAAAAAAATCTTTAGTAATAAACTGTTTATAAATTAATATTTTATTTGTAACAAAAAATATATTTTAACCAGCATGTTTTGATAGGCTTTATCCTCTGTTGTTTTACTAATGTCTCCATTGTATCTGAGGCCTTGTACTAGAAGAAGACTGGCCTGAATAGCTGCATCATTTTGATCTGTTTCAAGATCAGTGTCCACATGAATTGTAGACAAAATGTCTAAGCTGAATAAATTGAATGGTAAGCATAAAACTAGTGAGTAAAAAGAGAGTCAAATAAATTTCTAATGATAGAAATGCAAAACAATGTATGATTTTGAGAATGAAAAAGATCACTTAAATTGTTATTTGGCACTGAGACAAATCAAATGTTAGGAAATATATCACTTATTCCATAAAAATAGAAAGTTTCAGAGTTATATTGTCTTATAAATATTAAAAATGTCCACTCAGAAAATTTTTTAATAATCTTTACAATTATTTTTTTTTCTTTATATTATAATGAAATTCAAGTTGGATTTTCTATTATTAGAATTTAAATATTTTTTTTACTTACTTGTCAATTTCTCTGTACATATGTAGCCTATCATTAAGTCCCAAAATAAAGACAAGACTATCATTCCATGCAATTAAACTGAAAGCAAGAAATAATAGTGATAACACTACAAAATTCCATTACACAGCTTATAACTTGATGAGATCTATATAAGAAATCTGAAATATTAACAGTTTTTCATGCTATATTAAAAATAAGTCTAGTATTTTAATATTAATACCACGAAGAGGTTTAAAAAAAAAGAACTTAAGACGTAACAACAAAATCATCAACATACATGATTCTCTTTTAAAAATTTATCAATAGATCCAGAAATGAAACTCCAGTTTACATGTGGTAAATAATAAAAAATTTTCAAGATACTGTTAATGCATTTGATACATAAAATGTACATTTTTTAAAAACGTGAGCTGAATTCAAATGTGGTTTATTAAATGACATATGTTAAAGTTCTTCAGTTCTCAATTCCAAAATGGTACACTATTCAAGAAAAAAAAAGTTTTTTTCTAAGATGCCAATCATGAATGTGCTCTTGAAAATCTGATGTGCAATATGATGTTTATAACCTTACAGTTCATCTTCCCAATGAACAAATGGCAATCTTTCAAGATGGTCAATAAGAAGGAACAACTTCAAAAATGAAAATACTTGACCAATTTTACGGCATGATTTGGGCTCAACAAAAGTTTCACCAATACAAGAAAATATTTAAGTGCCAAACTCTGGCCCTTATGTTTTTGAAAAATCATAATGCATTGAAATGAACAATAAGGAGAAAAGTCACAAGGCATATGTATAGTTTTAATCCAAAGGAACAAGAACATTTTTATTTGAATTTGTTCTTGCAACATGAACAAGGTGTTCAAAGATTAGCAGGTCTAATGACATAACCATGACTGACATTTGGTTTTATCTATGTGTTCAATTTGTCATGAAATCTCTATGTTTTGTTTGAGCAGTTTAAATAATTTTGTAATAACATTCCACACAAAAATGATTTTATGGCTGAGAAGAAAAAGAACAAAAAAGCATATATGAAAGAAAGCAATTTATCAGCATATTAAACACACAAAAAAGGCTTGAAAATCAACCAAAATACGCTAAGAGAATGGGAAAACATTTTAAAAAATTTCATAACCAGAAAAGTCTTCATATTCAAAACCTGAAAACTTTGCATCTTTGTCTTTTATTCATTTATTATTTATACTTGTAAAAAAACAAATATATTCACCAACTTTTTCTATGGGTCATATGTAATTTGATGGACTAACCTATTAAAAGCATCACAATTTAACAAAATGGGTCTGCTATGCTAAATTAGCATAATTTTAAACTCTTGAATGCTACAGACAGCTTGCGTTAAAATTAAAACTCACCTGAAATCCTTTATTGAATTTACACCACTTCTCATTGCAGCTTTGGCATCTATTACAATATTTTTCCTTTGCCCTTTTATCCCTTTCCCCTAACCAAAAAAAATGTTATTCCATAGATTAGATTACATTATTTTTTAAATTCATGTCATCAGACTTACTTTTATTAAGATAATTTATTTAAAATATCAGTATTCTGTTTTGTCTTGCAAAAAACATTTATTTTCAGACATGCTTTTACTATTAGTAAAATAAATAACTTGTTAGTAAACTGACAAAAAAATGTATTGTTTCATAGTTTCGTCTAATTTAAATATGTGTTCTTTAGTTTTGTTGGTTAAAGGATGTGGTGCAAATTTGCATCTAGTGTTGAGTGTCAAAATTCAAAACTCTAATAAAAATGCAAGACTAGACATAAGCCATGGATAAACACAGGATGCAATAATTTCCTCATTAAGAAGAAGAATGTAATGCATGAAATATTTGATCACAAAATGCACAATCAGCTGCACACAATTTTAAAGCCAACTAAGTAATCAAGGCACAAAAACTCACATCCGATTTGGTAGGTGTTATGGAGGCATCTCTTCGTTTCCTTCTTATGCATATGAACAACCAGACAGCTAATATAGCCAGTCCAATGCCCACCAAGAGCATAATGAAAAAAGTTAATGCAGTAAAGCCATGCTGATAAATTATCTGAAATTTCAGTAAAAGGAAATTTAAAAAAAATAAAAGACATGATATCACTAAAATATTTTCTTATTAGTGAGGATCTAACTAATGCAAACTATTAAAATTTTAAGTGAAACTTAAATGGACTGTTTATCTGCCAAGAATGATATTTCACTTACATTTTCAATTATTGTTGTCTCTTTTAGTAAGCAAATTGAGGGGAAGATTGTACCATATGTTGTGTTGAGCTGTTGAATATCAAACGGATTCAAACAATTTTAAGAACGAACTGGCATCTTTTTAAAAATTTTCTTCAAGTTGTAATAAAGCAACTAAAAAGTTTGTTAAGTAATCTTTTTTAAATTTTTCTTTTACTTAACAAACTTTTTAGTTGCTTTATTACAACTTGAAGCTTTCATATTTTTTATAATTCATTTTATCTAATGGAAATTACGCTGCTTGTGTTGTAAAAATATATTATCTTATCTTATCTATACAGACGCTCCTTCAATGCAGAAGATAATTGCGTCCACAGACCATGACAGATGATCTGTTGGCAAGTGATGCAGCGTTCACAGGCCACGGCTTTGTGGGTTCCACGCATTACCCAGCCGCCTAACTAGTGTTAGGTACCCATTCAGAGCTGGGTGACTCAGGGACGCCCTAGGCCCCGGGAACAAATCCTTGCCTTCACATGGTTTTGAAACCGTGACCATCGGTACGCGAGTCGAGCGCGCTGCCACTCGACCACAAATAAGTAATTGTTATTAAATTACCTGAATATTAGAAAAATAACCAAACAAAAGAACTTAAGATAAAAATTAATGAGTAAGCCTCATACATAATTAAAGTCGACAATGGCAAAGAAATAATTTATTCCCTCAGGTAAATCAATGTAGCCATTCCCAGCTGGGGTTGCTAGAAAATGGATTGTGATGGAGCTGTCAGCTGTTGATAATAATGTTTGAAAAATTCGAATTAGAAATATTTTTATTATCAACATAATTCTTTTAATAGATATACTTCAATATAAAATATGCTATTTTAATCAACATTGGATACAGTGCATCTGATCCTTCTTATATATATAATTTTTTGAAGGTGTTATAATACTTGTATAAAACTAAATCTTCACTTATGCACAAGGTGTTTTGTAAAATTGTATGTGCCACTTTTTAATCTAAAAAGGTGAATGAATGCATTTTTCTGTTATCAATTAAAACGATCTTTTTATGCACTAATCATATTATTATAACAATGTGGCCTCTTAAAATACGACTTCATGCCAATGTTCCGTTTAAGCTGCGCAATCGTGCAGATATCTGACTGCCGTGCCACAGTTTAGAATTACCACATAACAAATTGTGTAAAACATTGCACCAAAAATGGATGCTGTGCACATTTCAACATTAGTTTTTTTACTTTGCTCATGGAACAACGAACCTTAGAGGGAACATTGCTTTATGCTAATGTAAAATTTAAATATAATAATATTACATTATATTGGTGGGGAGTGTTTAAAAACATATTTTGCAAGTACACACACACCTTTTTCATACAAGAATTGATTTCCTAACATGAATAAAGCTAAAATATTTAATTTTACTTCTTACCAGTCAATGAGTCGTTGTACTTAACATACGACCTATCTATAAGCACTGAATTTGTTGGTATGCCAGAGTCCCAAAAGGCTATCAGCTTGCTGCCCAGATCAATTTTCATACTAATATAATTTAAAGCTGCTGGTTCCAGATTTTTAAAAGTGAGTGAGATGTTGATTTTGTCAGGACTTGTGCTGGTGTCATATTTCTAAAAACAAAAACAACATATCTGTTATAATATTATTTTAACTCTCACCTTACAGTAGCCGTGTCAAAACTTTTATCAAAGAGGGTCTTATTGAGTAAAATGTGCAGGCTGCATAAAGATGATAAAGAACAAAAATTGACATTGAGACTGAGTTATTATTTTTCATTATATTATTGCTTTTTGTTTTTAATTTGTAGGAGTTATAGTTTGTTGGGAAAAAGTGGACAATATTATACTGATTTTTGAGACTTTATAAAAATCTTTTTAGGTATATATATAATATAAAAAACATCTCTACTGGACTACTTGGATTTCACCGCAGCTAAGTGTTTTCTTTATTATTTCGTTTTATTCGTTTCATTTGTGTACTATTTGTCTGTTGAGGAAGGCTCTTTGCCGAAACGTTAGCTGTTGTGTTACGTCCTGTCAGGCCTACTAATACCCTGTTTTTATATTATATATTTACCTATTTAAAAGCCTGATTGCAGTCTCACCCCCATTACTTTAAATATCTTTTTCCATCATTAGAAATTACTAAAATTTTGATGGATAATGGCAAAGTTACAGAAAAAAAATGTTTATTTTTATATTATGTACCTTACAATAAATAAAATGTATTGAAATATAACTAGAATGGAAATGTCGTGTAAAAAATTGTGATGTAAAAACTGTCATAAAATTTTTAGTACATCGACGCCAAAAATAATTAATATGTCACTGATTTTGTCGTTGTTACGGAAAAATGTCAGTTAATTATTAAAGATAATGTAGCAGGCCAGTTAAAATTTTAAAGTGGGCCGGACTTTGGACGCCCCTGCCTTTCAGCCTTAAATAAGCTTCCAACATTAATATATACTTTCTCTGATGAAATTCAAATTTAAGTGAGATAAGTAAAAGATTTTTCCTTAAAATTAATCATTACCTGTACATCGAACCCAATTTCAATATTGGGACCAGCATCATATCCATTTTTTATCACTTTCATACCCATGTAGGTTATTCTATCAAACAGGACTGAATAGTTAGGAGCTGTTCCCTTGACTGCATCAGTGTTAATTTCAGCACAGCTCTGTTGGGGACAATAGATTCTGATAAATGTAAACCATAGTTTTAACACTAAATTATATTGTAATTATTAGTAATTATTTAGTTATTACCATGAAATAGAAAACTATAGTCAACATTTACTACTATATTAAATAATTTTTTTCTCTCCATAATTTAACTTACCACGAGGCTCATGTTGGCAAAGACAGGATTTGTGACAGGATTAAATTCACAAACTGATATTTGAGCACTAACTGTTGTAGACATCAGAATAATAAATGACCAAATATAAGTCATTTTGCTTGTCATTTTATAATTGTTACTGGTTTCAAGCCATTAATGGATTGAGATATCTGTAAATATTTGTTTAAGTCATGACATTATTAATTGTAACAAATAAAATAATAACATTACAATGTATCACCATTGTAAATTTTCATTTCTAATTATGCATTCTTATATAAAAGTGTTAATGAAAAAGTGTAAATGATTAGATAAGATGATCTCTTAAACACTCCTTAAATTAAAAAAAAGTTGAGCAACTTATTTAAATTAAATACTTGGTCTCAAACAATCATTTTTCTCAAACAATCATTTCTTGTTCGTGCAAGGCTTTGTCATTTAATGCCAGTGATATCAAATACTATTATTTAATTCCTTTTTTAAACTTCAATAGGCATAATATCTATGCATTGTTCAAACCATGGCTGAAATTTAATCCAACTGTATTCAAATAATAAATCAATAATTTTTGCTTAAAATGTTTTGTTCAGCATATCTTCTCAATATTTTAGGGGTTATTCATTATGGCGACCAACGTAAGCAATGAGAGTCATAACTTAATGACTTGCTTTAATGAATGTTTAAATCACGGGTGGCCAGACCTGAAGTAACTGAGAGCCATTTTAAAATGTATAAATATTGTTGACAGCCGAATTGAAGCACTATGGGTCATAAAGCCTGGCTTGGAAATCTTCCAGTAATCCTTGTAACATATATTTCATAAATTGTACTGAACCGCAAAGTGAACACAGAAGAGCAGCTTGCGGCTTGCCAGTTGTGGTTTGGCCACCGTTGGTGTAAATTGTGTGACGAATCTGTGGCGGTGGGGAGGATGGATTAAAAATTGCTAAAATCACATAATGTGATGTGGTGGCTACCCAAATTTATAAAAATATTTATTTTAATGATGGGTAATTAAACTTGAAGTTTGGATTTTTCTGAAGGTCGCATTCAGAAATATAATAGGCATCCTTAAATGTTGAGGTTTTGACATCCTATCTCTTAAAAGTAACTTTATGGCCTTTTTGTTAGCATGGTGGGTTATTTTTAAATGATTCTGTTATTTTTTTCCACTGTACCAAATATTTTCAATATAAAAAAAAGTTATTTATTGCACACATGCAGTAATGTAGCAAAGTGTAATGTAGCAAAGTGTAATGTATTCATAAGTAAGCCAACCAATATCCACTCCCCTTTTTTTACAAAGCAGCCCATAAGAAATGTTTTAAAGTTTCTTGGCCAGCTGTGGTGGACAAGGTGATTTAAGAGCCCATTTGGGTGCTCGATGACAGAAATAAAGCCATGATTATTTTAATGCTAAAATTATTATATAGTAGATAGTGACTTTTGAGGCTCCTGCCACTTTTTGGCTTTGTACTAATTATGCCTCTGCATTCTAATCTAATACAACCCTCAGACAGACATAGGGCTAAAAACACTTTTTGTATGCTGAGTTCATTCTTTGTGTCCATGTTATTATTAGTATTGAATAACTATTGCTAATAATATTGTTTTTGAGCAAAACTTGTTGAATATAATTTAAATAACTTCTTATAGATTAAAAAACAACCATTTGACCAAGGCTCTTAGTGTGAGCTTTAATTTACAGGTCAATTATATTTGTTTCCAATCTATTGACTATTTAAAACTTGAATTTTCTTACAACTTGTAGCAATGGTTTCTTTCAAAACCAAAAAATCACATATTTTTATAAAGTGAAAATCTTAAAATGTTGAATTTGAAAGGGAAAAACACAAAATTATATCATAAACTTAGTTATGAGGTATTGGTATAAATAAGCTAATAGTGCATCAGCTTCCTGCCAGTGATGTGGGGGTGGGGGTGACATCAATGGTGGAAAATGGGATTTATAAAGTGGGTGATCATGGGTGAAGACATTACAGAACAATACTAATGGAAATTTAAAAAAAAATGTTATCTACATCAGTTTGTGCATTAAAAACACAGTTAATCCAGAGAATAAACTTATTCAAGAATATGGGACCATTACACCATCAACATCAGTGGCGCTACAGCCCATGTAGGGCCCTGGCCGACCATCAACATCAGTGGCGCTACAGCCCATGTAGGGCCCTGGCCGACCATCAACATCAGTGGCGCTACAGCCCATGTAGGGCCCTGGCCGACCATCAACATCAGTGGCGCTACAGCCCATGTAGGGCCCTGGCCGACCATCAACATCAGTGGCGCTACAGCCCATGTAGGGCCCTGGCCGACCATCAACATCAGTGGCGCTACAGCCCATGTAGGGCCCTGGCCGACCATCAACATCAGTGGCGCTACAGCCCATGTAGGGCCCTGGCCGACCATCAACATCAGTGGCGCTACAGCCCATGTAGGGCCCTGGCCGACCATCAACATCAGTGGCGCTACAGCCCATGTATGGCCCTGGCCGACCATCAACATCAGTGGCGCTACAGCCCATGTAGGGCCCTGGCCGACCATCAACATCAGTGGCGCTACAGCCCATGTAGGGCCCTGGCCGACCATCAACATCAGTGGCGCTACAGCCCATGTAGGGCCCTGGCCGACCATCAACATCAGTGGCGCTACAGCCCATGTAGGGCCCTGGCCGACCATCAACATCAGTGGCGCTACAGCCCATGTAGGGCCCTGGCCGACCATCAACATCAGTGGCGCTACAGCCCATGTAGGGCCCTGGCCGACCATCAACATCAGTGGCGCTACAGCCCATATAGGGCCCTGGCCGACCATCAACATCAGTGGCGCTACAGCCCATGTAGGGCCCTGGCCGACCATCAACATCAGTGGCGCTACAGCCCATGTAGGGCCCTGGCCGACCATCAACATCAGTGGCGCTACAGCCCATGTAGGGCCCTGGCCGACCATCAACATCAGTGGCGCTACAGCCCATGTAGGGCCCTGGCCGACCATCAACATCAGTGGCGCTACAGCCCATGTAGGGCCCTGGCCGACCATCAACATCAGTGGCGCTACAGCCCATGTAGGGCCCTGGCCGACCATCAACATCAGTGGCGCTACAGCCCATGTAGGGCCCTGGCCGACCATCAACATCAGTGGCGCTACAGCCCATATAGGGCCCTGGCCGACCATCAACATCAGTGGCGCTACAGCCCATGTAGGGCCCTGGCCGACCATCAACATCAGTGGCGCTACAGCCCATGTAGGGCCCTGGCCGACCATCAACATCAGTGGCGCTACAGCCCATGTAGGGCCCTGGCCGACCATCAACATCAGTGGCGCTACAGCCCATGTAGGGCCCTGGCCGACCATCAACATCAGTGGCGCTACAGCCCATATAGGGCCCTGGCCGACCATCAACATCAGTGGCGCTACAGCCCATGTAGGGCCCTGGCCGACCATCAACATCAGTGGCGCTACAGCCCATGTAGGGCCCTGGCCGACCATCAACATCAGTGGCGCTACAGCCCATGTAGGGCCCTGGCCGACCATCAACATCAGTGGCGCTACAGCCCATATAGGGCCCTGGCCGCCTGCTCCACCACATCCTTCCATTCAGAACGAACCATGGCTTTCCGCCTCCATGCCCGAACCCCCAGCTGGTGTATATCCATCTCCACATCATTGATCCATCTCAGCCTTGGACGACCAGAGAGTCGTTTACCTCTAGGCTTCTGCTTCTATATAGCTTTTGCTGCTCTACATTCCGGCATCCTTCAACGTGTCCTGCCCAGCGTAGTCTTTATTTTTTTTATTATTGTGACTATGGGTGGGTCTTTGTACAAATGGTAAAGTTGTGGGTTAGCAAGAATTCTCCAGATATCCTTTTCTAACATTGGGTCATATTTTTTATGGAGGATTTTCCTCTCCCATGTGTTGAGCAGGTTCTCTGCTTTTCTGGTCAGGGTCCAAGTCTCACTAGCGTATGTTACTAATGTTCTTATGATAATGATGTATATTGTCTTCCTTGTTCCCCTGGAGAGGTTTGTGCTTCCCAGTAGCTTTTGTAAGCTAAAGTAGGAACTATTGTCTGCTGTTATCCTTACTTTCACCTCCGACATTATAACGTTGTGCTCATTTATAGATGCCTATAGACATTTGAATATAGAAACTCTTTCAAATTTGTGGTTGTTTATATTGATGTTATCATCAGCCATGAGGGCATGCAGGCCAGAGTCCAGGACAGCGGGGAGTTTTCTGATCCTTTCCCAGTCACAAACGGGGTCAAGCAGGGCTGCGTCCTGGCACCAACACTGTTTAGCCTTATGTTTTCCGCCATGCTGACAGAGGCCTTCAGAGACGAGGATGTTGGTGTCAACCTGAAGTACCGCACAGATGGCAAGCTGTTCAACCTTCGGAGGCTCCAGGCAAAAACCAAGGTTATGACAGACATCATCAGAGACCTGCTGTTCGCTGATGACTGTGCCCTCAACGCTGTCTCAGAAGCCGACATGCAATGCAGTGTAAACCTGTTCTCCAGCGCCTGCGCAAACTTTGGTCTAACGATCAACACTAAGAAGACTGAGGTCCTCCATCAGCCCGCGTCTGGAAGGCCCTACGTAGAGCCCAACATCACTGTCAACGGCCAGAGACTCAACACAGTGCACCGGTTCACATACCTAGGCAGCACACTGTCTCAAAATGTCACCATCGATGACGAAGTGAACGTCAGAATTGCTAGAGCCAGCTCCACTTTCGGCAGGTTGTACCCTAATGTCTGGAACAGAAGAGGCATTACCATCCAGACCAAGCTGAAAGTGTACAGGGCAGTGGTGCTCCCCACACTGCTATATGCTTGTGAAACTTGGACTGTTTATCAGCGCCATGCAAGAAAGCTTAACCACTTTCATATGACAAGCCTCAGAAAGATTCTCGGCATAAAGTGGCAGAACAAAATTCCAGACACAGTGGTACTGACCAGGGCAGGTCTCCCCAGCATCTTCACCCTCCTGATGCAAACCCAGCTTCGCTGGGCAGGGCACGTTGTCCGAAGGCCAGACGAGAGACTGCCAAAGAGAATCTTCTATGGTGAGCTCCAGTATGGCCAGCGGTCCCACGGTGGGCAAAAGAAACGCTTCAAAGACACACTAAAAGCCTCAATGAAAGCGTTTGCCATCAATCCAGACACGTGGGAACGAGCTGCAATGGACCGATCCACCTGTCGCTCTTCCATCCACGAAGGTGCCGGGTCATGCGAGGCAAACCGGATCACCGCCGCAGAAAAGAAGAGGCAAGCCCGAAAGGCCCATGCTGTAAACCCTCCAGGAGATGTCGCACTCGTCCCTTGTCCCTTCTGTTCCCGAACCTTTCGTGCAAGGATCGGCCTAATCAGCCATCTGCGCACGCACAGACAACCCTCGGATGACTAGAGTGGTCCTCGTCGTATCGACGGACGAACGAACATCATCAACATGGGAGTTTCTTGAAATTATCATATATATTGTCTGCGGTTTATTTATCTCAGGGGGCCGTCCATAAATGACATCACGCTATTTCGGCAGAATTTTTGACCCCCCCCCTCACACCTTGTCACACGTCGTCACAAAAACTTAGACCCCCCTCCAATATGACGTCACAAAGCTTTGCCCCCCACCCCACCATAAAAGCCGTATTTTCTATTTGAAAATGAAAATTTTTCAAATAAATTTTTTGTTACTTAAGCATGTATTTAGTGTAGGCTGCACTCTAACATTGTAACACTTGGAACACCATTTAAAACATCATTAAATAAATTGTAAGCAATCAAATATTTAAGTGGAACTTTTATTTAAAGTTGTGCGTTGGATGTGACTTCACATTTCTTAAATACCACCCTCCTCCACGTCACATATCGTTACAAATGTGTGACCCCCCCTCCCCCCTTTAGGTGCGTGACGTCGTTTATAGACGCCCCCACAGACCAGCTTTGACTGAGGCAGTTTCAAGTTCCCTGAAACCTTTAATTATGTTGTTATATACGGTTTCTACACAGTAACGCTATATTGTCTGCATTTGCCAGGTACGGTAATGGTTGGCTATATAAGGTTCCTAATGGTCTTTGTTCTGTATTATCTCTCTGGAAGTAGTTTGTTATAGTTATGGTTACGCTGGTGCTCACGTGTATGCTTCAAATAAGTTTTTCTGGCTGGATGTTAAACAGGATACATGATAGTTAGTCTCCTTGTCTGAGGCCCCGATTAACTGAGAACTCCCTTGAGCATTCTCACTGCATCTTGATTCTACTGTTCAAGTTGGCCATTGTCATATGTATGAGCCGAGTAAGCTTGTTAGGGAGTTCAAGTTCTTGTAGAGTGTTGTAAAAGTAATTCCTGTTAATGCTATCATAAAGTAATGGGGGTGAGACTGCAATCAGTCTTTTAAATAGGTAAATGTATAATATAAAAACAGGGCATTAGTAGGCCTGACAGGACGTAACACAACAGCGTTGTGTTACGTCCTGTCAGGCCTACTAATACCCTGTTTTTATATTATACATTTACCAAATGCTATCATATGCTGTTTTGTAATTCACATATAGTTGGTGCATGTTGATGTTACATGTATATTCGTAACATTTCTCCTGGTGACATCTTATAGTTACAATATGATCCATAGTTGTTGATAGTCCTCTAGGAGCTGCTCACTATACTTATCCAGCTTTCTCGCTATAAGTTTTGTGAGGATTTTGTACATTACATTAAGAAATGAGATTCCTCTAATACGGTGGTCGAAGTGGCAGCGCGCTCGACTGGCGTACCGACGGTCATGGGTTCGAATCCATGGGAAGCCATGGATTTGTTCCCGGGGCCTAGGGCGTCCCCGAGTCCACCCAGCTTCGAGTGGGTACCTAACGCATAGTTAGGGAAAATAAAAGGCGGCTGGGTAATGAGTGGAACCCTTATAGCCGTGGCATGTGAACGCTGCATCACTTGCCAAAATCAACTGCTGCCTTGCAGATGGTCTTGGCTGACCAAAGGCTATGGAAGCACATCCAGAAAAAACAGCAGGCTGAAGTCGGAGACCACGGGCCATTTGGCGCAAAACTCGTCGGCACGCAATACTCAAATTGAGAACGAAGAAGAAGAAGAAGAAGATTCCTCTATAGTTTGAGCAGATTAACTTAGATCCTTTTTTGTGAATTGGGATTATGAGTGCCGTGTGCCATTCAATGGGCATTTCTTCCTCCTGCCAGATTCTGGATATAAGTTTGTGTATTTGCTTATGCAGTTCGTTACCACCAGCTTTATCAGTTCTGCAGAGATAAGGTGTATTTCTGGGGCTTTGTCAATTTTCATGGTGGAGAATACATCTTTAATATTATTTAATGTGGTTAGTTCACCAGTGAGTCTAGTCCTTGTGGTGGAGCATAATCCTCACTGGTTCCTACACCTGGGTCACTTAGTAATCCTTCAAAGTGTTGTACCCATCTCTCTAGTACTCTACTGCTCTCTGTGATCAATTCTCCATCCCTACTTTCGCACATGTGGGATCTTGCTTGAAAGCCATTTTCCTACTTTATCTTCAGATACATTCCCCTCACATCTCCTTCTATATTTTGTCTCTACTATTTTGGATTTTCCCCAAATTTTTTTTCATTCTGAAAATTTTGCTGGCCACCCTTTTTGAACATCTTGTTTCATTATATAATTGCTGTGTTCTTCTTGTCTCCCTTTGCAGCATCATTAGCCTAGCTTTGTTTCTTTGTTCTATAAGTTCTTTGCATTCTGCGTCATACCATCCTGTTCTTTTCACTACCGGTTTAAATCCTATTGTTGCCTGTTACCATTTTAACTATCTGCTTCATCTTTTCCCTATTGCTGGTTTATATCAATGTTGCTGGCTGGTTCTCTTTTGGATAATTCTAGTTGAGTTTTAATCTTCTGTTGATATTCCTCAGTAATTTTTGGGTCCCTACTCAATTTCTGACTATTGTACTGTTTTCTCTTTTATTTTTTTGCTTACATTTGATTCTAACCAATATGTGGTCTGAGTCTATGTGATCATTACACCACATGGAATGAATGTGTTGTTATTGCTGATATTTTTAGCACCCTGCCATGTCCACTCTTTTCTTAGTTGTTATAAATTATAAACCTCTGTATTGCTCTTTCCCTCCTTTTTCTGGTTGATGGATACCTGACCTAACACTCAGCTAAGTTTTATTTTACTTTAGTACTTCTGTAAGTTTGTTATTGTCTGTTCGCTGACAAAGGTTTTTTGCCAACACGTTCGTTGTTTTGTGGCATCCTGTCAGGCTCATGCTCACATATACCCTCACACAGAGCTTTTTTTCTAGCGAAAAATGTTTGGGAACTCATTTCACATCTGTTTTTTAACTTATGTCAGAAAATACTATAATAGTCTATAATTGAATTTTCCACTGAACACAAATTTTATTGTACAGATATTTAAAGAAATAAATGAGAGACTCAAAGAGTTTATTTATAATAAAAACCGACCTGACTATATAGTTCCAACATCTGGCCAAAAAAGGCATGGGAACTCAGTTCCCATGAGTTCCCACTGAAAAAAAGCACTGCCCTCACATATACCCAATGTATATATTTAAAAAATTCTACCCAGCCTAATTTGCTGTCCCACTCCACTTATATACTTACTTCAGTATTTATACCAAACTAATTTGTAACTAATTATGACCTAAACTAATCATAAGTATACTAATTTAAAATGTACATATGTAGTTGTTGATAAATTAAGGTGCTAATGATAATTAGGGGGTGGCGGATATCTGGGTCTCCGGCACTATCTGGATTTGCCAAATACTTATGGCAGATTTTGTCGGATCTAGATATCAATGTAGTTAAGAATTATTTGAAATCAAATTAAATAAATTGAATAAAAGAACAGTTTTTACTAAGGTTGTTAACGGTTAACCAGTCTTGAGATTGGGACCGGTCCTGTTTTAACAAGACCGGTTAACCTTAACTTCAATTAGTCGGTTAAGCTTATTACCCGGAGTAAATTTTTTTTGGTGTTACGACAGCATACCAGTGAAAACACGCGAGCAACATCAAAGTGCCTTCTGATTATTCCAGTATATAAATAGTATACACATCATCACTATTAGAAGAGTTCGGCTGATGAACAATTTTTTAAATTTTAATTAGCTTAGTTGCCGAGGCTTAGTACAAGAACTGACACACAGCGGGCCATGATGTAAAAATGTGAAAAAGGGTCAAGGCCGCGAGAGTTGCTATTTATATAACAAGAGGAAAGATACCAGATGATTAACTGTCTTTATATGATAATATGCATTTTTAATATATAAAATTGACTATTAATAATCACGGTTTTCGTATTTATTTGGACGATAAAAAATTCCCCCCCCCCTGAATTGGCGGCATAGCAAAAAAGAGCTGAACGCAAGCGGCGGATACATCACATCAGACAACGCAAGGCAAAAATTTGGGTACTTGTCTGTTATACGACCACCAAAAAGTTTTTAATTTTTTTTTAGGGGTATTAACTGCTGGAAACCCCAGCGAAACTTAGGCTATTACAATTTACAAATTACTACTAAATAAATGTTAATATAATTTTATATCTATAATATGACATGGAGTCCCGTTGTGGCGTTTATTTGGCTCATTTACTGATTTCCATGGCCGCTCAATTAGTTGGGTGTTAGCAACGGTAATAGGATCAACGAAATGTAGGCTGTGATTAACGGTTTCGTGAGTGTAATCCGTGCCGAATTTAAAAAATAAATAGTGATATTATATTACAATTGATAATACATAAGGCAGCCTATTTTTTTTTAATGGCAACTTTCTTTCATTTATTGTTTAGATTGTTTTAAATCAGTGCTGTTCTCATTCTTGTCAAATTTCAATAGAGTTAAATTAATAAAGTGAATATAGTCAATCTTGTTAAGTATAATTTATTTTAAACTGTATTAGTATAGCTTATAAATAATATGTATATTATTTACAACAGTTAATACAAAAAATAAAAATAATTTAAAAAATCTTGGTGGTCGGATAACAGACAAGTACCAAAATGTCATACATTCTCTAGTTGGTTCTCAAAACATTAGGAAATTACGGACAGGCGGTTAACCTGTCTTTTTTTAAAACAGTTTTAACAACCTTAGTTTTTATTATGGCTCTAGATCACGACTTCTTGTATACTAGACTACACACTCGGTACAACACAGTTCACTTGGTACACACTAAACAGTACTTCATTCAAGTTCGTTCATTCAATTCATTGTAGATAGCAGATACTCTCCACATGTTGGGTAATAAACACTTTAATAAATAGTATAGTACTAAATACTAAATAGAAAGTAGTAAAGTACACCCCTTAAGCTCTACTCTAACTCTAACTTAGGAAGGAGTCTAACATCCGGAGATATCTGGATCCGGCAAATATTTGGGGCCAACTATCAGGATCCGGCACATAATAAAAAAATATATACGGCCACCCCCTAATGATAATGAATAAGTAATTAATAATATGAAATGTAGGCCTAAAGTCTAAACCATTTAAATTTAATTTACATGATAATAATTGTCTGATTGTGATTGTTACTGTTACTCAACTCACAGTTACTGTTGAGTCAAATTACAAATTACAGTCAATTGTTCTCAGTACTGTAGTTTAATAATAAATTGTCAGTGTACACAAGTAGAGTTTGCGGTATACGCAAGAACCATGAATAGTATTAGGCTACAGTTTTAGGCTACAATTACAGTAATCACACTGTAAACTACAGTTACAGAGTATACTACTACAAGTTACAGTACAGACAGTACTCAGTACAATTACAGGAACCTACCGCGTCCGTTCGAAGAACAATATTCATATTTTTATTAAATTATGACTGTATCTTAGAGATTTTAAATTAATTTACCACAAATAAAAACATTTACGTGAGCCTAATCATTATTTTCATTCATAACTATTACAGTTTTGCTTGTAAAATCTGTCATTGCGTCGTAGACAATATGAATTTGACCAACTCTCTTGTTGAAAAGAGCACAAATAATTTTTTTTAGGAATTTGATTGGACGATTTGCATAGTTACGGCCCTCGGCGTGTAAACAATTATTAAATTACAGGAAACGCACTACTTGTTAATTGGAGTCATTAATTATTGGGTCCGGTATTGCTTGATGTTCAAGTTAACAGTTGGATAATATGTTTTTTTTTAGCAGAAATAAAATGTCCCTAAATACATGTTACTCTCTGGGGTACCAGTATGGAGATTCATTTTGCGTTCCTGTTAGTGTTGAGAAAGATCAAGATGAATATACCATTCAAGAAGGATGGATAGCAGGCGCCTTTTTTCTTGGTCTAGTTATAGGGGCAGGAATAGTTTTAATTCTTGCTAAACCCTTTCTCGGAGCCTTAGAAAAGAAAAAAGTGAGTTGATCTTATAAATTCTAACTTTAAAAATTAATACTTTAAACTTTAATAAATTTTATAGGAAAACAATACAATAGAAGAGTAGACGCTGCATGTACAGACTGTACTGTTTCTAGTTTACCTGGCTGTAGTGTCATAGAAGTTATAGTATATCCCATAGACTGACAGACTATAGTCCATAGGAGCATAAAATTATAAGTTATAATGACAATGTTTGCCATATTAATATACCACACTAATACATGTACTATATTTTATATGCTTTATTAATTATACTATACTAGATACGACCCGCGGCGTAGCATATGCCACAGACTTGCTCATAGATAGTGCAAAGAACGGGGGGGGGGAGGGAGAATGGACACAAACAGCAGCATGACGAAATGTAAACAACATGAGTGAATGTTGGGGGAGGGAGGGGAAAGCGCAGATGCATTGTTGGTCTCTAGACATGTGCACTGCGGTTGTTGTTACCTGCCCCCACCCTGCACCACCATCGCTTGCCAACCATAAACTGTGATTGGTCGACCCTAGCAAGGGTCATTCGTCGTGTTTATGTGCACATGTCTTGTGCTTGTCCTGGTGAATTATATATAAAGATAGTATAAGTTCTACTTCTACATATGCTCATGTATTTTTTAAAAATTATATTTTTAACACAATACTGTTGCAATGTTATATTACGTATAATGAAGGTCCACAATCCACGTTTTGATCATTCTGACTCCTACCCTTCATGTATAGGCTGTAGCCTTAGGTCTGTTATTGTTTTCAAAGGCGACTTTGCATCTTTATCAATTTACTGTTTTAGCGTCAAGATGAGGAAAAGCTTCTAGACAAGGCTGGCAATTCTAAAGACAAAGAGGCAAAATCCGTTCAAGGCTGGGTAAAGTATACTTCAATTTTATTAATATTTTATATCAATAATTAAATCTTCTTGAAATATAAACTAAAGAAAAAGTGAAGACTCATATTTAATGTTTCAAACTTTTTGTTACCCTCTATCAATATATTCACTATTGGCTTCATATTCAGACACATTTACTAATATAAACTAATCATGCTTAACTGATATTGGTTTACATTGACCTGATTATATGTTTTTATGGGTATCTTAAATCTCATGAAATTTAACAAATTTTTTAGTAAAAATTTATAATTTCAAAATTACATGAAGTTTCTTTATTGCTTCCTAAAAATATTATCCAAAATTTTGACTTTATTTAAAATCATGCATATGGCAAAAAACCATTATGTGCTATGTTTAAAAAATTTTGAATTTAAATATGATTAAAACTTCTGTGATCAGATTGATAAAGACAAGGGAAAATCTCTCAAAGACAAAAAATCTTTCAAAGTAAGCAGATTTTGGAGGAAAAAGCATAGTTTATCCAATCTGAATGAAAAAGAAATTGATGAAGCTAAGGAGGGAGATGTGGATCCTGCATGGTCAAGAGGAATGGTTGATGTCATGCAGCAGACAACTAGGTGAGGTCCCTTGCATGATTATAAATTCATCTCAAGGCTTTTTTTGTTGTAATCGTTAAAAACTTTCACATTTAATTAAATTAACCTAGCTATATAAAATAATTTATCATGAAACGGGGTAACTATTGATAACACTTACTTCTTGCTGTTCTTCTGATCTTTATATTTTTATGGAATATGTGCCCACTATTTTTATTTTCTTTAACATAATGAAGATTTTGGATATGTATGTATCCAGTACATTTAAATTAAAAAAATTATACTAGTGTTTCTTTTGTGCTAGAAAATAATTATATAGTTCAGTAAATATTAGGCTATTCCAGAGTGATTAGTAGGCACACAGGTTTGGGAAACAACAATATTCCTTTTGGAAGTTTCTTTTGTAACAGTCACAAAAAGAAATTTTTCATATATTTAAAGTGTTAGTGTTAGTTTTTATTGGTGATAAGTTAAGGAATTTAAATTCACCATGGGCATTTTCAGTGAGATAAAAGTCCAGGGTGTTTTTATTAAACTTTATTTAGGGCCAATACTTCTGATATTTAAATCAATATGACCTTGAAATAAAATTGCAGAGTGCTCTTATTTGACAAATTTTGATTTTACTTTATACATAATATTTTTAAAAAATGTTTCTTGGTAAATGAATCTGAGACCAGAAAGAGAGAACTTGTTTTTTTAACACAAAAATCATATCCATACCCAGTCATGTTTTTTTTTCCCATACATGTGCCTGACATCAATTCTAAAATTGAAATCATATCTCAGCTTTAGCTGCAGGCAAAAGAAAGAAAAGCACCAAAAAAAATTAAACATTCATTTAGGCTAAATACAATAATAAAATATAGGTGTGTGCTAGATAAGACTATATAGTACGACATTGAACTTATCTGGTCTATAGTCTGGAGTTTGTCGACCTCTGCATTAACTGAATCATCTTAAGTTTTTACTTTGTTTTGACATTATTAAAATTTATCTCCATTTTGTTCATAAAGGTGTTGTGTATCTTATTAATTATTTCATCATTGCTTTTTTAAATAATTATAATAAAGTAATAAATTTCATCCCCATCATCAGTTTTTAAATAATTACTGGACAGAAAAAAACTTACTGCTTTTATCTTAAGTTGAATTAAAAAAAACACATTTTAAAATACATTATCTAGGAAAAGTATATATCTTCATTTATTTTACAGCAGTAATTCAGAGATAGAAATGCTTGACCAAGATATGGCAGCCTTCATATCCATGGAAAGGTCCTTCGAGGAAGAAAAGGAAACAGTAATAAAACTTGATTCATTATTAATCTATAACTTAAACTTTTGTAAACAGTATTTTCAAAATTTGTTGTTTTTTAAATGATGGGAAGGGATTGTATAGCCATTTTTGTACAATCTACCTATCACCATAGAATTATTAACTGTATTCATTTTGTGAACATTCTGTCAGCGTGTTGTGTCATACAGATTATAACCCTAAATTCAAAACTATTTAACATAATTTAATGAATTTTTTTTTATTTAGAGTTCACAAGGATTACAAAATGTTTTATCTAATCTTCAAATCCTTTATTTGTTAAAAAAAAATTCAAGCCATTTTTTAAAAAAAGGTGTGAATTACATTCAACAGTGCTATTGATTTTTCACATGATTTAGCTTTTGCTGAAAACTTTGGCTATGATACTTAAAAAAAAGGCAGAGAGAAGGGGTATTACACAAAATTTCTGCATCAACTTCATGAAAAAAACAGAAGAAGATATAAAAGATTTGACAATGATGATAGAAAGGGAAAAGGAAGAAGCTGAGGAGGTAGTGTATTGTTTTGTTAAAACAATATATATAACTCTGGCTACATAATTTAGTACTAGCAGAAGGCTGCATATTTTTCATTAAAAATTTTTGGAATATCTTTATTTTATAAAACTTTTATTTTACATATTTGTTGTGATGATATGGAAACAACCTAACTTAAATTTTATAAAACATTAATATAATATTGCTTCAGAAAATTCGCAATGACTCCAAGTTTGCCAAAGATAATGATGAGGGACTTGAAAATGAGATGCAGAAAATACACTCTCACTTTAACAATAAAAAGGTAAACTGTCAGATTAAACGAATTAATATTTCCTCGTAAATTATTTGATTTTTAAAGTACGATTATATTTTATTTTTACAAAATGTATTTGATAATATTGCATGTTCTTACTTCCCTTGATTGTAATTTTTCAAGAAACATTTTCTTCATGACATTAAACTCACAGAAAAAGCTTCAGAAGGATTATAGAGACAAGTTAAGGCAAAGTCTTCTTCTATCATCTGGAATGTCAGAATCTGAGATTGATGACATAATAGAGAAACTTATGAACAATATGGCAGTTGTAGAGGAAAAAATTGGGATTGAGCAGGCTCGCCAGAGAAGGGTAATTATTAGATCATATATTTTAAATATTAATCTTGCAATTCTTAATTAAAATCATACAAAATCAAGTGCTATTATAGATAAGTGAATGAATAATAAAGGCTAAAATGATATACAGATATTGAAATAGTTAGTTAGACTGACAACAAGGTTTAAGATGTATTGAGGTTAAGTTCTTTTATGAATAAAAATGAAACGTACAAGTAAATTACCTCCCTTTTAACAGGATTACTCAGGATTGATAAAACTTTATAGAAAAATCTTTCACATTTTATTATCATAAGTCAATTATAAAAAAAAATTATTAAACATATTATAAGTCTGATTTAACTTTTAAAAATATATCTAAAGGCTTTGGAACAAAGACTGGCAAAGAGAAAAAGAGACACACAGTACAGAGAGATTACAGCAAAAGAGGCTGAAACTGATATAGAAACCAGAGTGGACATTTTAAAGAAATTATTGTCAAAAAGCCTAAAAGAAGACTCCACTCATGGAACTCAGACAGATAATATTATCTTAGACTACAGCAAAGATCTAAATATTATTCATAAATACCATTCAAAAGGTAATTTTAAGAATGTTTATACATACAAAATTAATTTAAGTCTATATCATGTACTTAAAAGGGACTTTTGTTTTTTTAAGAAAGCATTTCATGATAACTTGCATGCTTTCTGTCCTTAATAATTTTTCAATGTCTTTTAATTTCTCAATGCATATAAAAAGCAAAGTCTTTTAATTTCTTAGGCTATAAATTTGAAATCAAGACTTAGGGATAAACAGAATTTTAGCTTTGAGGTGATTTATCATTGCCACAGAAAATTTAGCTGTCAAGATAATTAATGCATTTCTCACATATCACTTACAAATAATATTTCAATGTTATCGAAGTGTTTCCTTGTATAGGTTAAATGTAATCTTTTGTCTTTATTCTAGATTTTGATGACAAGTGCTCTGAAAAATATGGCCTTCTACAAAACTATAGACTCAGCAGTTTCTTTAAGTTGATGAAAAAACAAGAAAAAGAGAAAGCTGTTTTTATTCAAACTGCTGATAAAACTACAAATACAGTTGAATTTAACAAGGTACAAAGTTTGAAAATATGTATTAAATCATTAACTATGATTAAACGACAAAACAGACCCGACAAATGGGCTCCGACATAACGGCCCCGGTTAAAACGACCCCGGACTAATAGTAAAAAATACAATAAAATATTATATTAATATTTTTACTCACCGATTCAGTGTCAGATTTAGTTCACAAGAAACAATAATAATGACATCACAAGAATGAATCTATTAGCCTTTACTCGATATGGTACCAAGTCACGGTTGTTTGTTGAGGAGAAATAATATAATAACATCACAAGTATTCACAAGAAATGATTTAATAATTTGACCACTTTTTTTTAAGGGTGAAAAACTTGACAAAAGCTTAAAATGCAAAAAAAAATGGGGCCATTTTGACGGGTCACGATAACTATATATGCTTATTCATTTAAATATAAAGGATAACATAAATAAGATTATAAATATCTTTTAATTTTTTTTCCATGTAGCTTTTTCATGACTTGATAGTTAAACATCATATGGAACAAGAAGCATTGTGTGGGGAACTGGATCAGAAAGAAATCCAAGAGATTTACAAACTCAGACAGGTAATTCTCTAAACTGGTATAGTATTAAGATTTATTCATGTCATCTATTGCAAAGGAGATCTAAATAAATATATGAGCTGTTGAACTCTTGATAGTCTGGTGTTATATGTTTGAAAGATATATTTCATTAACACAGATTCTCAGTTTAGTTTAATTTTAATGCTGATATTTTTTTGCTTCGACATAACTACTGTCTTAAAAATTAGATCATTTAATAATTCAAATTCTGTGTCAAAGAATATAAGTAATTTTAGTATTGTGATACATAGAATGTTTTAAACAGTTTTTAACATAATAGAAATCATAGGAGTTCATATAATAATTTTGCCAATGCATTTGAATATTTGTTAACTTTTAATATTACCAGACCATAAACAACAATGAAAACACAGCACTGGATAAAGAGACTGAAAAGCTAGCAGAGAAATTGGAAAGCCTAACTAATCTAACAGTATCAGAATCTGAAAAAATTATTAAACTGCATAAAGCACAAATGTCAGATTATAATGGTAATTAAATCCTATTCATGTATCATTAAATTTTAGGTCTTCCTCCGCTTAATTCCTTAATGTTGTTGATTTGAGGCGGTGCTTTTTATTGCATTAATATTATTGTTTATATGTATTTAAAGATTTATACTTAATTTGATTCACTGGAGGGCAATACACATGCTGCTGCTTTATTAGCCTTTAGTTCAAGGTATTAGTTTAAGTGTTCAGCCTGGACGACTTATGGGTCAAACAATGGCCATGTGATGGCCTGAATAGGCATTTCATCAGTGCCCTCAAACTTGAATAATTTTGTCTTTTGCCTTTGCTGTTACCTCTTCTTCTGCCCATTCATCTGTACTTTCTGCTGCAGCGTTATTTGCAATTGCAATAGGGATATAGGTTTCATAGGACTCAAATGAGTTGCATCTGAACCAAACAACTATATTCTGGCCAAATCAGTAAATGTTCTACTTCTAATATCCAATATACTCCCATGTGTAATAATTATCTGATTTTTAATGACTTGTTAACTTGATTATATTGGCTATAGAAAGTTGGAGATTAAGTTCATTGTAACTAGAAAGTCATCAATTGTTTGATAGTTGGTTTAAAATGAATAGCCATTATAAATAATGTAAAACAGGTTATTTTGTTCCCTCACTTCAGAGAATTAAATCCCAATATTTAATAATAATAAAATTAAGTTTTCAAGTTTAATCTACAATACTATAATATTAATATACTTCATTTGATCAATGAAAATAAAAGTGACACATCAATCCATAAATTAAACATTTTAAAAAAAAATTAGACCTCAACATAATAAGTAATCAATAAATGACTTTGCCACCCTTTGTAGTTTTGTGAAATTATTTAATGGGCGGCATCTTATTTCAAACTAACTATGCAAATTATAAATTGGATTGTTAAATAAAGTTTTACTTGATGTAACCTAAATTTTATGACAATATTATCCACACAAAAAAATCAAATACATTTAACAGCCAAAAAGCAGAGAGAAAAACAAGCAGTTATGGCCAGACTACAAGAACAACTTCTTCAACGATTGGCTAATGCTGATGAAGCTGAAGCGCGAGACCAAAAAGAGCAAGATTTGCTAAAAGAAGAACAGAAAACCACTATAACTAGAGTGCTGAGCACTAATATGGATCTAACAGAAGAGTAAGATTATGTAGGAAATAAAGTACAAGGTAGCTGTGTTGAATTGTCCAAATCATGAAGAGAGCAGCAGGGCATTATAAGGCAAGAGGGAGGAAGATTGTAATTGTAGTAATCTATAACTATAGTCCAGTTTAAATTTGCTCTGGTGGAAAGTTTGTAACTGAACTGTAATCCCCATTCCCTCAATCAATTGAAAATTGAAATCGGATTGAAATAACTTAAAATTGCTACAATAAAAATGTATCATAAACAGCTAAAAAGTTGCTTAAGTTGGAAAACTGAAGTAATTATGAGGGAGAAATATTATGCATTCTATATTGTGTCCTCAGAGCCAAAAACAGAATTTTAAGAGAACATGAACGCAACATGCAAGTCTTGTCAAACCAATTGCTTGCCAGTAAACTTAGACAACAGAAAAGGTATTAATAATTAGTGTCATTCATTTTATGTTTTTATGACCCAAAAGAAACAAAAACTGAAATTTATTATTTTTTGTTTATAATTTTTCATGAGTTCCATTACTGGGATATTGAAATTAAAAATTTTCATTTTTGTGTTGAAAAAGCCTATCACTTTATTTAACAAATTTTCTTTAAGGTCTATTTTTGTCAATGTCATCCTAAAATGCATTGATAATAAAAATTTATCTTAGATATCTAGTATGTGAAACTGGTAAATTTGAATAATAGATTAAGAAAACATGTGTATTCTAATAGCCATTACCAACTATAATACTCTATTTCTATATGTTTTATTTTCTCAGTTTAGAAATGAAATTGAATCAAAGAAAGGGTCGAATGGAAGAACTTGAAAAGCAGAAGCAGGAGTTGCAAAGTAAAAGAAAATCAATGAAAGAAAAAGAAATAGCAGACCTTGAAGCAGATCTGGTAATTAAAGAGACTAAATTTCAATGAAAAATTAACTTAATTCCTTCATTCATCTTAGCAGTATTAAAAAAATTCTTTAAATTTTGAAACCAGGCCAGAAAAATAGAGAAGGAAGAGTTAGCTCTTGAAGAGGCTAGAAAAGCGGCTGTGACAGAGTTAAGACAGCAATTAGCCCAAGAAACTGAGGAAGCACTGAAACTACACGACGAAGAAATAAGCCTGCTGATTGGAAGACTTCAGGTAAAAAAAAAGTCACCTTAAAAAATGTAAGCTTTGAGATTATCTATTTTTATAAAAATGTATCTTACATCTAGCATCATATACCTTTTTTCTATTTTGGACAACTGCGAAATAGAAACAAAATTACTTTCTGGTCTGTCACAAAGTTTAACCAAAATATATGAGTATAAAATGAAACAAATTCAATGTTTTGAAAATGCCTTCTCATTTAGAATGAAAATCATTAGGAGTGAAAAATTTTCTTTAGTTTTTTTAAGTGTACCAATAAAGCATTCTGCCTTAACATGAATATTTTGAATCTAAATAATCTTTAATTTAATTTTAAAAAATGTGTAATTAATTTTTTAGATCGGTCAGGCAAGAAGGAAAGCCATTTTAGAAAAGCAGGACCAGACTCTAAAACAGCTACAGGTACTTTAGAAATTAAATTCACTTTGAATAATTTTGAAATAACAGGATTCTTAGAATACATGTACTTTCAACCAATTTTGTTGTGGTTTTAATTTGAAGAAAGTGCCCCTTAAACTTTACAATGGGTAATGGGGATTACATGTATTACTTTTACTAACTTTGACTGAAATAATGATATTAAAGCTTTTCCCTTTCAAATAAACCATGTGACTTATTGGGTATCTTAAGTTTGTTTTTGTTTTTCTGTTAAATAACAAATATGCTGTTATTTTAGTTAAGTGTGGAAATGGAACAGTTAAAAATAAAAGCCTGGCTATAAAGTTTAAAAGTTGGATCCTTTACTTTCAGGATGAACTGGAGAGAAGGGTGGCAGCTGGCACCCCTTTACCTTCGTCAGTGACAGACCAGATAATTAAGCAGTATCATAATCAAGTGTCTCACTTAAATGAGCAGCTGCAGCAACGAAAGAAAAGACAGGAAAGGATAATACAGGAAAAACTCAGTGCTAAGAAACAAAGAATGGAGGAGTAAGCAGAGCTCAGAAATTGTATTAAAAATAATTTCTGGTATCAATGTTTTTGGAACGATCTATAATTTATTAATTATCTCAGCATGCATAATGATAATTATATATATTACATAAAAGTCAGATAAAATTCTCACTATCTGATGAAGCTAGAAACTCTTACAAATAACACAAACTCATTTAAATTTAATGTTTGTATCTTTGTGTTCTGTTTTATAGAAATGTAGTTAAGTGATGTTATGCCAGTACCACTAGATTTATTTTTATTTTATAGAAATGTATATGTGTGCTGTGTTGCACCTTGAGGGGAGGGAGTATTGTTACACTAGAATGGATATTTTGTTAGGGGCCATCCATATATTAGGTACGCAAGGAAGGGGGAGGGGGGGTCCTTAATTAACTGCATTTTGGATATGGATGCGTACGGGGGGAGGGGGGTCTCGACTGAATGTGTACATATCCACAACAAATTTAATTTACATAATACTAAGCCTAGTAACGTAAACCGCTCAGGCTGCAAATGGCATTCGAGACCGACTGAGTGACGATTGATATGCAATAATGTTTTATAATTTAATGATTAATGCAAACGAAATTTTTAACTTTTAATTACTTGGAAGTAATTAACATTTCATTCAGACCAAACTGTCACACATTACTAAAATATATCCGTCTGATTTATATTTTTATTTCTTGAAATTAGTTGAAGTTTCTTTTCGCCCTGTGGTGCCTCAGCCGTTAGATATACAAAACGGGATGGCGATTTTATTGCTTAAGTTATTCTATTTTATCAGTTTTTTTATGCAGAGTTCAAGACAATAAAATTTGAATGTTCTATGTATTACTACATACAATAATTTCCACATGAAGAACCACGAAATTACAAAAGGCTATAAAGGGGCCGTCCGTCAATGACATCTCGCGAATTTTGCTGATTTTTACGTCACAAAAACTTAGACCCCCCTCCAATATGACGTCACAGAGCTTTGACACCCCCCCCCCAAAGCGGTATTTTCTAATTGCAAAATTAGCATGTTGGAAATTAATTTTTATCATTTAAGTATGTATTTAGTGTAAGGCTGCACTCTAATATCGTAACACGTGTGAATCCATCATTAAATAAATTGCAAGTAATCATATATTTTAGTTGAACTTTTATTTAAAGTTGCGCATTTTAATGTGACTCTCATTTCTTAAACACACTCCCCCCCCCCACCCTCGTCACACATGCCTGACCCCCTCGTCCCCTAGGTGCATGACGTCATTATGGACTGCCCCAAAGAGGAAAACCAATATCTTTTGACCCTGGCTTAAAATTAATTTGTACGTACGCACAGGGGAGGGGGTCCCGAAAATGTACTGGTTGCAACAGGGGGGAGGGGGGGGTACGAAAATACGACTTTTGTGCATACGTCATATATGGATGGCCCCTTAAGTAACTTCAGTAGTTCTTGCAATTGTTAGCCGGGTCATAAATAAATTTTGGCTCTCTAAGAAGCCCTGTGTCACTAGTAATATTATAGTACTGATACCAATGTTCCCTTCAAGCTGCGCGGCTGTGCAGGTATCTGACCGACGCCGCCGTGCAGCAGTTTAGGATTACCGCACTGCAAATTTAGTAAAATATTGTACAAAATATAGATGCTGTGCATCTTTGCACACAAGTTTTTTTTAACCTTGCACACGGACCAACGAACCTTAGAGGGAAAATTGACTGGTACTCATAAAAAAATTGTGTTTTACTTTTGCAATATAATTGTAAGGTAAAGAAGTATTTTCACGTAAGCTGTAGTAATATTTTCTTATTTAAGGGATATAGAAACTCAGCTTGAAGAAGAGGCCCAAACAGAGTATACTACAAGACAAAAGAGAGGGGCTGGGTAAGTGATCACCACCCTTGGATGAATTTGAAATAACAGATACATTTCAAAGCTGACAATGACAAAATTCATAAATATGTTAGTTAATATTATTTACCTATTTTTTTCAATTTTGTGATTCCTTGGTAAAATTTTAAAGAATCCTTTCTTTTGCTTAGGAATATATCAAACCTCCTTAATATTATAAGTTTATAAATACAAACAAGAAGTTAGACACAATATGTTGACTTAAAAATTTTGGCTAATATTTTGATAATATTTATATCAGGTATGCAAGTCTTACTTTGATGCAAGCTTTTCTGGAACAAAGGCATGCAAGAGCGATGCAAGAATTAGATATTGAAATGCAAGCAGAACTGGAGAAAGCCAAATCTGATCTAAACTCAGAGCTTGAGATAGAACTAAAGAAAGACTTGGAGGTCAGTAGACTTGCATTAAAGTTAATAGCAAAGCAGAAACTTCCCATTATTATGTATCTTTTCAATGAATTTACATGATTTTTAGCTATGGAATCTAAAAATGTAGGTGATATCTTCTTGCAAAATGTAATTACTGCATTAGGGTTTCAATTTTATATGACTTTAATTTTAACCCAGAAAAAATAATAATGCCCATTTCTATTGAATGCTAGACGCACATAAGACAACAATATGAAGAGAAAGACAGAGGGGTTACATGACAGAAGAGAAAGTGATGGCCACCCATCTAGGAAATACATGTGTCAGAGTACGAGTAATGTTTAGTAAACAGTTGATTCAAATTCAATGCAAGTCAATCTGCATTGAGCAAAAATAAATTATAAGTCCATTTCTTTTAAAAATGAAGTGTTTGAGTCCAAATAGCCTTTAAATTTAAACACTTAGGAACATGGCCAGCTGCAAGGCTCAAGTTATTGTTATTACTGCAATGCATATCATAATAGGCTGGATATTTTATAAAACTTATAGCTATTTGATTATAATAATAATTTGATAATATGCATAATGCAGTACCCTAACAAGCAGCTGGGCTCACAGAGCTTCACATAAAAATAGTTATACACAAAACACTCATATCCTAACTACAACATATAACCACATTTACAATGTGCATAACTCATAAGCAACACTGTTTGCCGGGGCTAGATCAAGATCAAAGCAGAGGAAGTCCTTTTATTTTCATACCTTACCTTCATAACTTTAAAAAACCCTCACAAACACTTGCAAAGCTTACCAGAGGAATACCTTTGACAGTATATGAGCAGTTTGGTTCACACTATGACAGTTCATATGATGATGCGAATTAACCTGGATCAGATGTCCTTAATTTTGTCAACAAAGTATGTAGATACTAGATAACAAATCTGACTTCTCAACATCTGGAACTGGACAGGCTCTCTTTTCACCACATAGGCTATTGACTATGGAACAAGTTTTCCTAAGACTAAGATCACCAGCTGTAGCAGAAATTTGTTCCTGCATATTCTTGCAGTTTGTATGCACATATCTGATATCTCTTTGCACAATTGTCTATCAATGATGGTCAATTAATCAGTGTAACCCAGCGGCGTCATAACTTTTTGCATGGCGGGCCATATTCCATGAAGTAAAGATATTCGGGGGCTGGATTAAAATAAGTTAAAAAAGGGTTGAAAAGATTTTATTGCAAAATTTTAATGTGAAGGGTGAAACTGTGATCTTTAATGCAGTAAATAGGCGAGGTCAGGTTTAATGTCACTAGTTTTGATACGTATGATATCACGCAGGTAAGAATCACTTATTCTCTTCCTCACACGCTTCTTTTTACAATTTATAACTGAAAATGTCTGCTCACACAAGTATGTCGAGCCAAACAAGCTGAGCATTTTCTTAGCAAATGTTCGAATCTTTTGGAATATCTTTTTATCCAGCTGATGGAAAAGGCACTGAGAGAAAGATGTCTGCTGTGACATTCAGTATCACTTTGCAACTCAATGAGTTCCAGCTGCAGATTGCTTGAACTTGAAGCATTACCAGGATCAACAGAAAAAGGTGTAGAAAAAAAACATGATTTCCTTTTCAATAGTTGCAAAGTCCTAAAGGCGTCTTTGAAATTCATCAGCCAGGGATGTGATATCTGCAACATACCTCTGCATTTGCTCATTTAAGCTTCTTTCTGGAAAACTTGTCATGATTTCCTGTAGTGGGGGGAAATGTGTGGTATTAGGCTGCATTTGAGACAGCTGCCTTTGAAAAAGTTGCAGCTTGTTCCTAAAGGCCTTGATATGTGAATACATTTAGCTTACCACTGCATTGTGCCCTTAAAGATTTGTGTTAAGAACGTTTAGATATTTTGTCATATCAACTGAAAATGCCAAATCTGCCAGCCAAGCAGTATCACATAGTTCTGGAATCGATTATTACATATCTTCCATGAATTCCCTAATTTCTTTTTTAATTGCTTAGAACCGCTGAAGTGCTGTCCCCCGAATCTTACATCATTGTGATACACAACATCCCTGTATTCTCCCTGGATGTCAAGAAGAAAATGCTGAAACTGGCGGTGAAACATGGCTTTTTATTGACTAGAGTTTATAATTTATAGCTTTTATCACTTGCTTAAAATGACATGATCACATCTAAGATGTTTGACACAAAGAACTTGGTGAATGATACAGTGAAGTTTAAAAGCTTTGCCAGCCTCTTCGCTGAATTTGTTACAGACAAGTGTTGCTAGTCCACTATATGCTAACCAATTATGGCAGGAGCGCCATCAGCAAAAATTCCAGATTTTTTTTTCATGATAGTTTAATGTCATTCACATCAGAACAAACGGAAGCAAATAAATCTTTTCCCCTTGTTTGGTGTTTAAGACTCTGAAGGTCAAGTAATTCTTCACTCACACACGTAAACATTAACGCCTCTAAAAAAAAATATAAGAAGTTGGGCAGCGTCAGATGCATCAATGCTTTCAACACAGGCTATCGAAAAAAAGTCAATTTTTTTCTGCTTTTGCCTCTAATTGTCTCTGAATGTCAGATGAGACTTCTTCTATTCTGCGAGCCAGTGTTGCGTGACAGGCAAACTCCTGATTTTCATCATTTAACAGCATATAACTTCATCAGGTTTTATAAAATCATTTTCAACGTTGTAAACAATAAAACATCGATTTTTGCCATCATTTGACGTACTCAAAACAGTACACAATTTCGACTTTTCTTATAAATATGTCGTTACAGAAATAATACATCAGTCAATTAGTTATTTAAGTTAAAATTGCACCACGGGCCGGCTGGACTTTGGACAACCCTGGTGCAAACAATTATTCTTTGTTAAATTCTGCAGCATGCTAATCAAGTAGTTGAGACAGCATTTTCCTTTATTAAATAATGTATTATGATATTATTACTGTAAGTTAGAATCAATGACTGATCATTTAGACTGTAGAGTTAGAGGTTAGGCATCAACCAGGTCCTTCTTAAACTTGAACTGATTATTATCAATATTTGTTTGAGTTGATTCTCTGAAACACCAGTAAAAGTGTGATAGTAATAACCAATACCAGTAAATCAAAGATATTAACAAACGAAAGTGTTCATCCTGTACTACTATTTGTTCTAGTTTTTTACAAGCTTTTATTTAACTCACACTGTTTGTATGTTGTATCCGTCAAATCTTGTAACGTAAAATTAAACCATTTCTGATGGTCCTAGAGATCTCAAAATTTTACCACAGATAGATCTTGGATGACAATACATTGTATCAAAATTTCAGATCGATCGAATGTACCGTAATTAAATAAATGCATTTTTACGTTTATCTTTATATATAATCTGTATCCGTGCTATTCTTGACTTTCACGTGAATGTCACCGGAGTTCACAACCAGCCATGGATGACGACATTCCAGGTGTTAAACAGCTCAGTAATTCGAAACTAAATCTAAATTGACATGATAATACAAGAGGAACAACTGGTATTTGTGTAGCCTAGTTGGCCCAATTGTTAGCTTAATGGATTTTCGACCTGGAGGTACTGGGTTCAATATTCAGTTGGGGAAACTGTTATTTTTTAAATACATAAATTTGTAATTAATAATCTATCTTTTTACCACTATCACATTTAAGTTATAGACAACGAAGTTTGACTAATTAAATTGAGTTGATTATGTCAAAAAATTGTGTTACTAAAAAGTAGAAAATAAAATATTAAAAAAATCTTTTTTTAAAAGGACACGCTGTTATTTACATATAGAAAGTGCACTAAAAAGAAGAAAATAAAAATTTTCAATCCGTGAACCTATCGACTGCACATAAAAGCGTGGGGCCCTCATCACAACTCGCAATCATGTACAAAGCTGCGAAACATAAATACAAATTTATATGAATATTAATAAACATTTAAAGTTTCACAACTTTGATCATATACATGCTACTATCATATTAATTAGAAAAATTGATCTATATGCAAAAGAGTAGTTGCAATAAGAAATGAGTTGTGATGGGCGCCCCACGCTTTTATGTGCAGTCGATAGGTTCACGGATTGAAAATTTTTATTTTTTTCTTTTTAGTGCACTTTCTATATGTAAATAAAAGCGTGTCCTTGTAACGTCAGCATTTTTAAAATATTTTATTAATTCTTGTCTTGCATTTCTTAATATTAAATTTTATTAGTTTATTGAAAAGTTTAGCCCCTATAGATTTTAATTTACATTATAATATAATATTGTTACAACTTATCCTTTGCTTTCATTTTGAATCAATGAGATTTCAATTATCCAAATTATTAAAAAATCTTATTATTTCATATATGAAGATTAAATTTTATTTTCAGACTGAACATAAAGACTTTCTTTCTCAACTTGCACAAATCAGTAAAATGCCCCAGACTGATCTGCATAAAGCAGTGTCTGCAACTACAGCTGGTAATTTTTTCTTTATAATTATTTTAAATGATAGAAACAAGATTTTATCTTACTTTAACTTTACTTTTTACACATTTTTAAAAGCATTTGGTAATAAGTTTAATTTTCTTTTACTCTCATCTTATTCGAAGAGTTTTATAACCTACTAGCAGACCCGTCGTGCGTTGCAACGATCTCAGTAAAAATGAATAAATTTAAAGAAACCAATGAGTGTTATGTTTAAAAACAATTATGCAGAAACCTTCGCGGAAGAGTGGAAAAAATTCCAAGTTTCATAGCAAACGAATAAATAAACTAATAATTAAATAGCGTATAAAAGAAGGAACGATATTAAGGGCCCCGGCCCCAAAATGAGTGATAATATAGTATTTTTATTGCCATTGTACTCAAGCTATATTCCTCAATATCGTGTAAAATTGAATAGGGAATACTATTATTAAAGTTCAGTAAAAAGACATTTGGGGCCCCCAGCTCCGAGGGAATGGACATTAGGAGTTTAGTGCACTGTAGTGATATAGGCTCTTAAGTTTTTATATACTAAGTTTGGTCAAAATCCAGTTATTTTCTTATTATCTAACGCTTAAACTACTTTTTAGATAGCTAATATGATATGAAAATGACATTAAGGGGCCACTGGCCCATTCGGTGCAAGAGGTCAACTTAAAAATCCTGTTCATTTTAATTCAGTTATATTGTGGATATATTTCTCAAGATCTTTAAAAATTGAATTGGAAAAATAGCTTTAACATATACGGAAAAAAAAGACATTTGGGGCCCCCGCGATATTGGCATTAGAAGTTCAGTGACCTACAGCATTTTAATATGGGCTACCAAGTTTTTGTATACAAAGTTTGGTGAAGATCTTTTTATTTACTAAGTAGCTAACGCATAAACTAATATTTATATAGCTCATATTAGCAAAAAACGAAATTAACGGCCCCTGGGCCCATTCAGGGCAAGATATGAAGTTCAGAAACCTGTTCATTTCAATATGGATAATAGTGGATACATTTACCATTATTTGTCAAGTTTTGTATAAATTAAATTGAGGAATAAAATTTTAAAAGTTTAAGTAAAGAGGTATTTTGGGCCCCCAGCCCCGAAGGAGTGGCCATTAGGAGTTAATTGCCCTATAGTATTAAATATGGGCGTCCAAGTTTTTGTATACAAAGATTGGTTAAGATCTATTGATTTACTCAGTAGATACCGCTTAAACTAATTTTTATATATCCCGTATAAGCAAAATATGACATTATCGGCCCCCGGCGTCCCATGAGTGTTAAATTTTGAAAAAAAAGTAGACAGTTACCATCCCGGGAGCATACTCAACAGTCTCGAAAAATTTCATGACGATCGGGTCAATGGTTTAGTCAGCTATAAAGGACATGCGCGCACACACAGACATACTTTGATTTTTATATATATAGATAGCATAGTTTATCAGAGTTAACAAATTACAAATATTAATTCGTCACTCAAAATGCTTTCCTGTTCCTGCTGCGCACAGAAAGCAAACAAGATTTCAAACTATGACTTAGAATTAGTTCACTTTGTAAAAAAATAACACTTTACAGAAAATAAATGAATTGAAGGAGTTTCATTTAAATTTTACAAATTCAAGATTGGATATTTTTTACCATACCCATACTTTAAAAAAAAATTTTCTTCTCACAATTGATTTTTCTAAAGTTCATGGAAATTTATTGGCGCAACAGGGGTGTGAATAACATGGAATGAATTTAATTACTTGTTAAAGGCTAACTATAATAAGATTAAGATGAACACACTGGTACAATGTAATTTGAAGTATTGTATGGAAATGCAACTAATTTTACTTTCACCAAGCAACAATATCCAAAGCAGTGCAGACCTAAATTTTCTTTAACACTGCTACTGCTTCTAATGAAACTATATTTTTTAAATCTCCAGCAAGCCCAATTTTTAAATTTAATTTCACCCTTGCAATTAAATTTATTCTAACACTGCCTGGGCCTTGTTAGTTCATGTTTTTATGATTCACATGGAATCTATTATTACTTAATGTCTCTTTTGATAGGTAAAAGCGACAGCTCAGCTGCAAAGCACTTGGCTCAAGAATTAAGAGAAGGCATGAGCAGAGCTAAAACATTTGCAAACTCAGACACTATTTATAGAAATAAAGCTAATGAATTAGGTAAGGCATAATTCTTTCAGATGGTTCTTTATTATTGTTATTCATTCCCTAGTTATGCATTAATAAGTGGAGGAAAAAGTAAAAATCTGTTTTATTCTAAATTACAGCTTACAAAAGAACCAACACAGACCTAAACGAGCCTCTGCCACTGCAATATGAACAATTTAGGAAAAGCTCTGCCTCTAAACCCAATATAGCCAATAGAAGGTCCGCGTTTGGCAGTGACGACGAAGGTGATAGTGATGACACAAATGATAGTTATGGCTTCTAGAAAGAAAATTAATAACTGGATGGTTATCTATGATCATTTATAAATAACGATATAATGGTTTTTAAAGCACAACAATTTTACAAAAACAACAAAATAAATGATTATTAGACACATTTCTTTTTATTAACCATTTAAAATCGTAACTTTTGGAAAAACCATTTGTTTTTGCCGGTTTTGTACCTGTTAAGAGAGAGAAAAAAAATGTTATATTATCTAGTACAAATATGACATAGTGCAAGTTCAGCTACAAAAACTTATTAAGAATACTAATTTGCTTGATTGCGATGAAATAAGACATGTTAATTCCAAACCTTTTTCTTTTAATTTCAACCCTGTAACTGTCCAGTGCATTTTTCTGCGGCTTCCAGACAATTTTTGAATTTTTTTAGGATTGTTTAAAATGACATGATCCTTTACTAAATGAACTCTATTAAGATTTAGAGGTTGTAGAAGAAACACTCTTTTACTTTTAGAAAATGTATAATATGTACTTTGAAAAATATATAATTTTTGTGATTTTTGTTCATTCTTTACCTTAAAATTTGTCACTCGAAACAATAGTTAAATTAAAATACATTTATAACTGATTCTACACATTTCCTGTTCTGAATTGATTCAATCAATATTTTTGTAAATAATAACAGTGAAATGACCACAAACATGAATGTTTTAGATTCATTTTCTTTTCTGACTAAAACGCTGGCTCTGAACACATTTCCAAATATATTTTCTGACAGCAAACAGGATATCTGACCATGTTTTGCCCTATGTCAACCCTCTCAAAACTAAATTTGTCAGTAAAATATCACCAGGACAGAGGTGAAATGCTAATTTCATCAATATTTTACTCTATCGCAGTCCTCACTGCTATTTGCACTATCATCACTTAGATGTTGAAAGTCCATGAAATAATCATTTTCATTGTCCTCCAATTGAAATAAATAAAGCAAAGATACTTCATGTTGATTTTCTGTTCCAGGCGGACACTCTAGCGTCAAGACATTTTGGCAGGCATAAACAAATTTAGAAAAATTACACTCGCATTTATTCACAAATCAAGCCGATAAAAACATGTTGGACAAACAAACACATGCTAAAACAGGAAGGAAATTCATTTCTAAATAGTAATCTCCCCTTTCTAAACGTTAATATCATTCGCATTTTTAAGACGACATTACTAACGGATGTTTATATTGGCAGTGACAGCACAGAAAGGGGTTAACAGCCGATCATTGGCCGTTTGGACAGTTATAGGGTTAATGAAAGATATAAAGCAGTTTCTCTTGTCTAATAATAGATAAAATATAATGATTTTTACACAGCAAGCAAGAAATGGCAGACAAATGTAAAATAAATTTACAGTATTTTAAACCCCTACCTCTCTTCAAATTTTGCTTTCACTTCCCTCCTGGCTTTTCTCTTGAGAGCAGGGTCACGGAAGATATCTTTGTTGACAACATTTTTCTCAAAGTTAATATCAACTGAATACCTGAGACGAAGAGAGGGACAAGAAAGTTACATTTTTTCAACAAGATATTGCAAAAGATGCTAAAATGAAACTATAAGATGGCAAAGTTGAACACAACGCCCCGCCCCCCCCCCACTGTAAAGCTTAACCACAACGATACGGCCGGACCTCACTAAATTGAACTCAAAGGTAACCGAAAAAAATTCAACTTACTGAGTTTTCGCGTTTGGGAAAATGACGTAATAGGCACATATTAATCAAAGACAATGATATTGAGAGGGGGGTGGGAAACAGCGATACGGGTGAGAAGGGTGGACAAGAAAGAGGCGATGTCTGATGTTTCATATGAAAGGAAGCCAATTTGACATACAGACACCACTGAGTAAGCCCCACCCCACACACACTTTACTCTCTCCACAGTCATTTTTGGTCTCAAAATAGACGTCCTACTTGCAAAGATGCTTAACCCAATCACTACTATTGCGTCCGAATCCGACCTAGCCCCCTGGCTACTAATGCGTCCGAAAAAGCAGAAAAATCGCTGATTTGGTTTTTAAAAAACGGATGTTTATGTCATTTACGTTTCAAAAGCTGTGTGACTTCATTTGGTGAAATTTGAATGTGTGGTTTCTGAATATTCTTATACAATGGCCTTTCATTTTCTTGACTCTTTAATGGGTGCTTCAACGTCTAATTATGCAACAGTTAATTCAAACAATAAGGAGGATCTTGAAATTGAACACAATGCAATAGGCCTTGATAGTGATAATAATTCTGATCAGAGTGACGCTAACGAGACTGATGAAGGAGACACTTTCACTGAATCCTGGTCAGACAATTTGACCAGTGTTAAACAAGCAGAAAATTTTAATGAAATTATAGGGGAAATCATTTTCTCCATATTGACAGCAGTCTCATAGACTACTTAAAGCTTTTCATGAACTCTGCCATGATAGAGTTGTTAGTTGCTGAAACAAACAGATACGTTGAGCCGAAGCAAACGGCGAAGGGTAAGAAAGACACCCAGTGGAAGGAGGCTGATAAGGACATATATAAATTCCTCTACATCAACATCATGTTTAGACTCAAGTAACCAATTACAAAATTGTATTGGTCAGTGGATAAGATGTTTCTCAAAGTTTCATGAGACAAAAAATAAAAGGTGACAGACAACGAAGGTCAACGCCCAAAAACAGTGATGTAAATTTTCAATAAAATTTTTTCCAGGATTTATATACAATGTATTTGTGAATAAAAGTGCATCAATCTATATTTTTTTGAAAAGCACATCAAATTTTCGGATTTTTGGTGCAGTTTTGTTATTTTAAATTTTCATTTAGATGTTTAAAAATATTTTTATTTAGCATGGGGGTGCATGTTTTTTTTAGAGTAATCTCCTTTTGCTTAGTATTTCAGGGAATGCTTTGGTTTTTGTTCTTAGTAGCGATTGAGTTAATCCCTTGTGAAAAGCATGAAGATAAGAATTTGCATCTGTTTTGGCCAGTGGTTCCTAACCTTTTGGGGTCCATGCACCCCTTCAGATGCCCAAAAAAGTTCATGCACCCCCTCGTGAAACTTGCATAAAATATGTTTATTTTAGGAACACAACAGTTTTGACCATAGGCAACAGAGAATTTAGTTAGTGATCTGCTGCTTCTTATGATCAATCAGCGATTAAATCTGGAGAATCCTGCTTCACAGAGATAGGTTGTGTCAAATGGAGGGAGAGTCGGTACTGACCTCTTGGCTAGTTGTGGGTAGGAATCTAGCTGGGAGCACCAAAATTCAATCAAGGTATTGCAACTGAAGGCACTCCTCGGTACTTCTCTGGTTCTCAAATCAAACATGTCATCTTTAGCAAAGTCACTGTCATCAATGTTGTTCAAGTCACAGAGAAAAGGATTGCGAATCCAATGGTCTTTCCTAGCAATTTTTTGACAGAAATACCCATCAAAGGACTTTTGCAATGTTGAAAGGTGCTCTGAAATTTCCCCTTTGATTTTTTCAGGCAGTGATCCCTCGGTGCTTCCTTCTGCACCAGATATTACAACTTCATCCAAGAGTGGAAAGTTGGCAAGTTGGACTTTTCTTTTCTTCATTGGAATAGTGGCTCTTTGTTTAGTAAGGCTTGCATTCTCTCAGTAGCATCCATTACAGTCACAGCAGGTCCTTGGAGAGATGTGTTCAACTCATTCAAGGTGGTGAAGATGTCAGACAGGTATGCCAAGTAAAGAATGAAATTTGGACAGTCAAACTTGTCATCAAGGTCACTCTCTTTTTCTCGCAAGAAAATGGCAAGCTCCACTCTCAGTTCTACTAACCGAGAAAGTATCCGTCCCTTGGACAACCAGCGCACCTCATTGTGGTAGAGCAGAACTTCATGCTCAGAGACCACCTCCTGACAGAACAACTTGAAGAGGCAGTGGTTCAAGGCATGTGAGCGGATAAAATTTACAACTTGGACTGCAGTAGAAAGAACTGACTTCGAGGTTGGAGGTAGAGTTTTGCATGCCATGGCCTGACGATGAAGGATACAGTGTGTAGTGACAATATCTGGAACTTCTTTCCTTACCAGTAGAGCACCACCTGTGCAAATTGAAGAAATTCTTGAAGTCCAGTCAAAATGGTTTTCAGTTAAGAATGCCCTGACTAGCTGCAGCACATCAGCAGCTTTGTTAGTAGCTAGGAGTGGCTTACAAAAGAGAAATTCCTCCTTCAGCAATCCACTGAGAACTTATCTCAGAAATACAAGAATCTGACTGCATTGTGCTACATCAGTGGATTCATCCAGCTGCATGCTAAATGGAAAAGGACTGCTTCTCATCTCACACAAGACTTGATTCAGAATGTCTGCAGCCATGTCACTAATCCTGGAATGAATAGTGTCATTGAACAAAGGAACTTTCTCAACCTGCTCCCTCTCCTGATGACCAAACATCAGTTCCACCATCTCCAGAGCACAAGGCTTCACCAAAGTTCTCCAATGGTGTGGGGCTTCTTGTTCTTTGCAATAAGATATGCAACTTTGAATGATGCCTCCAGTGCAGGTTTCTGTGACAAAGAAAATCCAAGCTTGGGCAAGGTACCTGAGGTCAAGAAGCGAGCTCTCTTCTGCTTGAAGACCTCAACACTGTCCTTGGAATTGGATGGATGGACTTTCTCCAAGTGCTCTCGGAGTATAGCAGACTTCATGTTGTCATTGCACATGATTTTTCCACAGATATTTATCTTTCATTTAGCTTATACTCCCGGCGCCCTTTTGTTTACAACAAGCGTCATCAAGAAAGCTCCAACACATTTTAATACACGAACAATGCCTCTTTAATTAAGACTTACTCAGGCTTAAATTCACTTATAAACTAAGAACCTTAAACGCAGACGATTTACCTCTCCTATCCCCACCCCCCACCCCCCAAATCCCCTTTCTTTGTCTTGACACCAACATCACTGAGGCTTTTGTGTTCCATCTCTCTCTCTTTTTTATTATTTATTAACGATTTTGATGGACAATCAGAAATTCATACCAGTAACAGGCAAATTTTTAACTGACGAAGATGATGTTTTTAATAACTGGAATTGGATGCTCAACTCAAGATTTTAGATTTCAATGACAAATAATGGCTTACAATTAACGTTTTAAGACCTTTGCAGCGTACCGAGCAATAAAAGTGAAGGGAAAAAATCCCAATGTTTACATCCGCTCAAAACGGTTAGAGATCTGACGTATTTGATGACAAAATTATATTATTTTTAGAAAACTGTGACTTAAAACACGAAATTCCGAGGAACATGTAGAGCGAACCGTTCATTTTGCGAAAAAGTTTTTCCGTCAATGTTCGACATGCGCAGAACGATGCGCGACCGAGTAAAAGGGGGGGGGGTTTGTACATGGGAGCCCTTTAACGCGGCATGCCTTGCTTATGGTTTATATTTATCAGTTATCAGTTTTTCTTTCTTTTTTTCCTTCTTCCTCTTTTTCTTTTTTTTCTCTGAATGGTTCATGCACCCCCTGGAACCTGCTCATGCACCCCATAGGGGTGCATGCACCACTGGTTAGGAACCCCTGGTTTTGGCTCTACGGAAAACGTATTCTGAAATGTCTTCCCAGAATAGGAGTTAAGGAGATCTAAAATACATTAGTCTTATGAAATTTGGCCAGGACCTAACAATTAATTCGATATGGGGAGGTTTTCGACTTAGCGGGGTCCGACTGTAATAACTGATAAAAACTGCTGTAAAAAAATTGTTCTCAAATTACTTGTATTAGAGTACCAGTTAACCTGCAATCAGCTGTAGCAAGGTGTCTTTATAGTACCAATACTTTTTATGGTGTTTTTATAATTCTATACACCATAACATTAATTCTGGATAATAAGCTAATACAGATGAAGTAAGAGTTAACTGGTCATGGTTAAATTAACTGTACATCACTTATACTTAGGGCCACTCTAACCACTTCCAACCCTAATTCAAAGTAAACCAATGGTTTCTGTGCACCAGGTTCTCTGGTACCTTGAGTTTTCCATATGTGCTAGTAGAAAGAAAAAAATGCCATAATTATGTAGAGCAAATTTATTCTCACCTTGTTGGCATCAAATGATTGAAGTTATAGACTTTCACAAAAGACTTTACTTTGGATCGTTGCTTTAATTTCTTTTTGCCCATACTTCTTGTTACTTTACGAGGATATCTGTCAATGCCAGCTACTAGAGCATGGCCAAAAGGCTTGTCTGGTGTTCCTTCATCGTAATTCTAAAGAAAGAAATTATTCCTTATGAGAGGGTCTGAACTTCTGAACTGCATCTTTTATTTCTCTTGATGAAAACAACCATAACACATAAAATTATGCAGCTGGTATCATTCTGACTTGGAATATAAAAACTAAAATCCAGTAATTCAATCATGAAATGACAAAATCAATATAAGTATCAAAATTAAATATATAAGGTGTGTTTTTTTTTAAATTGCTCACACAAAAAGAGAGAAAAACCCCAGCTTATCGAAAGTCTTGCCTCACAATTGTGGGATTCATACAGTCAAACTTCTTATAATAAGCACCTCTCATAACGAGCAATTTTTTTTTGAAAAAGTTGCTCCTAAGGTTGCTAACGGTTAACCGCAACTTCAATTAGTCGGTATTAGTTTATTACCAGGAGTTAATTTTTTATTGTGTTACAGCAGAATACCAGAGCCAATATGCGAGCGACTGGGACATCAAAGCGTTTTCTTAACATTCCGGTATATAAATAATTTAAAAATACACCGTCATCACTGTTAGTGGAATTCGGATAGTGTACGATTTTTTAAAAAATTCGCTTCGTTGACGAAGCATAGTACAAGAACTAACACACAGCGGGGCCGTGATGTCAAAATGTGAACAACGGTCAAGGCAGCAAGTGTTACTATTTATATTACAAGAGTAAAGATGCGCCGAACATAACAGACTGTTTACTGGTCCTCAAATTCTATTTCGGTCTTATTTTTATATCGATAGTTTACCTGCTAAGTACGTGCATGTTAAGGAATTTGACTTAAAATTACCACATTGATATAAAATTTGATGTTTTCTAAAAATTTATTTTGAATGCACTGGAAAAGGAGCACAGCGCACGAGAACTGAACGCAAGTGGGCTGTGACATCACATGTTCTTTGAAGTCACCATCAGATGGCGCAAGACAAAAATTTGATACACACTATGTTGGTTCTAAAAAAAATACGGACCAGACAGTAAAACTGTCCTTTTTTTAAACGGTTAACCAGTCCTCAAAAACTATCTGACTTGACAACATTTGATAACATGCCGTTTTAATAATTTTAATAAATAATATTAAAAATTGAACATTAATCATTACGGTTTATTTCTTTGTTCAGACGATTTTCGAATTAAATTTTTACTTTTTTTTAAATTCGCTATTTTGACGCCAGCGCGATAGAGCTAAACACAAGGACAAGGGGCGGTACAAATGTACATATCAGGCACTTGGATGTCAAATCAGACGACACGGTGTGAAAATTTTATGCATTCTCTAGTTGGTTCGCAAGACAGTAATAATACAGACAAAAGGTTAACCGGCCTTATTTTGAACGGTTAACCGGTCCTCTTAACAACCTTAGCTGCTCCCTTAACGAGCTAAGATTCGCATAACGAGTGACGCAGTAAGGGGAAGTCCCTTTTTCCTGGAAATTCATTAGTGAGCCGGCACTTCAGCATTGATGTATTATTCTGTGTTAAGCTCTCGGTCTGTTAGCGTATTGTTTTCGTGTGTGATCAACCGTTTTTACAAATTTTGTGTGCAGACAGTATTCGTACTTTTTATGTGCAAAGTGTAATAACCTGTGCTAAAATGTGCTAAGAGAAAAAAAAACATTGAAATGAAACGAAAAACAACTGTAAACTAACTGCCTACAGCCTACTGAAGACACACAAATAATATTTCATTCTTTTACAATTTTAAAGCATGAGGAATGACCCTCGCTGTTTATGGTTGGCAAGCTAGGGTGGTGCAGCAGGATGGGCGGAGGAAGGTAGCTAACCGCAGTGCGCATTTCGAGACCAACAATGCGTTGGAGGTCCCCCCCCCCGACAATACTCGTATTGGTCTAATTTCAACGTGCTGTAGTTTGTGTCAGTTCTTTCCCCTCTTTCTTTGACTTTGAGCAAGTCTGTGGCATATATTATGTCCGGGGTCGTATCTGGTAGCTTTTATATTAATAATAATTAAAACATAAACCCAATTGTCCGTTCAAGTAATCCTCTGCCTAAATAATAGATCTAAATCTAGCAAATAAATAATTCAATAGCTGAACTTAAACAAAACTTGTCTTATACTTATTTACCTATTACACGTGAAAGGAAATACCTACTTTTACAATGACAGCTTTGCGTCCAGCAAATCGTCCTCCAAGGACCAAAACAACCTTCCCCGATTTCATAAATTTACCCATGTCTGGAAAGAATTTTGAAAATCACATTAACACATGAGAAGCAATGCAACACAAACATTTAACATTACAACATAGTACATAGGTTTTGAGGGCAAACATTGAATTTAAAAACTGGCTAAGTTGTGGGTTTTACTGTATTTTAGGTCAAGAAGTCTTGCACATAAACAAAAGATAAATGATCCAAAGTAAAGTGGTCATCGTTACCAGGGTGAGTCGAGAAAGAAAGTGTTTTTAACGGGAAAATGTCTTCGTGTGAAATTAGACTTGGGCTAATGACTAGGTTTATGTAAATACGTGTTACCACCTCTATTAACCCATTAAAATAACACAAACCATAAGTATACTTTATTTATCGTATATCATTAAATGTAATATATTTTGATATAAATCTTATGATATTTGCGGATGAAAAGAGATTTTGATATCAAATCTATAGGCCTTAACACATAAACATTACCGAGTTTTTCGACCGGAAACAGAAAAGACCGACAGTTTCACAAAGGCCAGATTTCAGAAGATGTAGATCAAAATTATTATTCAGCATGTGTGGTTATTACACTTTTTTTAAAAAATGCACATACATCTTATAATTAATTAATAAATTAACAAAAGCTTATAAACTAAAAATAATAATAAACATTAATACATATTTAGAAGTTCATGTTAAAAATTAATTAACGCGAAACTACTTAAATGTAATAACAGGCATGTCAATAAAACTTTGAAAATTGAAGTTCTGAGTTTTGCACAGAAATTGTTTTTTTTTAAATTTAAATTATTATTATTATTATTTTGTATGGCATTGGCATTCAATGTCTCAAAATCAATATTTAATTTTCACTTAAGCACACGCATGCACAGGGGAAGGAAATGAATAAGAGGATGATAAGGTAAACGAGAAAGGGGAAAACAGATTTTCTATTTAATAACGAATGATTTTTAAAGGCTATTTCATTACAATTTTATCTAATGCGGGCTTTTAATTTTTAAAAGTCTTTGTCACTGTGCATAAATATATAAAGTTTTGGGTAATTATGTAATTAGAACTTTTCGTTCTAATATCTTACTATTCTTGTTACAGTTACACACAGAACTATATGCATATAATTTTTTTTGTTAAAATAGCTTTGCAGTGCTCGTTTTATTCTTTCTGTCCGTCTGGAAAAAACACGGCACACGTTGATCGATCTTTACCATTCTGCTGAATAGCTGGAGTTGATAAATCGATTTGATCCATTTTTAGCAGCACATATTGGGAACTATGAACATTTTACTTAGGGGCCGTCCATTAATGACGTCACGCGATTTTTGCCGAATATTGACCCCTTCCCCATCGTCACGCGTCGTCACAAAAACCTAGACCCCCCCTATAAAAATACGTCACAAATCTTTGACCCCCCCCCCTAAAAAACACACTATATTTTCTATTTGAAAATAAGTATGTTTCAAATCACTTTTATTTTCATTTAAGTATTTATTATTTATTTAGTGAAAATCTACATTGCAATATCGTAACCCGCGTGAAGCATTTTTTAAAAACGTTTAACCGCCTTCATAAAACGAACTGTGTTAACATCTTATCTTATCTGTTTACAGACGCTCCTTCTATACAGAAGAACATCCTTAGATTATATTTTATTTTAATGCATACAAGTTAAACATTGACTATTTATTAATCATCAAGGTTAACGTCTTTGTTTACAAAAAAAAATATTTAAAAATAACATTTTTAAAATTTAATTTTAAAAAATCCCTCAATTGACTGACGGGCATCCCGTAAGAAAGAGGTCGGCGAACAGAGGGAAATAACCTCATCTGGGATCAAAAGGGAATTCTTGGGGGTAATGCAGACTCATTTGGGACATATAACATCCACTACAATCCACTAGATATATTAAAATACGTCATGTGTACGTATACGCTTGGAACATTATGCCCATTATTGAACCGGTTCCTTCCAGAAAATGCACTTTTTTTAAAATTTGACAACTATGTAAATTTCTTACCTACGTACTATACGAAGACACCTAAATCTACCCTAATTTCATTTATATTGACACGATTGACAATAATCTTAATCCACATGAATTGTCTGCAACTAGTATCCTTTCTGTGATATTTAAAATTAATAGCTTAAAAACTGAGCTAAGAAGAAAAGTTGTTTTGTGCTCCTCTCGAATTGCGAAGTCAAGAATTTGATGCATTCAATAAAGTTAATGAATAGTTGACTAATTTTAAATGGGCTCATTTACAATTATATCTAGAACAGTGCTTCTCAAACTTTTTAGTATCGTGGACCGGCAGGAATTTTCTCCATTGCACCAGGGACCGGTGCACTATTTTCCATGTACTGACAATTTTTTCGGTCCTTTTTTTAGAACATCTGCGGACCGGCAGCGGATGGCCCACGGACCGGCACCTATCCGCGGACCACCACTTTGAGAAGCACTGATCTAGAAGACTAGAATGGCCTGGGGCTGAGTCTGGGGGTGGGGGGGGGGTAAAGCACACATAAACTTGTATATTTTGGCAAAAAAAATCGACGACTCTTGCCATGAGAGAACCAAACGGAGCTGCGGTTACACCACAAAGGCTTTGATGTCAACATCAAATGACGCAGTGTAACAATTTCATATGTTATCTTGTGGATTCTCAAACTTAAGGATTATAATTAGATTTAATTTTCGTGTCTTGATAGCTTACGCCAACCAGCGTCTGATGGCCTACCGACCGGCACATTGAGGAGCACTGATTTAAAAGTCATTAAATAAATTGTAAACGACCAAATATTTCAGTGGAAGTTTTATTTAAAGTTACCCCTTTGATGTGACGTCTCATTTCTTCAACCCCCTCCCTCCCCCTCGTCACGCATCCTCACAAAAGTGAGACCCCCCTCCCCCCTAGGTGCGTGACGTCATTTATGGACGGCCCCTGATTCAAAATTACCAATGAGGAACTCATTGAAATTGTGTCTCAAAAGGTCCACATGCTCATCATGGATGAAGTAAGTAAGATATTCTGGTTATTTTGGTTATAAGAAAACTCAAATTTAAACAGAAAGAAAGTGCTAAATGACGAGAATGCAGTAGAAGTTATTTCGTATTTCATTTTTTTTCGTCACATTTGACAAATCTGAGGTAGAGAAACGTGCGGGTGCATAATGATTTAGCACATTTTTTAAATATATGTATATATTTTTTTTAAAATATTATTTTAAATATTTCTTTTAAAATAAGAAATAACAAGTTCCTCATCCACCGAAGAGAGAATTCAATTTTCTGAGCTTTGCAAAAAAAATTAACCAATGTCTATCCAGAGGACTTAAACAGTAATTTGTCTACTGAGCTTCGGCAGTTTTACTATAAATATATTCAACATAGCTTAGTGCAAAAAAAGCCGTGAAAGCCAGATTCATACCTGCAGAATTCTACAGAGTAGTGGTAGAAGACAACATTTTTAGAATTATGCAGAGATTAGATTGCACATATGTTTAAACATTAATGGTTAGATCTTTCTGCTTCTGAGTGCTTAATTTTCAAATTAATTAGCCTATATTAAAAAATCCGAATAGAATAACAATATGACCAGAGATTAGGGCTGTCAATATTGTTGAAAAATGCTGCCCAGGTACCCGTCCAAATTTCGAACGGGTACCCGGGTTACCCGATCGAAACATCGCATAATTTTCCCCGTCATGACCGCTATACAATGCTACCTAGCCACCTTCCGCGCACCTCATTTCACACAGTAGCTACACGTCCGACGTCTTAGGGAGCGTACGTAAATGACGTCAAGCGATTTTGGCCGATTTCCCCCCCCCCGTCACAGGTTGTCACAAAAACTTAGAGCCCCCTCCAATATGACGTCACAAAGCTTTGCGCCCCCCCCCATAAAGCCGTACTTCCTTTTTGAAAATGATCAGTTGTCAAATAACTTCAGTGGAACTTTTATTTGAAGTTGCGCGTTTAGATGTGATTCACATTTATTCTTAAACACATCCCTCCCCCTCGTCACAAATGTGTGACCCCCTCCTCCCCTAGGCGCGTAACGTCATTTATGGACGGGTCCTTATCCATCTTACACTGTTAGTAACTAATTTATTTACTTTAAAAACTTACAAATTTCGGTGTTTTACTAAAAATCAGTTTTTGAGCAAGGCACACGCTGTAATGAACCTACGAAACACAATCGAATGGAGGGAGGAGGAGGGAGGGGGTAGATAAACAACATCGACAATCGTAAACCCAATGTCGGTGTATTTCAAATATCAAAGCAGGGGTGTTTATATTAACAAAATCAAACACGGCCTCTTTCATCTCTATGCCGACGTCTTATCCATCTCACACTGTTAGTAACTATTTAATTTATTAACCTTAAAAACTGACAACATGGTACGCATTATTAATATCAGTTTTTCTAGGTCAACACGTGTTAGCGAACACAAGAAACACAAGCGAAAGGAAAGGGTGTGGTTATAGTATAGGCGTGGATGGGGGAGGTGGGGTAGATAATTAGTATCAATCAGTAGCCCAATTTCGGCATATTTCAAAGCAATGTTAGTGTCAAAGCAGGGGTGTTTTTATTAACAACAACAAACACGGCCTCTTTCATCTCTAAAGAGTCCATCCTTATTTTCGGCAGAGGAGTTTTGTTTTCTTTATATGATTCATTCAAAGAACCAAAATCTTCTTGTGTTTGCGATTTCTGTTTCCTTTTCAGATAAAAAAAGATGTATCAAATACATTGTGGTCCGTCGAGACCGTATTGTATTTCCCGTTGACCGATAGTTCTCCTTAGATGTATTTCACAGCATATATTTGAAACAAAAATTTTCATTTGATAAATTGTTTCGCGAGCATTAAATTTAACACAAAAAAAACGCATGCGAGCCAAAGTTTGGTTAATATAGACATTGAAGGCCACATTTTCACGGGTACCCGGGAGGAATTTTACTACTCGGGCAAACCAGACGGCAACGGGTACCCGGGTCCCGGGTACCGTTGACAGGCCTACCAGAGATTGGAGCATATTTATTGTGCCAAATTAACTCTGATGACAGAGTTTTTTTCTGTTGGTTTTCCTTTCTTTTTCTTTTACATAATTATTTTATGATATAGTGTGTCTGAAGAATTTAAATATAATTTTATTACTTATGTAAGTACGTTCTTTATGTTAATTGTACTGATGAAGGCATTATAGCCGAAACGTTTACTGTTGTATTAGTTTAAAATAAAGCTCAAATTTATTGTTTGAATTGCATGCACAATTTGTTTGTGTATTTTGTATCTCATGACATAATAAAAGACACGCGTGTGTGTGTGTGTGTTTGTAATTGTTGGCAGTACGATTTTCCGTTAAAAGACACAATTTAGAGTATTTTAGTGTGTTTTTAAAATTTATATTTTGCTTTTCCATTAGTAAGTTCAAGATTTACATTGTACTTGTTGTTTAGTTCTAAAAGTAGAGAGTTTATTTTCTGCTACATCATTTTTTCATTTATCTCTGGTGTACAATGGCTGTGTTAATTATCATTATAAAAGTAATTATTTTGTCAAATGAAATGTATCTTATTTTAAAATTTATATTGGGTGCTGGCGCTGGTAATATTTGTTACGGCAATGAAGACACAATAAAAAAAACCCCGTAAAAAACAAAGTTTTTGACTATAAATCCTTTATATACGAGACATAACTAAAAGAATGTTCATTATGAACAGCACGACAATTTAAAAAATCCAAAATTTTAGTTATGTCTCGTTAAACATGTTTAATACAATGCGCACCACGTGACAGATTATCATAAAAATTAACAGATTTTCGAATATATTTTTAAAAAGTATCGTCAATAATATGCACTGCACCGCGCGACAGGAATGTATCTGGTACTAAAATTAACATGCTACATAGAGATAAATCGAGATAATCTAAAAATTCATTAATTTAATTACAGTACAGTCGATCGATATAAAATTTTGATAGATCTTTTTTATCGTCGGCACGAGTCTGTCTGCAAAATTTCAGCTCGCATATGGGGAAGTGGGCTAAATATCGATCAAAGGTTTTTCGGCAAACAAACAATCAAGCATGCAACCAGACGCCACGAGTTAATATAAAGGATTTTAAAAGTGGGGCGCTCACCTATGTTAGATTTAGCTTTAGACAGCTTTAGTCAATATAGGCCTGCCGGCATCCATTGGCAGGTCCGGGGCACCAATGTGGGTTTGTGCTTAGTAGGGCATAACTCGGTCCTGACTTAAGCATCTAATTTTTGATTAGAGTAGAGTCAATTTATGACGAAAAATTTATTAAAGAAATAATAAAGTCTAAAGATATTATGGTTTGTTAATTTGATAGGTTACAATATTTTCGAATTAAAATCCAGATGCGTAATTTTAAAAATATCTTTTTCAACTTAATTAATAATTGCTGTCTTTTGTTATTATGGAACCAGCTGAAAAATTGATCTATTCCATTTACCCCGTGCACAATTTAAATTTTAAAAACCATTTTAACATAAAAAAACCTGTTTAAGTATGAATTTTTTTGTAATGATATTTATAAAAAATAAAATTAAAAAAAATTAAAAAAAACCAACAAATATAAGATATTATCTATTAAGGCGGGCCCTAACTGACGCAAAACAAGCCATCCATATATATATATTTCACCAAAGCGAGTATGTGCTAATTAGCATGACGAATGACCCTCGCTGGGGTCCACTGATCACTGTTACAAGTATAGTGCGATGAAAAAAGAAAGGGGGGGGGGCATGCATTTTACCACGTTTTTATTACCACGTTTTTATTAACTCGCTTTCGTTGGGCATTGTTTGTTGGTATGTCCAAGATTTTTTCAAATCTGCCAACGTAAAATTGAACCACTTCTGATGGTCCTAGAGATCTGAAAATGTTACCACAGATAGATCTTGGATGACAATGCATTGTATCAAAATTTCAGATCGATCGAATGTACCGTTATTAAATTATTGAACTTTTTAGTTTATCTATATAAAAGCATCTGTACCGTCGGCTTTTGTTGACATCTGTGAGTTCGCCCCGTGACCACATCACAATGTTTTTAAAACGTTGGGCGGGCGCTTGTGAGGTGTTTGGTAAAATAAATAGAGGTAAAAAAATATTTTTAAAAATCAGGTTGTTATAAGTGGACTAAAAAGAATAAAATAAATAGAAGTAAAAAAATATTTTTTAAAACCACGTTATTATAAGCGGACTAAAAAGAAGAAAATAATTTAAAACTTATTAGTTCAAGTACTTCGATTTAATATGACTAAAAACGCGGGGTGGGTGTTTGGTATAAAAATTAAAGATTTCTAATTTAGAAGGCAAAAGAGAGATCTATAAGTGAGAGAATGAGTGAACCGCATATGTTAAACCTCATAAGCGCCCGCCCCACGTTTTTAGTCATATTAAATCGAAGTACTTGAACTTATAAGTTTTAAATTCGATTCTTCTTTTTAGTCCGCTTATAAAAACGTGGTTTTTGAAAATCTTTTTTTTTACCACGTTTTTATTAACTCGCTTTCGTTGGGCATTGTTTGTCCAAGATTTTTTCAAATCTGCCAAATAAAATTGAACCACTTCTGATGGTCCTAGAGATCTGAAAATTTTACCACAGATAGATCTTGGATGACAATGCATTGTATCAAAATTTCAGATCGATCAAATGTACCGTTATTAAATTATTGAACTTTTAATTTATCTATAGTCTATATAAAAGCATCTGTACCGTCGGCTTTTGTTGACATCTGTGAGTTCGCCCCGTGACCACATCACAAAGTTTTTAAAACGTTGGACGGGCGCTTGTGAGGTGTTTGGTAAAATAAATAGAGGTAAAAAAATATTTTTAAAAATCAGGTTGTTATAAGTGGACTAAAAAGAAGAAAATAATTTAAAACTTATGAGTTCAAGTACTTCGATTTAATATGACTAAAAACGCGGGGTGGGTGTTTGGTATAAAAAATTAAAGATTTCTAATTTAGAAGGCAAAAGAGAGATCTATAAGTGAGAGAATGAGTGAACCGCATATGTTAAACCTCATAAGCGCCCGCCCCACGTTTTTAGTCATATTAAATCGAAGTACTTGAACTAATAAGTTTTAAATTAGTTTCTTCTTTTTAGTCCGCTTGTAAAAACGTGGTTTTTAAAAATCTTTTTTTACTTCTATTTACCCGCTGTCTCGCGCGAGCACACACACCACACCACACCCTCCCGTTTTCTCTCGCGCACACACACTCCACACCCACCCACGCTCTCTCTCGCGCGCACATACACCACACCACGCGCACATACACCACACCACACGCACGCACACACTCCCCCGCTCTCTCACACGCACACACACACGCACGAACACACTCACCCGCACGCACACACTTACCCGCTCTCTCACACGCACGCACACACTCACTCGCTCTCTCACACGCACGCACACACTCACCCGATCTCTCACACGCATACACTCGTCCGCTCTCTGACACGCACGCATACACTCAACCGCTCTCTCACGCGCGCCCACACACCACCCCCCATACGCTCTCTCCCGCGCACACACACACCACACCACACCACACCCACCCACCCGCTCTCTCGCGCGCACACACACACCACACCACATCCACCCACCCGCTTTCTCGCGCGCGCACACAAATCCACACCACACACACCCACCCGCTCCCTCGCGCGCGTACACACACCCACCCACCCGCTCTCTCGCGCGCACACACACAACACACCCACCCACCCGCTCTCTCTCGCGAGCACACACACCACCACACACCCACCCACCCGCTCTCTCTCACGCGCACACACACCACACCACACCAATCCGCTCTCTCTCGCGCACGCACGCACACCACACCCATCCGCTCTCTCGCGCGAGCACACACACACCACACTACACCCACCGCCCTCAATCTCTCTCGCGCACACACACAGACCACACCCTGTCGCCCTCTCTCACACGCACACACACACGAACGCACACACACACTCACCCGCACGCACACACTCGCCCGCTCTCTCACAAGCACGCACAAACTCACCCGCTCTCTCACACACACGCACACACTCATCCGCTCTCTCACACGCACGCACACACCCACCCGCTCTCTCTCACGCACGCACAAACACGCTCTCTCACGCGCACACACACACCACACCCACCGGCTCTCTCGCGCGCGCATACACACCACACCCGCTCTCACGCGCGCACCCACACACCACACCCACCAATCCGCTCTCTCGCGCGCACACACACCACACAACACCCATCCACCCGCTCTCTCGCGCGCACACCCACACCACACCCACCCACCCGCTCTCTCGCAAGCGCACACACTCCACACCACACCACACCCACCCGCTCTCTCGCGCGCGCACACACACTACACCACACCCACCCACCCGCTCTCTCTCTCGCGCGCACACACACCACACCACACCCATCCACCCGCTCTCTCGCGCGCACACCCACACCACACCCACCCACCCGCTCTCTCGCAAGCGCACACACTCCACACCACACCCACCCGCTCTCTCGCGCGCGCACACACACCACACCACACCCACCCGCTCTCTCTCTCTCTCGCGCGCGCACAAACATCACACCACACCCAAACGCTCTCTCTCTCTCTCGCACACACCACACCCACCCCTCCGCTCTCTCGCGCGCACACCACACCCACCCACCCGCTCTCTCTCGCGCGCACACACACCACACTACACCCACCCGCTCTCTCTCTCGCGCGCGCACACACCACATCCACCCGCTCTCTCGCGCGCGCACACACACACACCCACCGTCCCTCTCTCTCGCGCGCGCAAACACACACACCACACCCACCAGCCCTCTTGCGCGCGCGCACACCCACCACACCCACCCGCCCTCTCTCGCGCACACACACACACACACCACACCCACCCGCTCTCTCGCAAGCGCACACACACCACACCCACCCACTCTCTCTCGCGCGCACACACACCACACCACACCAATCCGCTCTCTCTCGCGCGCGCACGCACACCACACCCATCCGCTCTCTCGCGCGAGCACACACACACCACACTACACCCACCGCCCTCTCTCTCTCGCGCGCACACACACAGACCACACACCCTGTCGCCCTCTCTCACACGCACACACACACACACACGAACGCACACACTCACCCGCACGCACACACTCACCCGCACGCACACACTCGCCCGCTCTCTCACATGCACGCACAAACTCACCCGCTCTCTCACACGCACGCACACACCCACCCGCTCTCTCTCACGCACGCACAAACACGCTCTCTCACGCGCACACACACACCACACAACACTCACCCGCTCTCTCACGCGCTCAAACACACACCACACCAGACTCACCCTTTCTCTCGTGCGCGCACACACACATCACACCACACCCACACGGTCTCTCGCGTGCGCACACACACACCACACCACACCCACCCGCTCTCTCGCGCGCGCCCACACACCAAACCACACCCACCCACCACTCTCTCGCGCGCGCACCCACACACCACACCCACCAATTCGCTCTCTCGCGCGCACACACACCACACCACACCCATCCACCCGCTCTCTCGCGCACACCCACACCACACCCACCCATCCGCTTTCTGGCAAGCGCACACACTCCACACCACACCACACCACACCCACCCGCTTTCTCGCGCGCGCGCACACACCACACCACACCCAACCACCCGCTCTCTCGCGCGCATACACACACACCACACCCATCCACCCGCTCTCTCGCAAGCGCACACACACCACACCCACCCACTCTCTCTCGCGCGCACACACACACCACACCCACCCACTCTCGCTCGCGCGCACACACACCACACCAGAACACACCACAACACACCCACCCGCTCTCTCTCTCTCTCGCGCACACACACCACACCACACCACACCCACCCACTCTCTCGCGCGCACACACCCACCACACCCACCCGCCCTCTCTCGCGCGCATACACACACACCACACCCACCCACTCTCTCGCGCGCACACACCCACCACACCCACCCGCCCTCTCTCGCGCGCATACACACACACCACACCCACCCGCTCTCTCGCAAGCGCACACCCACCACACCCACCCACTCTCTCTCGCGCGCACACACACACCACACCCACCCACTCTCGCTCGCGCGCACACACACACCAGAACGCACCACAACACACCCACCCGCTCTCTCTCGCACGCACGATCACACACACCACACCCACACGCTCTCTCTCGCGCGGACACACACACCACACCCACCCGCTATCTCGCGCGCGCACACACTCCACACCCACCCGCTCTCTCGCAAGCACACATTCACCACACCACACGCACGCATACACTCACCCGCTCTCTCACACGCACACACACGAACGCACACACTCACCCGCTCTCTCACACGCACGCACACACTCACCCGCTCTCTCACACGCACACACACACACCCGCTCTCTCACACGCACGCACACACCACACAACACTCACCCGCTCTTTCACGCGCACACACACACCACACCACACTCAACCGCTCTCTCATGGGCGCACATAAACCACACCACACACACCCGCTCTCTCACGCACGCACACACACACCACACCACACCCACCCGCTCTCTCGCGTATGCACACACACACCACACCACACCCACTGGCTCTCTCTCGCGCGCATACACACCACACCACACCTGCTCTCTCGCGCGCACACACACACCACACCCACCCGCTATCTCGCGCGCGCACACATACCAAACCACACCCACCCGCTCTCGCTCTCTCGCGCACACACACCACACCCACCCACTCTCTCTCGAGCGCACACCCACCACCCCACCCCACACCCACCCGCTTTCTCGCGTGCGCACACACACCACATCACACCCACCCGCTCTCTAACGCGCGCACACAACACTTTACACCCATCCGCTTGCTCGCGCGCGCACACACACACCACACAACACCCACCCGCTCCCACGCGCGCGCACACACACAACACAACACCCTCCCGCTCTCTTACGCGCACACAAACACCACACCACACCAACCTGCTCTCTCGCACGCGCACATTCACCACACCACACGCACGCACACATTCAACCGCTCTCTCACACGCACGCACACACTCACCCGCTCTCTCTCACGCACGCAAAAACACGCTCTCTCACGCGCACACACACACCACACAACACTCACCCGCTCTCACGCGCACAAACACCTACCACACCACACTCAACCACTCTCTCACGCGCGCATACACACCACACCAGACTCACCCTATCTCTCGTGAGCGCACACACACACATCACACCACACCCACACGGTCTCTCGCGTGCGCACACACACACCACACCACACACACCGGCTCTCTCGCGCGCGTATACACACACCACACCCGCTCTCACGCGCGCGCCCACACTCCAAACCACACCCACACACCCACCACTCTCTCGCGCCCGCTCTCTTTCTCTCGCGCACACACACCACACCCCACCAACACACTCTCTCTCGAGCGCACACACACCACACCACACCCACCCGCTCTCTCGAGCGCGCACACACACCACACCCACCCGCTCTCTCTCGCGCGCACACACACACCACACACACACCACACCCACTCTCACTCGCCACTTTACACTCATCCGCTCTCTCTCGCGCTCACACACACACCACACCACACTCACCCGCTCTCTCTCGCGCACGCACACACACCACACCACACTCAGCCGCCCACTCTTTCGCGCGCGCACACACACACGAACGCACACACTCACCCGCTCTCTCACACAAACGCACACACTCACCCGCTCTCACACACGCACGCACATATCCACCCGCTCTCTCACACGCAGGCACACACTCAACCGCTCTCTCACCCACACACCACACCCACCCATCCACGCTCTCGAACGCACACACACACCCCACCCAACCGCTCTCTTGCGCGCGCACTCACACCACACCACACACACCACACCTCATCTCTCGCGCGCACACACTTACCACACCCACCCGCTCTCTCTCGCGCACACACATATCGCGCACACACATACCACACCCACCCGCTCTCTCTCTCTCGCACGCACGCACACACACACACACACCACACCCACCCGCTCTCTCTCTCACGCACACACACCACACCACACCCTCCCGCTCTCTTACGCGCACACAAACACCACTCCACACCCACCCGCTCTCTCGCACGCGCACATTCACCACACCACACGCACGCATACACTCACCCGCTCTCTCACACGCACGCACACACTCAACCGCTCTCTCACACGCACGCACACATTCACCCGCTCTCTCACACGCACGCACACATCACACAACACTCACCCGCTCTCTCACGCACACACACACACACCACACTCAACCGCTCTCTCATGCGCGCACATACACCACACAAAACACACCCGCTCTCTCACGCGCGCACACACATACCACACCACATCCACCCGCTCTCTCGCGTGCGCACACACACACCACACAACACCATACCCACCGGCTCTCTCTCGCGCGCATACACATACCACACCCACCCGCTCTCTCTCTCGCGCACACACACACACACCACACCCACCCGCACTCTCTCACGCGCGCACACACACCACACCCACCCACTATATCGCGCGCGCGCACACACACCAACCCACCCGCTCTCTCTCGCGTGCATACACAAACCACACTCACCCGCTCTCTCGTGCGCGCACAGAAACCACACCACACCATACCCACCCTCTCTCACGCGCACACACACACCACACCACACACACCCGCTCTCTCTCGCGCGCGCACCACTCTCTCGCGTGCGCACACACACACACCACAACCACCCGCTCTCTCGCGCGCAAACACACACCACATCACACCCACCCACCAGCTCTCTCGCGCGCACACACACCCCACACCCACACTCCCGCTCTCTCGCGCGCACACACACACACCACACCACACACCCACACTCCCGCTCTCTCGCGCATACACCCCCCACACACCCGCTCTCTCGCGCACACACCCATCTCACGCATACACCCGCGCACATACACCCACACACCCGCTCTCTCTCGCACACACCCACACACACACTCTCGCGCACACACCCAAACACACACACTCTCTCTCTCTCTCTCTCTCCCACACAGACACACACTCTCTCTCTCTCTCTCACACACTCGTAAAAAGACACTTCATGTATTTATTTCAAAACCCCAATTCAAAACCCCAAAACTTTACACTCGCACAAAAATATTTAAAGTTTAACGAAATTAGGCCCAGATAATGGACTCTAATAAAGCTAAAACAAATCACGTTTATCTTTAAATAATTTTATCTGTAATTTGGCGTATCTGGGGGGGGGTGAGTTTAGATGAAGTTGCCTTAGCAGATGGAAACGTTGTCACAGCAGGTGGCAAAGTTGTCACAGCAGGTGGCAAAGTTGTCACAGCAGTTTTCCCAGACCTAAAAGTTTATGAAATAAAAATTTTCATTTGAAATTTATATAATATCAAAAAATAAATAAATGAACGTCCAAAAAAAAACCCAAAAAAACTTGACCCCAAACAAAGGGTTGAACATGATTTAGGATTGATTTTAAGTTTAAAAGTTGTAGGGAGCGATTGGTTCTGATTGGTTGGTGATAAATTCGAATTTTGAAGTATTGACCTTTACTGTTTAGTTTTTACTAAAGTTATTAATTTATTATTTAACATTTTATTTCCAAGAAGAAAATAAAAGTTTTCTATAACAATGAAAAGAGGACTTAGCGCTTTTATCGATAAAGACGGCAATCCATTTCGTCTATCCTGCCATATTACTAAGTTAGCAATTTGAAGCGACACTATGAAAAAAGTAAATAAAAAAGACCCGTGAAAACTAAGGTTCTGACTATAAATCCCTTATATATGAGACATAACTAAAAGTATTGATTATGTTCAAACGCGACAAACATTTACAGACTGACACCGAGTGATATCCCCTGGCTTTAAAAATGGGGGAAGGGATGGGAGGGAGTGTGGGGAATCGACGGGTGGCGTCAACGCGTGACTGAACCGTCACGTGAAAAAAAAACAATAACAAACAGTGAAATTGAATTACATACGTTGTACAGAGATAAACTAAAAATGCATTAATTTAATTAAGGTACGTTCGATCGATCTGAAATTTTGATACGATGCATTGTTAGGTGACACGGGTCCATGTGCCAAATTTCAACTAGATGGCTTCACGGAAAGTGGGTCATTTTTTTATTTTTGTTTTTCCGCCCGCCTGCCCGACGGCGAACGACGACAGACAGACAGAGAGAAACGGCTGTGAAGTTAATAATATAAGGGTTTTAATAAAAAGAGTTTGCATCGCGGTATCCAAATGCAATCTGAATTAACAAAAGGCAAGCATTATAAGTTAAAGTCCGGAATATGTCAACAGGAGACACTACTGAAAGGAAGGTGTCACTTCAAATGAGGCTAGAACTGCTGGAGCTTAACGAACTTATTCTTAAGGGGGCTTTATTAAAAGGAGAATCGAGGAAGTATTTCAATAATAGTTCCAAATAACTCCAGACACAAATTACAATGAATCTTTGTACTTCATGATAGAATTCATAATATCAAAGAATCGAACAGTAACTAGTAATCGGCATCTGACAGAACCTCCCCGTACCACAATTACAAGCTACCAACCAGATTTAAAGAAACGTGCAAGGTCAAACCAAGGCTTCTCAGCAGAATCATAAACATAACACTTAATGTTCACCAAATCACGAGTCTATACGTAGCACGGTTTCTATTCATATAGTGCAGGGTTTGGCAAACTTTTTTCTACAGAGGGCCGCATTGAAAACTTTATTGTTATAGGCGGGCCGCATATATATGTTGTCTACTTCAATTACAATTGACTACGTCTAAATATAAATTAATGATAATAACCATGTACTTGTTTTATTTCAAAACTCACACTCTATTATTATACATGTACATTACATTTTAAAATACGAACTGAAACAGTTTCTAATTTGATAAAAAGATTTTACTGTTCATTATTATTTCAACAAAAGTTTATTGTTACCTGTCACAATAACTATGAAGAAGTAGGAACATTATTTACATATAAGCTGATCATAGAGTACAATTATAATTAATGAGAAGTATTTAAGTGTTTACTGGTTGTGATTCGCATGACTGCATTCAAATTACAGTCAGTCAACATTGATCTGTTCTTAGACTTGTTTATTTTCATGCAAGAAAAAGCTTGCTCACAGAACTGTATGTGGACACAAATAGTGACACAAGTTTGGCAGCTAAGTTTTTAAGTGTGGAAATGCTGCTGGTAGTCATCCATAAAACTCCAGCTGAAGAACTGACTTGAACTTCTCCTTCAGGTCATAATCTGCTTGTAAGTCAAGCAGCTCTAACTGTATATCCTCTGCGGCTAAATGAGCTTCTGCACTTACTGGCGAACTGAGGATATTGAAGAGTGGCTCCAGGTTCTTGGAGTCTTGGAACCTCCTTTCAAATTCCACAGCCAAGGCATCCAACTGAGCGTTGTACTTGTCTGCCTTTTCACCAGAAATGGTTTTCTGTTACAGAAAAGGGAAATGGCAAAGCCTGTTTTCACCTGCTTGACTGTAGAACAGGGATAGCTCTGACTGAACTGATTTAACATGCACATATATTTCACGTGCAAACAAGCTATTGCCCTGAAAGTTGACATTCAGTTCATTCACCTTTTCCAAAATGTCAATGGCAAACATAAAGTCTGACTTCCACTCTTCATTAACAATGTAAGTAGCAAAGTCATAAACAAACCCTTGATCTCCAGGAACATAACTATTTCTTCCTTGAGATCCCACATTTGCCTCAATATCTTGCCCAGGCTCAGTCAGCGGACACTGCTATGGTAGATAATATCAAGCAGTGCCCTAAACTGCATGTAGTCATGGGTCAATAGCATGCTTGATATTCAATGCAGCTCTACAAAGACTTTCCTAATGGATGACGCATTGGAGATGTAAGAGTGTATTGTAAGGATGTTCTTTAATTTTATTTTTATCAACTTCACAAGACCTACGTTTTTTCCAGTCAAAGCACGCACTCCATCGGTTGTTACATTTGCTATCTTGTTCCACACCAACTAAGTTCTTTCAACACAGTTCTCAACAGCATTGAATAAATCCTGGTCTTTGAGTGGCCCAACACTAAGTAATTCTTTAGTAAGATCGAAACGATTTTTTATTTCCATTATAAATACCAACAATTGTGCTGTGTCCTGTACATCGGTACTTTTGTCCAAGGCAAGAGAGTGCTACAAAAAGTCTTTGCTTGCATCTCGAAGTTGGTGCATCAAATGTTCGCTATTTATTTCAACACGCCTGACTAGAGTTCTCCTTGATAAAGAAATGCTGTCAAATGTTGTTTTCACTTCTGGACACATAATGCTCGCTGCATCTGACAAGCATTCTTTGATGAACTTGCTGCCAGAAAAAGACGTTTTCCGATTTACAATCTTATAGCACGTTGCGAAACTGGCTTCGGCTGCAGTATCTTGTATTAAATACTGTTTGGTGAAAACAGTTTGCTGCTTCTTTATATTATAAACCAACTCCTGACAATTTCTTTTTCTATCTCCGTTCGTTAAAGTGTGCCCGAAATCCAAATGTTTTGTTTGGTGGTGTCTTTTTAAGTTGTACTCCTGAATAGGCCTGTCAACGGGTACCCGTTGCCGTGTGATTACCCGGGTAGTAAAATTCCGCCCGGGTACACGTGAAAATGTGGCTTCTATGTCTATATTAACCGTAGGCCAAACTTCGGCTCCCATGTAGCATTTTGTGTTTACATTGTGGCTTGCGAAACAATTTATCAAATGAAATTTTTTGTTTCAAATATATGCTGTGAAGTACATCTAAGGAGAAATATCTGTCAACGGGAAATATCTGTCAACGGGAAATAAAATACGGTCCCAACAAATACATGTATTTTGATATATCTTTTTTTCTCTCAACGTGAAACAGAAATAGCACAACACACACACAAAAAAGGGTTCTTTAAAAGAATCATATAAAAGAAAAGAAAAGTCCTCTGTCAAAAAAAAAGGATGGACTGCTTAGAGATGAAAGACGCTGTGTTTGTTAATTAAAAAAAAACCACCCTTGCTTTGACTAACTTTGCTTTGAAATACGCCGATTGATACTAGCTAATGTGTTTATCTACCCCTTCTCCTCCCTTCACTCATATAACCCACACCCCTGCACTTCTTGTGTTCATTAACACGTGGTGACCTAGAAAAACTGATGCTAATAATGCGTACAAGGTCGTCAGTATTTAAATTTAATAAATTAAATAGTTACTAACAGTGTAATATGAGTAAGACGTCGGCTGTGAGGATGGACTGCACAGAGATGAAAGATGCCGTGCTTGTTTTTTGTTCATTCAAACACCCTTGCTTTGAAACTAACTTTGCTTTGAAATAGCCGACAGTGGGTCACCGATTGATACTATCTAATGTCGTTTTTTTCTACCCCCCCCCTCTCCTCTCTTCCCTCCTATAACCCAGTGCTTCTCAAAATTTTTTGTATTGCGGACCGGCAGGAATTTTTTCCATTGCATCAGGAACTGGTGCACTATTTTACCTGTACTTACATGGTAGCGAAATGTATTATATTTCCTTTTATTTTATTTCCTTTTATTTCTTTCATTTATTTGCTTATTGTCAAAAATGACAAATTCTATAGGGTTAGTATTATTGATAGCAATTGGATGATTATAATTATATTTTTCTCTCCTTTCTTGATAACTTCCACGGACCCCCACTTTGAGAAGCACTGCTATAACCCACTACCCTTGCATTCGCGTGTGTTTCTTGTGTTCATTAACACGTGTTTGCCTAGCCCAAAAATTGATATTAATAATACACCCAAAGTTAACAAGATGGGTTAGACTTCGTGTAGAATCAGGCCAATCAAGTTGACAGCGACACGGCAAAATGCATCCATTGTAATTAAATTGTGTATGTGAAGGGTGGCAACCCAACGCGATAAAACGCCATTTGAACGCTATTCATAAATTGATATTTATAAACAAACCGCCGATCCACCCAATGTCAGCCATTTTTTGGTGTCAACAATAGCAGTACCACTGACCAAAGCACAATCACTTTAGATTTACCGCAGTATTGAGTCCTTCATCGCCATTAGCATCGACTACCGACGTCAAGTGGATATTAACATTCAAGGTATGACACTGAGAACGTTACGTCATTGCCATTGACATTTTGTTTGCATGTTAAGTTTACTGTCATTTATGAGTATGACGAATGCATTTACAGCAGGAATTGAATAAAAGTTTTTAGTGCATTATAGTTATTGTAGTGCCTTAGTAATAGTATGTTACTGGAAGCAAGCCGTTGGCTACTATTACTGTGTCACACAGTGTGTGAAATGAGGTGCATGGATGGTGGCTAGGTTGCATTGTATAGCATCATGACTGGGAAAAATTATGCGACGTTTACGTTTAGAACGGGTAACCCGGGTACCCGTTCGAAATTTTCACGGGTACCCGGGCATCTTTTTTCAACAAAATTGACAGCCCTACTCCTGAAAGACACTCACACACTTTTTATGGCAGCAATCATGGTTAAATCAACGTCTATTCACTTTACAAAACTACCAATATGTAAATAGTATTTAAAAAAGTAACTCCTGGTTGAGCTGAAATGAAGTTTCGAATAAGGATGTTAACAATACTGAATAATGATAATTAACCAATTATTGAGCAAAAACCCGATTTAATATTCCTAGATTCAAATCAAATACTTAGATTAAAATTTAAAAAATACAGAGAAAATTCTCAAATAAAATTACCATTGACATAAGATCGCAACATGTCATGTACATGTACATGCCTGCGGGCCGCATAATATGCTCTGGTGGGCCGGATGCGGCCCGCGGGCCGTAGTTTGCCCACCCCTGATATAGTGTTCAAACAATTCAATAGTTAAAATCATTTAACTCACATAAAATTATATTATAATTTTTTTAAAAATTCATAAAGGAATAGTTCATCCCGAGCGTGATCGTGACCTATGGCGGATTAATGCTGAAAGGGCTAAAGCCAGGGGCCCCCGATGATTTAGGGGCCCTCAAACTTAGAATATTTTATAATAAATGTTGACAAATGTATACATGAATTGCTGAAAATATGATAAATTAATAAAATCTAATCTATTAAAATGATCTCTATTCCGACACGATAGTCTTAGCAGTCAAAAAAACCTGATTTGATAGGCTCAATAAAAGAAATTATTAAAGAATAGTATATATACATTTTAAATTGATAACCCTAGTCGAGCTCTCGTGGCCGAATGAGAAGTATTAAGGCTTGTGGTACAAGCAATGGCGGTATCGATCCCCAGGTGGGGTGTGAATTTGTTTTTTCATTTGTTTTTTTTATTTTATAATTTGCTTTTACACTCAATTTTAAGATATCGGCAAAAAGTTATTTCTTCGTGTTCGGTTTTTCAAGAATAATCATTTTGGATGAATATTTACAATTTACAGGCTTATATTAGCTGCTAGCAATCATTTTATCTAAAGGTACACTGGCTGGATAGAGCCCCAGTTTCAATTGCAGCCAGGGGCCCCGTGCAGTCTTAATCCACCCCTGGACTCGTGACCCATAGTGCTTTAATGCGACATTTTTTTTAAAAAATTGCATGATTATGTGTTTACATATACTCTATATCAGCAGCTTCAATCCAAATAATGGCCTGATTTATATACTGCATGATTATGTGTACAGGGGGCATTATTTATATAATGCATGATTATGTGTACAAATTGACACTATAAGCAGCTTCAGTCCAACAAAGGGCTATATTTATATACTGCATGATAAAGTGTACACATTGACACTATAGTAGCAGCTTCAGTCCAACAAAGGTCTTTATTAATATACTGCATGATTATGTGTACACAGTGACTATATCAGCTGCTTCAGTCCAACAAAGGTCATTATTTATATACTGCATGATTATGTGTACACAGTGACTATATTAGCAGCTTCAGTCCAACAAAGGTCATTATTTATATACTGCATGATTATGTGTACACAGTGACTATATTAGCAACTTCAGTCCAAAAAAGGTCATTATTTATATACTCATGGGCGGATTAAGACTGCACGGGCCCCCTGGCTGCAATTCAAACTGGGGCCCTATCCAGCCAGTGTACCTTTAGATAAAATGATTGCTAGCAGCTAATATAAGACTGTAACTTGTAAATATTCATCCAAAATGATTATTCTTGAAAAAACCGAACACGAAGAAATAACTTTTTGCCGGTATCCTAAAACTGAGTGTAAAAGACAAATTATAAAATTAAAAAACAAATGGGAAAAAAAATTCACACCCCACCCGGGGATCGATACCGCCATTGCTTGTACCACAAGACTTAATACTTCTCATTCGGCCACGAGAGCTTGACTAGGGTTATCAATTTAAAATATATATATAATATTCTTTAATAATTTCTGTTATTGAGCCTATCAAATCAGGTTTTTTGACTGCTAAGACTATCGTGTCGGAATAGAAATCATTTTAATAGATTATACTTTATTAATTTATCATATTTTCAGCAATTCATGTATACATTTGTCCACATTTATTATAAAGTATGCTAAGTTTGAGGGCCCCTAAATCATTGGGGGCCCCTGGCTTTCGCCCGTTCAGCCCCCCCCCCATTAATTCGACATAGGTCACGACCACGCTGGCGATGAACTATTCCTTTTATGAATTTTTTTAAAAATTAAAAAATAATTTTATGTGAGTTAAATGATTTTAGCTATTGAATTGTTTGAACACTATATCAGGGGTGGGCAAACTACGGCCCGAGGGCCGCATGCGGCCCGCCAGAGCATATTATGCGGCCCGCAGGCATGTACATGTACATGACATGTTGCGATCTTATGTCAATGGTAATTTTATTTGTTGAGAATTTTCGCTATATTTTTTTAAATTTTAATCTAAGTATTTGATTTGAATCTAGGGATATTAAATCGGTTTTTTGCTCAATAATTGGTTAATTATCATTATTCAGTATTGTTAACATCCTTATTCGAAACTGCATTTCAGCTCAACAAGGAGTGACTTTTTTTTTAAATTACTATTTACATATTGGTAGTTTTGTAAAGATTGTAATTAAAAAGTGATTAGACGTTGATTTAACCATGATTGCTGCCAGAAAAAAGTGTGTGAGTGTCTTTCAGGAGTACAACTTAAAAAGACACCACCAAACAAAACATTTGGATTTCGGGCACAATTTAACGAACGGGGATAGAAAAAGGCATTGTCAGGAGTTGGTTAATAATATAAAGAAGCAGCAAACTGTTTTCACCAAACAGATACTGCAGCCGAAGCCAGTTTCGTAACGTGCTATAAGATTGTAAATCGGAAGAAGTCTTTTTCTGGCAGCTAGTTCATCAAAGAATGCTTGTCAGATGCAGCGAGCATTATGTGTCCAGAAGTGAAAACAACATTTGACAGCATTTCTTTATCAAGGAGAACTCTAGTCAGGCGTGTTGAAATAAATAGCGAATATTTGATGCACCAACTTCGAGATGAAAGCAAAGACTTTTTGTAGCACTCTCTTGCCTTGGACAAAAGTACCGATGTACAGGACACAGCACAATTGTTGGTATTTATACTGGAAATAAAAAATCGTTTGGATCTTACTAAAGAATTACTTAGTGTTAAGCCACTCAAAGACACAACTACAGGCCAGGATTTATTCAATGCTGTTGAGAACTGTGTTGAAAGAACTTAGTTGGTGTGGAACAAGATAGCAAATGTAACAACCGATGGAGTGCGTGCTTTGACTGGAAAAAACGTAGGTCTTGTGAAGTTGATAAAAAATAAAATTAAAGAAGAACATCCTTACAATACACTCTTACATCTCCAATGCGTCATCCATTAGGAAAGTCTTTGTAGAGCTGCATTGAATATCAAGCATGCTATTGACCCATGACTACATGCAGTTTAGGGCACTGCTTGATATTATCTACCATAGCAGTGTCCGCTGACTGAGCCTGGGCAAGATATTGAGGCAAATGTGGGATCTCAAGGAAGAAATATTTATGTTCCTGGAGATCAAGGGTTTGTTTATGACTTTGCTACTAACATTGTTAATGAAGAGTGGAAGTCATACTTTATGTTTGCCATTGACATTTTGGAAAAGGTGAATGAACTGAATGTCAAACTTCAGGGCAATAGCTTGTTTGCACATGAAATATATGTGCATGTTAAATCAGTTCAGTCAGAGCTCTCCCTGTTCTACAGTCAAGCAGGTGAAAACAGGCTTTGCCATTTCCCTTTTCTGTAACAGAAAACCATTTCTGGTGAAAAGGCAGACAAGTACAACGCTCAGTTGGATGCCTTGGCTGTGGAATTTGAAAGGAGGTTCCAAGACTCCAAGAACCTGGAACCACTCTTCAATATCCTCAGTTCGCCATTTAGTGCAGAAGCTCATTTAGCCGCAGAGGATATACAGTTAGAGCTGCTTGACTTACAAGCAGATTATGACCTGAAGGAGAAGTTCAAGTCAAATCTTCAGCTGGAGTTTTATGGATGATTACCAGCAGAATTTCCACACTTAAAAACTTAGCTGCCAAACTGGTGTCACTATTTGTGTCCGCATACAGATCTGTGAGCAAGCTTTTTCTTGCATGAAAATAAACAAGTCTAAGAACAGATCAATGTTGACTGACTGTAATTTGAATGCAGTCATGCGAATCACAACCAGTAAACACTTAAATACTTCTCACTAATTATAATTGTACTCTATGATCAGCTTATATGTAAATAATGTTCCTACTTCTTCATAGTTATTATGACAGGTAACAAATAAACTTTTGTTGAAATAATAATGAACAGTAAAATCTTTTGATCAAATTAGAAACTGTTTCAGTTCGCATTTTAAAATGTAATGTACATGTATAATAGAGTGTGAGTTTTGAAATAAAACGACAAGTACATGGTTATTATAATTAATTTATATTTAGACGTAGTCAATTGTAATTGAAGTAGACAACATATATATGCGGCCCGCCTATAACAATAAAGTTTTCAATGCGGCCCTCTGTAGAAAAAAGTTTGCCAACCCCCGCACTATATGAATAGAAACCGTGCTACGTATAGACTCGTGATTTGGTGAACATTAAGTGTTATGTTTATGATTCTGCTGAGAAGCCTTGGTTTGACCTTGCACGTTTCTTTAAATCTGGTTGGTAGCTTGTAATTGTGGTACGGGGAGGTTCTGTCAGATGCCGATTACTAGTTACTGTTTTGATGCTTTGATATTATGAATTCTATCATGAAGTACAAAGATTCATTGTAATTTGTGTCTGGAGTTATTTGGAACTTTTATTGAAATACTTCCTCGATTCTCCTTTTAATAAAGCCCCCTTAAGAATAAGTTCGTTAAGCTCCAGCAGTTCTTGCCTCAGTTGACGTGACACCTTCCTTTCAGTAGTGTCTCCTGTTGACATATTCCGGACTTTAACTTATAATGCTTGGCTTTTGTTAATTCAGATTGCATTTGGATACCGCGATGCAAACTCTTTTTAAATCCCTTATATTAACTTCACCGGCGTCTCTGTCTGTCTGTCGTCATCTCATCATCTCTCTCATCATCTCATGGGCTGGGCGGGCGGAAAAAGAAAAGTAAAAAATGACCCACTTCCCAGTGATCCGATCGAGCTGAAATTTGGCACACTGACCCGTCTGACCTAACAATGCATCGTATCAAAATTTCAGATCGATCGAACGTACCGTAATTAAATTAATGCATTTTTAGTTTATCCTTATATGAGGTATGTAATTCAAATTCACGGTTTGTTATTGTTTTTTTCCCACGTGAAATTTTGAGCTGACGCATTGAGGCGACCCAACGAAGCGACGGGGCGCTTTTGTTTACATTTTACGTGTCACTCTGAGCTCGGTCAAGCGAATCGGTGACCAGACTTTTCCCCTCTCCCCCTCCCACCCACCCCTCCCCCCCCCTAGGGTTATGAAGCAAACTTGAGTTAAGACAGATTCAGTCTGTAAATGTTTGAAAATAATCAATACTGTTAGTTATGTCTCATATATAAGGGATTTATAGTCAAAAACTTTGTTTTTACGGGTTTGTTTTTTAAATCCCTTATATTAACTTCGCGGCCGTCTCTGTCTGTCGTCATCTCATCATCTCATGGGCGGACGGGCGGAAAAATAAAAGTCGAAAATGACCCATTTCCCGTGATTCGATCGAGCTGAAATTTGGCACACTGACCCGTCAGACCTAACAATGCATCGTATCAAAATTTCAGATCGATCGAACGTACCTTAATTAAATTAATGCATTTTTAGTTTATCCTTATATGAGGTATGTAATTCAAATTCACGGTTTGTTATTGTTTTTTTTCCCACGTGAAAGTTTGAGTTGACGCATTGAGGCGACCCATCGAAGCGACGGGGTGCTTTTGTTTACATTTTACGTGTCGCGCTGAGCTCGGTCAAGCAAATCGGTGACCAGACTTTTCCCCTCTCGGGTTATGAAGCAAAGTTGAGTTAAGACAGATTCAGTCTGTATGTTTGTCGTGTTTGAAAATAATCAAAACTGTTAGTTATGTCTCATATATAAGGGATTTATAGTCAAAAACTTTGTTTTTACGGGTTTGTTTTATTATTAAATCCCTTATATTAACTTCACCGCCGTCTCTATCTGTCTGTCTGTCGTTCGCCGACGGGCAGGCGGGCGGGCGGGCGGAAAAACAAAAGTACAAAATGACCCACTTTCCGTGAAGCCATCGAGCTGAAATTTAGCACATGGACCCGTGTCACCTAACAATGCATCGTGTCAAAATTTCAGATCGATCGAACGTACCTTAATTAAATTAATGTATTTTTAGTTTATCTCTTTACAACGTATGTAATTCAATTTCACTGTTTGTTATTGTTTTTTTCACGTGACAGTTCAGTCACGCGTTGACGCCACCCGTCGATTCCCCACACTCCCTCCCGGAGGTCCCTTCCCCCATTTTTAAAGCCAGGGGATATCACTCGGTGTCAGTCTGTAAATGTTTGACACGTTTGAACATAATCAATACTTTTAGTTATGTCTCACATATAAGGGATTTATAGTCAAAAACTTTGTTTTTACGGGTCTTTTTAATTTACTTTTTTTCATAGTGTCGATTCAAATTGCTAACTTAGTAATTTGCAGGATAGACGAAATGGATTGCCGTCGATAAAAGCGCTAAGTCCTCTTTTCATTGTTATAGAAAACTTTTATTTTCTTCTTGGAAATAAAATGTTAAATAATAAATTAATAACTTTAGTAAAAACTAAACAGTAAAGATCAATACTTCAAAATTCGAATTTATCACCAACCAATCAGAACCAATCGCTCCCTACAACTTTTAAACTTAAAATCAATCCTAAATCATGTTCAACCCTTTGTTTGGGGTCAAGTTTTTGGGGGGTTTTTTTGGACGTTCATTTATTTATTTTTTGATATTAAAATTTCAAATGAAAATTTTTATTTCATAAACTTTTAGGTCTGGGAAAACTGCTGTGACAACGTTGCCACCTGCTGTGACAACTTTGCCACCTGCTGTGACAACTTTGCCACCTGCTGTGACAACTTTGCCACCTGCTGTGACAACTTTGCCACCTGCTGTGACAACTTTGCCACCTGCTGTGACAGCTTTTCCATCTGCTAAGGCAACTTAAAATTATTTAAAGATAAACGTGATTTGTTTTAGCTTTATTAGAGTCCATTATCTGGGCCTAATTTTGTTAAACTTTAAATATTTTTGTGCGAGTGTAAAGTTTTGGGGTTTAGAATTGGGGTTTTGAAATAAATACATGAAGTGTCTTTTTACGAGTGTGTGTGAGTGTATGTGTGTGAGAGAGAGAGAGAGAGTGTGTGTGTTTGTGGGAGAGAGAGAGTGTGTGTGTGTGTGTTGTGGGAGAGAGAGAGTTTGAGTGTGTGTGTGTGGGAGAGAGTGAGAGAGTGTGTGTGTGTGAGAGAGTGAGAGAGTGTGTGATGTGTGTGTGCGTGTGTTAGAGAGTGAGAGTGTGTATAGTGTGTGTGAGTGCGAGAGTGAGAGTATGTTTGGGTGTGTGAGAGGGTGAGTGCGTGTGTGTGAGAGAGTGAGAGTGTTTCAGAGAGAGTGAGAGTGTGTGAGAGAGAGTGAGAGTGTGTGAGAGAGAGTGAGTGTGTGTGTGTGAGAGAGAGAGAGAGTAAGTGTTTGTGTGTGTGTGTGTGTGTGTGAGAGAGAGAGTGAGAGCGCGCGTGTGTGAGAGAGAGTGAGAGCGCGCGTGTGTGTGTGAGAGAGAGAGTGAGAGCGCGCGCGTGTGTGTGTTTGAGAGAGAGAGAGAGTGAGATTGTGTGTGTGCGAGTGAGAGTGGGTGTGTGTGCGAGTGAGAGTGTTTGTGTGTGCGAGTGAGAGTGTGTTTGTGTGCGTGCGAGTGAGAGTGTGTTTGTGTGCGAGTGACATGCAGTGTATGAGAGAGAGTGATAGTGTGTGAGAGAGAGTGAGAGTGGGGTTGTGTGTGAGAGAGAGAGAGAGTGCGATCGAGAGTGGGGGAGAGAGAGAAAGATAGTGCGAGTGTTTGGGTTAGGTTTAACAATGGGCAGACATTTAAAGAAGAATTATTGACACTAATTCCTTTGAAAAATACAACCCGTGGTGAGGATGGTCCTCCAGCAATGGTAGGAATGAAAGTTGGCCTCATTGGCTTGCTGATGGCTGACAATGATTTTCCAGACATTCTGTTCTTTATCTTTATAAGACTATGTTTAGCGCACCAAAAAAATATTATAAAAATCACTTTGGCACCCATTTGCTCATTGTTTTTACACCACTGAATTATAGTAGTATTTCAATGTCAGCATTTTTACATCGCTGATTCATTACATGTAAATTGGCATTTACATAATAAACAAAAAAAAGTATAAGGCTAATAGAGGGCATAACGGCGAAAATTTTGAGGCATTTTGAAAGGGTAACCCAGGTACATTGGCGTAGAAAGAGGTTGAAAAGGGGGGGCAAATGCCCCGGGTGGCACTTTGGGGCGGCAAATTCATAGTCCTTAATTAGCTTGAAAGAAAAAAAATTAAGAGAAAATGGAGCTCTTTTGTCAAAATACAATAAACACCAAGTATCATGAGAACATAACACTTATGTGCAGGTAATTTAATTTGATTCTTCAAATGTGACACCTGCTCCTGTTGTAAAAGGAACAATTACTGAACCCTATCAATTTTAAACATGAGCAAATCAAAAGCTAATGTTACGGCTGGCATTTTGTTAGGGGCGGCACACTACCCGTTTTTATTTAGCAAAAAATTCGCAAAAGAAACTTATTTCTGTTACAAGATACCACATACGTATTCCTTTGCATTCGATAGCTCTCCATATATTTCACATAAGTATAAGGTTCAAAAAGTCCATTTGTGCAATGTTAAAAGATTGAAAATCAGAGAGAGGTTGCTTTTGTTTTTGTTGTTTGTTTGTTTTTAGATTTGAAATCATGTACTCTCTCGAAACATGTATTTTATGAAATCAATGACGCTCAAAATTATTAATAAACGTTAATAGTTAATAAGTGATAAGTGCTAATAAAATTATTTTCAAAGATTACTCACAGAGAACTCATTGAATACTTAAAGGATGATTTGACTTATTCTAACATTTTATTTTGGAGATCTTATTGTATTTGAATATTCCAGTCAAAATACGAGAGAGCAAATTTTGGCGGGGAATATGTAGTCATGTTATGAAAATAAAATCAGTTGACGGAAAAATTTAATTCTTGATAAGATGAGGTTACTGTAGAAAATCATTTGAGGTTTCGGAAGATACATAATTCGTAAAACAGATATGAAACATGATAATCTACATAACTGAAATTTTGCTTATAATTTAGAGTATTAAAGTATCTCACAGGAAATTATCCAGCTAGGTTTATTTTATCTCGCGGGGAAAAAATGAATTAATAAATTTAAATCAAGTTTATTAAGATATTTTGGCTTGAAGTTAACCTGCCTAATATAATATATATTCATAATGGATATTCTTTGCAAGTGACAAAAGTAATTCCAGCTGCGAAATAAGCTTGTTTAAAATTAAGTTAATGAAAAATGTATTATGATCAATAATGCAATTTTGGCCATTGAGCATGGCATTGCTGACAATATTTATACATATAAGATTGTGCTATGAGAAAAAAAAATATAACTTAAATTTAAATAAATAAACGAAAGCACTTCTATTTAAATTTAACATAAAATATAGGGCCCTTAAGATGAATTTCTATTTTAAATAACATCTTCTTTCTTATGATATCAACATATTTTCCCGGGGGGGGGCGGTAGATCTGGGTTCTGGCCCGAGCTGCACATACCCACGCTACGCCGCTGCCCGGGAACCCGTTCAAGTTTTGGACTGGTGCCCGGCAGCTTTTTTAAACAATATTGACTGCCCTACTGAGATAGATTCGTTATTTCCACTAGTAAAGGTAGATATATTATAGGCGTGGTATAAACTAGTTAGGTAGAAGTATATATAGTGATATTCACCAGTGAGGTAGATTTTGTTGTATTGTATTAACTATTGAGTTATATTTTGTTGTAAGTACTAATGGGGTATATTTGTGATATCCCCTGATGGGGAAGGAACTGATTGATTTGGTGAAGTTAATGAATTTGGTGCAGTTGAAGAACTCAATGCAGTATGTGCAATTCCTCTCCATTACCTAAGGCAGGGGTGGGAAAACTACGACCCGCGGGCCGCATGCGGCCCGTAGGCATATACATGTTGCGTTCTTATTTCGAAGTTAATTTTCTTTGTTTAGCATTTTCGTTTTATTTTTAAAATATTATTCCGAGTATTTGATTGATTCGAATCTAGGTATATTAAATTGGTTTTATGGCTCCATAATTGATTTATGATCATTAGTCATTAATTGTTAACATCGTTATTCGAAACTGCATTTCACCTCAACTGTAAGTGGCTTTTGTTTACGATTTACATATTGGCAGTTTTTTTAAAACTTGTAATTTAAAAATGAATTGACGTTGATTAAACCATACGTGCTGCCAAAAAACACCCAAAAAAAAGATTGAGGACGAAGGTCGTGTTTTTAATGAAGAATTGACTGCTAAATATTGCTTCACATCCGTTGGCAGCAAAGCAGTCTGCTTGCTGTGCCTGCGTGTGTGAGCGTCTTTAAGGAGTACAACTTTAAAAAAAAATCCAACACATTTTGATTTCGGGCACTATTTAAGGAATGAAGATAGAAAAGGTAATTTCCAGGAGTTGGTTAATAATTTAGAGAAGCAGCAAACTGTTTCCACCAAATAGTCTTTTATACAAAATGCTGCAACCGAAGCCAGTTTTGTACTGCCCCATAAGATTGCAAACGGAAAAGGAATTTTTCTGACAGCGAGTTTATAAAGGAATGCTTGTCAGATGCAGCAAGAATTATGTGTCCAGAAAAGATAAAAAAAATTTGGTAGCATTTCTTTATCAATGAGAACTGTAGTCAGGCGTTTTGAAAAAAATAGCGTCAATTTGATGGACCAACTTTGTGATGCAAGCAAAGACTTTTTGTGGTACTCTCTTGCGTTGGACGAAGTACCGATGTACAGGATACAGCACTTTTGTGGGTATTTATACGGGAAACAAACTTTGACTTGAGCTTACCTGTAGCCGTCTGCTGGAGTTAAACCTCAGCAGTCCGCCTTAGTGACTGGCACGGGTCACTGCAGGTTCACTCAAGACCACGATGTGACTGGAGTTCACTCGAGGTGACTGGAGTTCACCACACCAGCGGGCCAGTAACACACTGCCCCTGGTCTGGGTGAGAGATTGATTGCTAATATTGTTTTAGTGTGCACACCCACACAGCGCTGCACAATGTGCACCACACCGAGATGCACTAGGTGGTATGAGAGAAGAAAGGAAGTAGAGAGAGAATGACAGTTTGATGCGCTAGAAAGAAAGAAGTGAACGTGATAACTAAAACTCCAAGGTTGTGAATAAACACTGTTAAAAAGACTACTGTTTCAGTCCCACCTTTGTGACCTGTCTTAAATTAAAGCCTCCAAACGGATACATACCGAAGAATTATTTAGTGTTGAGCCACTCAAAGACACAACTAAAGGCCAGGATTCATTCAAAGCTGTTGTTTAGAAATGTATTGAAAGAACTGGTTTGGTGTGGAACAAGATAGTAAGTGTAAAACAGAGTGCTGACCATTCACTCTTACCTCTGCACTATTTCATCCATCATGAAAGTCTGTGCAAAGCTGCGTTGAATATCAAGCATGATATTGACCCAGTTGTCAGTGTCATAAACCTCATCAGAGCCAGGTTATAACAACAGGCAGTTCAAGGCACTGCTTGAAGATTCGGAAACTGAATATTATGATATTATCTACCACAGCAGGGTCCGCTGGCTAAGCCTGGCCAAGATATTGAGGCGAGTGTGGGATCGCAAGGAAGAAATAGTTATGTTCCTGGAGATCAAGGGTTTGTTTGTGACTTTGTTACTAACATTTTTAATGAAGAGTGGAAGTAAGACTTCATGATACCATTGACATTATGGAAAAGTTGAATATCAAACTTCAGAGCAATATCTTGTTTGCACATGAAATTTATGTGTATGTTAAATCATTTCAGGCAAAGCTCTCCCTGTTGTCCAGGCAAGCAGGTTAAAACAGGTTTTACCATTTCCCTTTGCTGAAACAGAAAACCATTTCTAGTGAAAAGGCTAACAAGTACAAGGCTCAGTTGGATGACTTGGCTGTGGAATTTGAAAGGAGGTTCCAAGACTTCAATAACCTTGGAACCACTCTTCAATATCATCAGTGACCATTTAGTTGCAAAAGCTGATTCAGCCCCAGAAGATATACAGGTGATGCTTGACCTAGAAGCAGATTATGACCTGAAAGAGAAGTTCAAGTCATTTCTTTTGCTGGAGTTTTATGGATGTTTTTCAGCAGCAGCATTTCTACACTAAAAGCCTTTGCTGCAAAACGTGTGTCAATATTTGGGTCCACATACATCTGTGAGCAAGCTTTTACTTGCTTGAAAATAAACAAGTCTAAGAAACGATCAATGTTGACTGACTGCAATTTGAATGCCATCATGGGAATCACAACAAGTAAACTTGTTCCACGGTTCAAGAACATCATCCAAAATTGTAAACAGTTACATACTTCTCATTAATTATAATTGTAATCTATGGTCAGCTTATATGTAAATTATGTTCCTACTTCTCCATAGTTATTAAGACATGTAACAAACATTTGTTGAAATAATAATGAATAATAAAATCTTATTATCAAATTAGAAACTGTTTCAGTTTGTATTTTAAAATGTAATGTACATATGTAATAGAGTGTGAAAGTGAAATAAAATGACAAGTACATGGTAATTATCATAAATTTAGAAGTTGTCTATTGTAATTGAATTATATGCGGCGGCCTATAACAATAAAGTTTTCAAAGCGGCCCTCCGTAGAAAAAGTTTGCCCACCCCTGACCTAAGGTATAAGGTGTATCAGAACGTATTATGTTATAAAAATAAAATGATACGCGGGAAGGTAAATAAAAATACGCGTTAATAGGTAAATTAACAAAAGTGAATCTTATCTGAATTAATGCCAACGCAGCTTGGACAACTACGGCTACAAAATGGACAGCCACACATCGTAAACATCTACATCTGTTCCAGTGTTCGTCTGACTACATTGACATCTACAGCTACACCCGTGGCAGTAAGACAACTTGGACTGCTCTTGGTGTTCTAGAAGAGGCCAGTGAATCAAAGCAAACTTAAAACTGTCCACAAAATCGTCAGTTTGGCTTTATAAAGCTTTCTAACTGGAGTCGTGATTGCTTGCTCCATTAAGTTTTATCCAATAGTATAGTGAAATAGATGATGTTTTATCCATTAAAGGTGTAATTTAATTGTCTTTGCTTTTGTTGCTTCTGCAGTTTGCTTTTATATCTAAACCTATGCCAAACCCTAAACGTGTGTATTGAACCATGGCTGATGACTTGTGCATAGGATGAATGCTTTAGTCTTGTTTCTCTGCAAAGGAAAAAAAAACTGTTTTAGGGGACACCTACCGACAAAAAATTGCCATGATGAAATCCTAGACACATCATCCTGCCTAACTTTGACTAAACACAAGGAACGTTCAAGTAACTCTTTAAAAAAATGCTATTCACTCAAAAGTCACCAAGTTCATTCGCACGGGGAACACATCGCCCCCCCCCCGCCCCCACCAGCTTGTATGAAAAAAAAGTTCATAGCTACGGGGAAGCCAATTTTTTTTTAAAAAGAAGCAGTTTGACCTCGGTTTCATATGCGATGATGTGTGACAACAATCTCGTTGTTAAAAACACAACAAATAACTGGGAGAAAGAGTGGCAGAAATCATTCATCATCGTCGACGGATGCCCAAGTTAGGCTTACAACATAACAATATAATAAGGGAATGAAACGGACAAAAATGGGTGAGACTGCAATCAGGATTTTAGATAAACAAATACATGTTATTAAAAAAGGGTGTGAATAGGCCTGTGCCTGACAAGACGTCGTAGAACAACGGGTATATCACAACAATATTATTAGTGAACAAGGATATAAATTTAATGTGGGGGTTGCAATTTTGTACATTAACCACGAGCAAATAAAAATCCGAACTATTCCTCTGGATCATCACTCAAGAGTTTTCGAAAATATAATGACATAAAAACATAACATTAGTTTACCTTAGAACTTTGTAATTAGCAAAATGAGGATGACCGGCCGAATCCGATCAGCTGTGTACATGGACTCGAACAACTCCCAACAGTTTCGAGTTAGCCCGCTTATTTTACAGCGACCAATGAAATGACAGAGTATAAAGTTCAGCAAATAGTAACGCAATAGAGGTGTCAATCCAATTTTCCATTATGTTTACATACAAAACACAACTGGTTTGCTCCAGTTTCATGGAAATATCTTAGTTAAGAAGGTCAGCACGAAATTCCATTCCATGCCCATCGAAGTGTGACGAGTGTTAACAAAGGGGTTTTTAACTGTCCAGCATGTGACTAAAAACACGGTTTATTGAAATGGTGGCCTTCATACCAGAGGCGTCACTAGGGGAGATGCGTGTGGTGCTGACCGCACCATGACAAGGAGTTACACCAACATGTAAAATTGGTTCTAAGCTCCTGTTACTTGGCACTGGCAGACTCGGAGCAGATCTGGGGTTAGTCGTGAGGGGGGTAACATCATGAACTGCCACACTGGGGGACACCAATCCTGCGGGGGGACGCCTCTGCTTCATACACTGACTCTCGTACCTACTAAGATTATTGAAGATTTTTAAAAACAAATAAATGTATCAAGGGTTAAATTTTTAAGGAGCTAAACTAAATTAAGTCATGCAATTTTGGGAAATAAATTTTTAGGTGAATTAATTTGAG
>CALYLW010000316.1:520949-539184 GCA_944989445.1 Ampullaceana balthica | reverse complement strand
TGCAAGATCACTCATACGATCTTGTCCCATTGAAGCACGTAAATAAGACAAAATAAGCTTCAGTTTGCTGAAGGACCGCTCACAGTTTCAGTTGAAACAGCAATTGTTAGAAGTATTTGAAGTGAAATGCGCAGATTCGGAAATACGTCATCTCCATATGAAACAATAAAACCAAGAAGATCCAAAGGAGTTTCCGGTAGAACTTCAGCCCGGTTACTGAGCAGCATTTTTCAGTCTCCGGTTTCTGTGCACAATTCGTGACCATTTACGTCAGTGTCGTCGAAATTAGCAAAATCTAAGCAATTTTAACGAAGTGTATCGACTTTTGTCTCAGCAAGAAGAGTTTTTACGTCTAGTAAAAATCCAAATTAGTTGTTTAGGTTTTTTAGACGTGAAAACGGTTTAGATATCTCTTTTTGGAGTCTATCAATTACGATGTTCATATCACGTGAAATTTCTTCTTCTGCAGAAAGTCTTGTATCTCTTGTTAATTCAACAGGCATCCTCCGATGTCGTTTAATCCTTCTGTCAACCTAGATTCCCAAAGTTGTGTATCTTTTTTTTCCATTGTCTACCGCAATCTGGCTCAAATTATCACGACACAATCAATTTTCCAAAGTATGCTGTACCAGAAATGTAACAAAAATAGGAAGTTAAAGTTTAATATACCTACCAGCAAAGCTTCTGCATCACATCTAGTGTCAGGCGTCATATTTGTATGTTCTAATAATTTTACAACGGCCCTACCAGTTCATCTAGTCTTCATAAATAGCTTTAACAGCTTCTGATCATGCACTCCAACGTGTTTCAGACTCCCTCTTCATTGTGATTGGCACAACTCTTTTTAATTATTCCCAACGAGTTGTTGAACGAGAGAAAACAAAAATTTATACTTTCAACTGTTCAAAAAAAAACGTGATAGTAACTGGATCCTGTTTAGGTGAGTGTACTCTTGCTAAGTTTAAGCTGTGGTTGTCACAGTTGATGCACAATGCTCTGTGATTTCTGGCATATATTTGCTTTTGAAGGCCGGATACATGCCCAGTCATTAGAGCAGCATTTTCATAACATTGTGACCGACAGTCGGTTAGTGGTATGCTATTAGATTCCAGTTTTTCTACGATAATTCTTTCAAGCAGGTTTGCTGCGTCTTTGGAATGTATCTGTACAAAACCTAAAAATGATTCTTTGATGGTTACTTTTTTAGTTTGAAAATCAACATCCACAAATCTGATGACTTGAGAAAACTGTTCCCAGTGTCCTAGATCGAATGTTGAGTCAAGTAAGATACCGTAGTACTTGTTTTTTTCTGATTTCACTCAACAGCTGATTCCTTACAGTCGATGTAAGTAGGTGGATAAATTCATTTTGGTTTTCCGGTGATAAATAAGATACTGAACCTGAATTATCTTGGGCATGTTGTTGGTGTTTTTCTAACAGTGGATCATATTGAGCAACAAGTTTGATCACAGAGAGACAGGAAAGAGAGGCGGTGTCTGCTGTTTCATATGAAAGGAATCCAAATTGCTTTGACACACCGAGGGAAGCCCGTGAGAGGAGAGACCTTCCATCCTCTCCCCCACTTTACCTAAGTAATTTTTTAAAGAGCCACAGCATGCAGCAAAGAGACGCGAATTAACTATTCTGTAAGCCAGTGGTTCTCAACCTTTTGAGATTTAATAACCACTTGAAAAATGTGTGTCTTAGCTATGGACCACTACTAAAAATCGTGCTACTGCCGTGATGGAAAGTTAGATATAATTATCCTGTGTATATTATAGCTAGCTATAAGTAATATACATGTTAGTTAGTAAAACTATACTAATATGCTACAATTTGCGTGCTCCAAAAACAATATTGTAATGGCTTTCTTTTGTAACGAACAAAAGTCATTTATATCAGTATCATAGTCTTCTTATTTAATTCTACTTGCTTACTATAAAAAAAATTAAGTCATAAACAGTAGTTTGTATTAAAAAGACTTCCATATTAGTTAATTTAGTACGAACGACGATGTTTTGTTTATTGGGAGCAAAGTTGCAAAGGGTAAACGTATTTTAAAAGCTAGCTGAGACAGTTAGGAGTGCTCAAAATTTCATTAAGCCCACTTTCTGATGCAACATATTAAAAGTGGTATCGCTAGTCAGTTCAATGAATTGGTTTAATTACGATGGTGGTTATTTTTTTATTTGATGAGTGAATGTGTGCAAGATTAGAAATCCCACGAAAAACCACTGAACGTTAAAAATCACAAAAGTAGAATTTAAATTGGTTCTGCATTGATTGAATATGACCAGAAATCAAATTTATCAACAGTTTAAAAAAAATTTATTTCAGCATTTTCTGGTTTCTCTGTGGTTTCGTACAATTGATCAAACATCTCAAAGGTACCTTGAAATAATCTTCTTTTCCAAAGATCAAGATTTTTCATAAAAGCAGACACTTTGTCACTGAGAGTAATATAATGTGTCTGCTTTCCTTGCCGAGTTGAATTAAGTTTATTGAGTTCTTCAAAATTTTCAGCCAAATAAGTCAGAACAGCAACCCATAAACTATGGTTCAAATGATCAACAAGCTTTGAGTTTTTTCTACAAGAAACTCTCTTACTTCATCACGTTATTCAAACAGTCTGATAACCAGCGAACTTCAGTATACATCAGTAACTGTTAATGTTCAAGATTCATATTCGAACATAAGAAATCAAAGAGACGAGAATTTAATGGACGAGCCTTGATAAAATTTAAAAGCTAGTTAGGTCAGATCAAAAATATATTATTTTAAGTCTGCGTTAATTCTTTTACTTGCTAGTATTTCTCGATGAATCATACAGTGCGTAAATCTCATGCTTTGTCCGCGGACCACCAGGCACATCCAGACCACTAGTGCTCCGTAGACCTCAGGTTGAGAACCACTGCTTTAAGCCACTCCTTTTTCTTGTCTTGGTCATGTTGGTTGCTTTTAGTGTCGTCTCTGTCTGTTCTATTAATAGAATCGCCTTTGCCTCTTCCTGCTCCCCTAGTCTCACACCTAGCAACTCACAGTTTATTTTTAAACGCCATTAGCAATTCTTCATTGTGGATGTGTCATTTAATTATGAGTAGAATGGCGCCCCTTAACGCTCAATGGGGGCGCCAAAATCATGCTTTCCAACTGGTTTGTAATAAAGATATTTTCGGAGCTCCAAAATTCAATCTTGCTAACGTTAAATCATTAAACCTTGAAACACTAGAGGATAGAAGAACCAAGAGCAAAGTAGTAATCATACATAAAGCAATTAATTCTAATTTAGACATACAACACAAAGATAAATTAATACAACCCTCAGATAGACATAAGGGGCCGTCCATAAATGACGTCACGCGATTTTTGCCGATTTTCGACCCCCTCCCCCCCTCGTCACGCGTCGTCACAAAAAACTTAGACCCCCCCTCTAAAAATACGTCACAAATCTTTGACCCCCCCCCCAAAAAAAAACACAAAAAAAAACACACAACACTTTATTTTCTATTTGAATATAAGTATGTTTCAAATCACTTTTATTGTCATTTAAGTATTTATTATTTATTTAGTAAAGATCTACATTCAGTGGCGTAGCTACGGTGGGCGGTCCGCCCCGGGCGGCACTCATTTAGGGGCGACATTTTTGGGCATTTGAAAAGTACAAACATTTCCGACAACCGCCCCTTTTCTTTTGAAGGGGGAAAACCAAGGTGAAACAAAAATATTCGTAATTTCGTGTCTTAATTAACGGATTCGCACAAAATTTGTTTGATTATATAGTGGATATTATAACTAACGCAAAACCGTTCAAAATTTTTTAATCGCTCAACAAACGTATCCATTTGTTTGGAAAACTGAGCGGTATTAGTAACAGATGACGCTTTTATAAGAAAACTACCAAAAAAAACAAAAACAAATCACCGCTGGGCCGAAAAATGTGTGCTATTAATATCGCCACGACAGTTTTTACGTGGAATTTGACATTCGCAGAATGATGCGCGAATAAGCACCTACCTACAAGGCATGCTGGTTCAAATATTGAGTTTAACTTTCAAGTAGTAATTTATATTAACGTTTCAGTATTTAGTAAATTATTGTAAGGTAAATTATTAAAAGTTAATTTAATTTTGTTTTTATTGCATTAAAGTAGCACAAATAATTTGTGTTTTTCATTAAAATAGGGTTATTTATTAAGCATGTTACGACTATCCAATTATATTAATAGTAATGTGTAAATTATTTGAATTCGTCTATTTTTTTTGGAAAATTATTAAGATTTATGACAAGAATATGTAAATACAAAAAATTATCTTCGTTCCACAATGAGCGATTAAAGACAACAAAATCTTGCAATACTGTCCATAGAACATGATATTACAAAGAATTTTAATTTTGATAGCATAATACACGATTTTTCTATTATGAAAGTTAGGAAAATAAATGTATAAATATGTTTACATACTAATGTACAGAAGCGTAACTGGGTTTTTGACGCCCTTGGCTAATTTATTTTTGGCGCCTTTATTTAAATAAAAATGTAATTAGAGATTTAGCGGCTCCCTTTTGAACTGGCGCAGGCCGGCGCCCTTGGCAACTGCCGCAATGCCAAGCCGTTGTTACTCCACTGCTAATGTATACAATTTCTTTGTTTGTAAAGAAAAAAATTATTTATTTATAAATACAAAATAAAAGAATAGTAATTGGTAATGTTTAGTTGTTTTTTTTTGTTTTGTTTTTTTTTGGGGGGGGGGTGTAAATTTGGAATATGTTTTGTCTCATGGGTAGGGGGGGACCTGCGACCCATGTAACTTTCTTGTGGCCTTTAAAACAAGTATATTGTATTTTTATAAATGTTTATTTATAGGTATATAATCTTATGCGGCCTCTTTTAATCCTGCTTATATAAATATGCCATGCAATGGTAAACGTTTTCCCCACCTTTACTTCGTTTCAATTACAATTATTTATTCATGTTTATTAATTTTTAAAAACCATAATATAATCAACTAAGTGGCCGTCAATAAATAAAGCACGCTATTTTGGCTGATTTTTCGTCCCCCCACCCTCGTCACACGTCGTTACAAAAACTTTGACCCCTTCTTCAATAAGACGTAACAAAGCTTTGACCACCCCCACCCCCAATAAAAGCCGTATTTTCTGTTTGAAAATGAGCATGTTTCAAATTAAATGTTTGCCATTTAGGTATGTTTTTAGTGTAGCGCTGCATTCTAATATCGTAACACGCGTTTTAAATAAACGTCATTAAATAAAGTTTCAGTAATCAAATATTTAAGTGGAAATTTATTTACAGTTGCGCGATTTGACGCGACGTCACATTTCTTAAACACCCCCTCCCCCCTTCGTCACACATCGTCACAAACGTATGTGACAACTCCCTCCCATCCCCCAGGTGCGTGACGTCATTTATGGATGGCCCTTAAAAAGGGCGGCAAATTGCAGACCGCCCCGGGCGGCAAAAGTTCTAGCTACGCCACTGTCTACATTGTAATATCGTAACCCACGTGAAGCATTAAAAATTTTTTTTTAACCGGCCTTCAGAAAACGAACTGTGTTAACATCCTTAGATTATATTTTATTTTAATGCATACAAATTAAGCATTGACTATTAATCATCACGGTTTACGTCTTTGTTTAGAAAAAAATTATTTAAAAATAACATTTTAAAAATGTATTTTTTAAAAATCCCTCAATTGACTGACGGACATCCCGTAAGAAGGAGGTCGGCGAACAGAGGTAAATAACTTCATATGGGGTCAAAAAGGGAATTCTTGGGGGTAATGCAGACTCATTTGGGACATATAACATCCACTGCAATCCACTAGATATATTAAAATACGTCATGTAAACGTGTACGCTTGGAACATTATGCCCATTATTGAACCGGTCCCTTCCAGAAAATGCATTTTTTAAAAAATTTGACAACTATGTAGATTTCTTACCTACGTACTATACGAAGACACCTAAATATACCCTAATTTCATTTATATTGACACAAATGACAATAATCTTAATCAACATGACTTGTCTGTATCACGTGTCCTTTCTGTGATATTTAAAATTAATGCCTTAAAAACGGAGCTAAGAAGAAAAGTTGTTTTGTGCTCCTCTTGAATTGCGATGTCAAGAATTTGATGCATTCAATAAAGTTAATGACTAGTTGACTAATTTTAAATGGGCTCATTTACCATTATATCTAGAACAGTGCTTCTCAAACTTTTTAGTATTGCGGACCGGCAGGAATTTTTTCCATTGCACAAGGGACCGGTGCACTATTTTCCCTGCGCTGACAATTTTTCGGTCCTTTTTTTGAGAACATCTGCGGACCGGCAGCGGATGGCCCACGGACCGGCACTGGTCCACGGACCACCACTTTGAGAAGCACTGATCTAGAAGACTAGAATGGCCAGGGGCGTTTGACCAAAAATTAATCGAACAATTATATCAAACTTAAAACGTTTTTAATTCTATCAAAAAGATTCCCTCCCCACACATCCCCTTTTAAAGAAAAAGGATATTCCGTGTCGTTTTGACTTAAAATATCTACACATAATCCTATTCAGATCATTTTTAGACACTCATCATGCTTGTAAAACTCACCAGTAGCATTTTCGAGGGGGGGGGCTAACCACGCACCCACAAATCCCCGAGTCATATGAGCAGGACCTAGAGTCTGGGGGTTTGGGGGGGGGTTTGGGGGGTAACGCACACATAAACTTGTATATTTTGGCAAAAAATATCGACAACTCCTGCCATGAGAGAACCAAACGGAGCAGCGGTTACATCACAAATGCTTTGATGTCAACATCAAACGAAGCAGTGTAACAATTTCATATGTTATCTTGTTGATTCTCAAACTTAAGGATTATAATTAGATTTAATTTTCGTGTCTTGATAGCTTACGCCAACCAGCGTCTGATGGCCTACCGACCGGCACACTGAGAAGCACTGATTTAAAAAAAAAGAAAAAAAGTCATTAAATAAATTTTAAGGGACCAAATATTTCAGTGGAAGTTTTATTTAAAGTTACCCTTTTGATGTGACGTCACATTTCTTCAACCCCCTCCCTCCCCTCATCACGCATCGTCACAAAAGTGTGACCCCCTCCTCCCCTAGGAGCGTGACGTCATTTATGGACGGCCCCTAAGGATAAAAACACCTTTCTTATTCCGTATGCAAGAACAAACACATACAAGTTTTCCTTCTTCCCGTCCGGAATTCGGGCGGGGAATGGGTTGCCTGAAGAATCCAGGAAAACCAACACTTAATCAACATTTAAATCTCTAATAAAAATGCAGGACTAAACACAAACCATAGATAAGCGTAGGACGCAATACTCTTCTGTATAGAAGGAGCGTCTGTAAACAGATAAGATAAGATAAGATACAATAGTTTACATCAAAATAAAATTAAGTAATGAGTTTTAAATCTCATTTTGGCGCCCTCTAACGTGGCGCCCGGGGACATATGTCCTCCTGCCCCCCCTCGCTACGCCACTTGTTATGTCTCATATATAAGGGATTTATAGTCAAAAACTTTGTTTTTACGGGTTTGTTTTATTAATAAAATTTTCTTTACGAGAACATTTAAACTTTAATGCTTGATTTTGAATTGCCTAAGAAAATTATGACTTATATTAAATATGGTATAGTAAATTATACTATTGACTCTTTAGTGCAACGTACCATTAAAACTATATCTTTAAATTAAGATTTTTGTTTAATGTCCTCTTCTTATTTTTCTTAAATACCAAAACCTTATGAAAATATTTCCGGACAATTAGTGGTATTCATTTTGTAAATGTTCGCTGCTTCACTGCTTGTTGCTGAGGAAATCTGGCAAGAATAGCTGCAATCATGGCGGAGTTATGGCAGGCTGTGTCCGATGTTGTTTGGACACGGTCTTTTTGGTTACCTGGAAACCGAACTTGGGATGAACTTAAAAATACAGATAATGGCATATATCACCCTCAGACTGGGGATCTAATAGTACCCGTGTATCTTTCTGTATTTATTTATGTAGTACGAATATTTTTCGAAAGGTAATTTATACTATAATTTTTTTAGTTTTAGTCATAGTACTCATACTCATAGTTAGTCATAGTCATAGTAATAGTCATAAGTTATAGTATAGTTATGTATAGTCTATTAGTATAGTCACTTAGTACTACTTAGACTTAGTAGTCATAAATATCATAACTCGTCCTGGTACTGCTTATACTTATTAATATTACTATTACTACTTACTAAACTTACACTAATTCTAACAGTACAAGTAATATTTTAATGTCAGTTGTAAAAAAATTACAATTATACAGGTAGTAGTTAATATTAGTTTGGGCTAATCCATACTAGTCCGACCGTGACGTCACATCGACGCTACCTGTTGCTGGCAGAGAGCTGCTTCCCTCGAATAATGTTTGTCTTCCTGTTTTAAAAAACTGGGGAGGGGTCTAAAGGGAGGGGGAACGCCTCCCCTTAAAAATGATTAGTTACAAATAAAATTAAAATAAAAAACGGGGTTTGGGGAGGGATCTCCCTTCCCAAAAGTAAAAAAAGAAACGAGGGAGGGGGAATGCCTCCCCTTATAATTATTAGATACGAAACTGCGGACATAGCGAGTGATGCAATATGTCCGCGAATTTGAAGGCTCACTCTTTTTGGCTTTGCCACCGTAGCGCAAACATCGCATTGGAAATTTATTAGTGATTTGCTAAATGGAAGCTGATTTAAGTGTTTTAACTAGTGATATGTCGGAATGATATAGCTAGAGAATTATTTATAAAATTAGTGATAAATGCAATAATTTATGTTATATTTTTAGCTATTAGTACTATTACAACACTTATTTGTACGTTGTAAAAAAAAATTTCAAAGTCTTTTTTTGCTCTCAACCATATATAGCCTGAACAACATGCATCATTAAAAAATATATATATTTATTGAAACTAAGGTGAAGATTTTTCAGACCAGAGTTCAGAGCTCTTTTTTTAAAAATATTCTTCTACGTCTACATCTTAAAGGCTTAAGATAATGCCCTGAATCTGAATTTTATGGCTCCAGTGAGTGTTGAAGGTTAGCCAATTCATCTGAAAAGATGATACTTTATAGGACCGCTAATTTGGGGATATCAGTGATTAGAGAACAGGAGGCAATAGAAACAAATTGTCCTCTCATCTGATCCCCTTGGAAGCTTGTCTCGATCACCATTTTTCCTTGGTAGGAACAAGCAGCTCCTGTATTTTTTTCTTGTATTAGTTCTCATTGTATAGATGAAAGAGGAATGCATTGGAACATTGAACCAGCCCAACGAAGCAGGGGCGAGAGTTGCTAAATTTGTTACATTCTCTTTGGTTTTTAAGAACTAAGTGTAAACGCCTCATTCATGTCTCTTTTGAATGTGTAACCAGTCTTCTTAAAAAAAATGGAATTTATGACTATATAATTTAATAGTCTTATGGTCTATCAAACTGGATAAAGAGTAAAGTGCTCCCCTTCTGATCTGATGGTAGTCGATTTGAAAAGACGACTTAAAAAATTAAAGAACAAAAAATTTATCCAGTTTGTTTGTGTGTGGCAAGAGTGGTATTCTTATCGTTGATGCTAGGGTTGTTAATTTCGTTTTTTTTTGGCAAACCAATCATCGGTTATGTAAATCCGATTTTAAACCGATTATCGTTTTACCACTGACTTCATAGAAATTAGGGGTGTATCGGATTTCGGCTCCAGCAAATCCGGAATCCGGCCATTTTTACAACTCCGGCTTCGGCTCCCACAGAATTTCACTTCATAAATCCTGCCAAATCCGGCTGGCAGGTAGAACCATAAAATAAATATATTTATAATAGCTCTGGCTGGATTTCACTATATAAATCTGTACGTATTCGGCTCCGGACGGATTTCAAAAGTTTAAACCCGGTACACCCCTTATAGAAATATATTCTTATAAGGCGAATATGACGTGGAATAAGGAAATGACATGACAGTTTTCGTTGAATTTAAAAATTGCAGCTGTTTCTAGGGCTGGCAAAGATGGCGTGGAAGCGGTGGAATTAACGAAATGATGTCACACGCATACATAATGTGGGGAATTGCATTTTATGTCTAGCCTACATCATGATTTTGACAATAGAGACTGCATTTACTACGTCTATTTTTATAGATTTCGTTCATCAATGAGGTTCATGACGTCACAATTTTCGCCAAACAATACATGTATTAATTTACAGACACACTGCATGGAGCGCTCAAAACTTATAAATAAACACACCTTGGCGGCCATATTGGATGAAAATGTCAGCAAATGCGGAAATAAATTTTGTTTGCATATTTTTTGAAGTTTTCAGTACGGAAATGATTTTAAAATTTAAAAAAAATTAAATTCGATAATCGGTTTGGGAAATTCAAAACCGATAATAGGATTTCCGATTATTGTTTAACAACCCTAATTGATACAATATTGGTGCAAGATTCCCTGCTACTTTTAAATTTCTTTCAAGTTATTGGCAGGGTGCCACCTTTCCTGTGAATTCCGGATTCGGGAAGCTAAATACTTTTTATTTTCCGGATGCATGAGTTTTTGATTAGCTCTTTCCGGATTTGCGAGGTTTTTTTCTCGCTCATCCCGGATTTTCCAGATTTGCGAGTTTAGTTTTACAAATTTGGCATCTGGGTTTTTAAAAAAAGGAAGGAAAAAAGTTAGAACGCACGGAAAGCCTATTCAGTGAGATGTAGACTCGCTTTAAATAGGAAGGGCACCATGACCTCTCCCTTCCTTTTGCTAGCATCTCGTTGTCGCGCGATCGCGCATCGTTCTACGCATATAAAAAATATATGGAAAAACTTAGACAAAATAATTGAACGGATCGCACTCCGTTTGATTCGGAATTTTGTGCTTGACATCACGGTTTTCTAAAAAGTAACTTAATTTTGTAATGGATTACGTCAGAAAAGGACTTTTGTAATAGCAAATAGTAACACTTGCGGCATTGTTATTTACATCAAAGAAATTTTGACGTAACCATCGCACTGTGTTAACTGTCGTATTATGCCATGGTGACCCAGCAAATTTAAAATATTTTAAAAAATCATTTATCAGCCTGATTAGATGTATGATTTTAAAAATTTTTAATCCGGAATATTAAGGAGGCTTTTGGTTGTCATTGTAAATAACCTTACGGTATACCAGCTTATAAGACAACACACCAAATATGAACTCCAGGTAATAAACTAATGCAGACTATTATTACAGTTATAGTTAACCCGTCCAGGCCAAACCGGACCTGTCCTAAGATCAGGACAGGTTAGCCGTTAACAACCTTTTAACATGTATTTTGCTCAAATAAATTTTTTAACCTTCTGAATATGATTATAATGTTGGCTACTTTTTTTTTGTTGAAAGTGTTAAGCATGAATTCTGTAATACGGTGAGCATTATGAGAAAATAAAATTGGTAAATATAAAATTTGAAAACATCTTTGACTTCTTTCACTATTTTAATAGAGTTTATAAGCCATGAAGATGAAACATGCAATGCAGGCAGTCATAAACAATTTTCTTAAAAAATATTTCAGATGCATTTTTGGACCAATTGGGCACTCTTTTGGGTTGAAAGCAGTTGTAAAAAAAGCATCACCAAACCCTGTTCTAGAAATGGCCTTTAAGCAGACCAAATCACCTACTAATGATATTATTCAGGTGAGTTAGTAATAGATTTGTAATCTATAAATAATCATAAGTCTGATTGATATATGTAGGTATTATTTTAAGAAGGATCTTATCCAAGACAAATCACTGTCACTGCTTCTCATTTTGCTAATTTGAATTATGAAATGCAAACTTAAGGAAATTGATTTAGGATTAAATATCAACAGGTAAGCTTAAGATTGAGTTAACATGGTGTCCAAATGTTTTATCTATCATTTTACGTGTGATAGTCATAGATTTAACTCCTGATAGCTTTTTAAAAGTCCAGTCATTGAAACCCCAACATCAATATCTTACAGCATCCTCGTGGTAAAATTAGTCATCGCCTGATAACAGTAAGCATAGTCAATACCTTTTCTTCATATATCATATGCTTTTTGTTCCTTCATCTTGATCATTATATTTACTATCTGAAGGATATATGCAGTTTTCTTTAGTATGCTAAATACATAAAACTTAAAACATATTTTTTTGTTAATTGGTTGAAATACATTAATAAGAAATCTTTATAGTTATAGTAGAAAAACAAAACGAGTAACAGAATGCATCTAACAACATTTCAAAATCTTTTGATCCTTTAAAAAAAATTCAATTTTTTAGACTATTTATTATTTAAACCTTTTTAAAGGATTCAACTGGGCAACAAATTATCCTGTTTGTTTATTATTTAAGAAGAAGCTGACTTTGAAGCTGTTTAAATGAGAAAATATATAACAGAAAATATGTAATATTTTCTTGAAGTTTAATTAAAGCTTTGAAAAGAAATTTGAGTTTAGGAATGTTCGTTGCACACAACTAATATACAGTAACCAAACAAAATTGTTTGTTTCAACCAACTACAGTAGAACCCACTTAACTCGAGCCCGGTTAACTCGACAACCCTATTAAGTCGGCGTTTTTTATTGGAACCGCCAAATTCTCTACGTCTAAGCATTTCCTCATCGGTTAATTGGATTCTTTTAAGTCGCCGAAACCTAATACCTCGAGCACAAAAGAGGGCCAAATTTGCTATTTGACATTGGTTAGCTCAATCCCTGTCTGTTCGTCTAGCGCCACACTCTTGCATTTTTAGCTAAAAATAGCATCGAAATCTCGCTTTCCTCGAGACTTCCAATATTGTTTGATTTTACGAGATTTCAAATAAAATTACCGGATGTTTTTATCTTGTTTCACTTTTATCCGTGTGTGAATTAGTTTGATGCGACACTATCGAGTATGTATTCACCCGAGGTGCTCGAAAATCGCGTTAGCGGTCTTTAATCGTCATTATTTCGCAGTACATGTTATATTATTATTAAACTTAATTCATTTTCTGATGCATTAATCATTTTATTTTTTAAGATAAACGAATATCTTTAGAAAAGAAAATAAAGGTTTGTATCCAGAATCAACAGTGGTTTTTATTTAATTAAATAAAAATTATTATTCTTTTAAAAGTTTGTGGTTGCTTTGTTACCAGTAAGATATTGACTGTGAGTAACACGCGCTTGACGTTGAAATCAAATATTTTCTTAATATTCCAGTATATATATATTATACACGTCCTCACTGTTGTAGGTCGAATTCTGATTAGGAATGATTTTTTAATAAATTTGCTTAGTTACCAAGGTCTAACGCACAGTGCGCCTTTGAAGTGATCAACGGTCAAGGCCGCAATTGTTACTATTTATATTACAAGTTTGATTGACTGAGGAAATTCAAATGCGGTATCATAGTGACAGATATCATGCACATGATAAGCATTAAGCTTAAAATTACCATATTGATATGTTAAATTTTTTAAAAAAATTCGTTGATGAGACGGGCATTGCAAACGCGAGCGGCAGTGACATGCCACGCCACAGGCGCCATGGGACGAGGCGAGATGAAATATTTGACCTTAGTTTTAATTCATAACAATTATTAACTGGTAACTTTTTTTTTATTAAATGGAATCGAAACATGACCACAGAGTCGTAATCAAAGTCATTTACTTCGGCAAACAAAAATAAAAATATATGTACAGATTCCAGACTAATCATAACTTTTCCCAACTATTTCCAGACTTTCAGGACAGAAATTTTTTTAAAAAGAATTCCAGATTTTTTCCAGTTTTGAGTGGGAACCCTGGTTATATATTAAAAATGAACGGTCTTAACAACCTTAGGAAAGAGTGAAGAAATATTAGGGTCCCAATATTCCGATACGATTCCGATTAATCGTCCCATCACTAATTAACGCACATCATGAAAATAAAGAAATTTCAAGCATGTGTTAATATTTTGCCGCCATATTGGTTTTCGTTTAACTCGATCATCTGTTAGCTCGACGCCTTTTGGCATACCCCTAGGCCGTCGACTTAACCGGGTTCTACTGTATAAAACAGTTTTATATTGATAAACCTAAATAAATGTTATAGGCATATTCTTTCACTTAAAATTTGTATGGCAAAAGTAAATGATAAAACTGAGGTTAATAAAGCAAATTAAAAATAATTGTTTTTAACTTGGAAGTGGAAGAGCAATCAAGAAATGTTGCATGCAAACAAAATTCTTTTTTTTTAAAAAATGAGCTTTTAATCACTACCATATATACTCGCTCTATAGCCCGTTCGTTCACAAGCCGCCCCCCTCTTTTGGAAGAGAATAGTAAAAAAAAGTGTGTAAACCACTCATAAGCAGACCCCCCCAAAAATAATAGGGCAGTGTAAACCAACTGGTACACTTTTGTTTTTAAAAACTACAAGCTAAATCGGTCATTATGATTTTTTACTTTTGTTTAGGTTGAAGAACAAAGAGATTTGAATAACAGAGAAGATGGATGTCATTTTTTATAGCATTCCCGAGAGGGCTTTTTATTGTATTAAAATGAAAAGAAAATGTTTTTTTATATTTCATTTTATTAAAGTCAGTAGAATGTAGACAAGGACCTTGATGATCTACAATAACAACACCGATATTTAATGTACATGCATAAATCACCTATGACCCGCTCTTAAGCCGACCCCCAACCTTTTCCCGTAGATTTTGTAAAAAAAAAGTTGGCTTTAGAACGAGTATATACAGTATGCATTCTCATAGTGGTTCAAAAGAATGGTACAATTATCTTAGAGCACAGGATCAACTAATTGCGAACAGCATGATAATTTGTAAGATAGGTTATTCCCTTAGATAAACAGCTTTTCAATTTTAAATTCAAATTTCTCAATCATTATGGTTTCTTTTTTACCTTGGTTTTGCTTTTCCCAGGAAAACAAGTATCAACAAGTTTTCCCCCATGGGATGTCCCACAATGAAATTAATGAAATTTGAAACATACGAACTGGATTAAACTAAAAACATTTGTTTTTCCCATTTTTAATGTAAATTATTGATTTATGAATAAATATTAATGTTATGTTTAAGAGAAGGTGGTCACTTGCTAATAGTTGCTTCCTTTTCCACTGCTTATCACCAGATATGGATAACTAGCTAATAATATGCTTGTAAACAAATTGGGATGTGTCCTCTTGTCAAAAAAAACTTCTACATTTTAATAAATAAGTATTGACATTTTACAAGCTTTTCAGTTTTGAATCTTTTACTAAATATTTTCAAGCAAATTTTCCTAACAACTTATAACAAAGGGTTCATTTTTTAATTTTAAAAATGGTATATTAATACATGTATCCAAGCCTTTATTTTTATTGTAAAAGGCATCCAAATAATATAACAGCAGCTTTTGTCAATCGATGGTCCAAGTAATTGTTTTGGCCTAGTGTAGGGTTGGGGGAAAAATAATTAAATTGGTGCATGACGGCTGCTTTGTGAAAGGGATGCAGCTGAAAAGTATGCTAATGATGAGTGGCTCTAACCCTATGAACAATTAAAAAATGGTAAAAATTTAATGATTTTTTTTCAATAAATTTCAAAAGACACCAGGACTAAACAAACTAAAATAATGACACCTTTTTATATTAATATCTCAGATTGAGAAGCAAAGCCGACAAAGATTTGAATAACCTATGAAAAAAGAAATCTTAAAACATGACTGCACACAAGTTTGGCTGATTATGGACCCTTACTCCCACACTGTTGTAAATTTGTTACAGATTTCAAAGACCCAGAAATAGTTCAACATACAATTGTAACTCCAACCCTCATTGTGTGAGGTCATTATGGATACCATTATTATTATGTCATAGCGATGTCTGTGGGGTCATTGGCTGAAGCAGTAGACTAAGAGGAGTTTTGTTTCCTTTTTTAAAGTTACAATCTTGACATTTAATGTCTTCATTTGCAAATGAATCAAGTTTTAAGTTTTCCTAGAATTTACCCCATGTTAAAGCCCTTTTCTATTCTATTGTCTGATGTCCTTTAGCTTTATTATGAATGTGGTCTCAACTTTAAATAGCTTGAGAATGTGTACAAGAGCTACTGAGTTTAACAAATCATTTCTTGGCGTACAACCACTATTTGTTACATTTGGTCAATCCCAAATCATGGGCATGGGAATTCCAGACTGGGAAATATCCACGGAATTGAATATCATTCGGGAGACCCAGATCTGAATGTTAAGACTATGTTTTACAATTATCAAATGCTAGCTGCAGCATATGAAAAATTAACAAAGAATAAAAAAACGAAGAGATTTAATAAAGATAATAAAAAAAAACGTAAAAAAAAGCAAGTTTTTGACTATAAATCCTTTATGTACGAGACATAATTAAAAGAATGTTCATTTTAATACCATCCAAAAATACAAAATTGTAGTTGTGTCGTAAAACATGTTTAATATAATACGCACCGATCAGGAATATGTTTATAAAAAGTTTTGTCAATAAAATAAGCACCTTATTGCGCGACAGGAAAGCTTGTTCAATATAATACGCACCGCGACACTCTATCTAAAAAATTTAACATGATGCATAGAGATAAATAAACTAAAAATTCAATAATTTAATTGCAGTACATGCGATCGATCTGAAATTTTGATACATCGTTTTTATCATCGGTACCAAACTGCCTGCAAAATTTCAGCTTGCTAGCTTACGAGGAAGTGGGTTAAAAAGCGATCCAAAGTTTTTTCGACAAGGGCTCAAACAATCAACCAGACAATACAAGTTAATATAAAGGATTTTTTAAAAAGTCAAAAGTTTTAAGGTCTGAGTTTTTAACAGATGACATAGGATAACTTTTAAAACTATTGATCTTATCTCTATGCGTTTGTTTTGGAAATAAATATGGTTTTAAATTTAAATAAAGCATATAAACAGTGAATTTATCAAATTGGTGTTCATAAAGAATTATTAATTTATTAAAAATTTAGCAGAAATCTAATTTTCTTTTTCAAAATTTTGAAATCACCATGAATTCGAAAAAAACGACCACTTTTTTTGTTATTTAGAAAATGGAAAAATTGCTAGGATCTTGCTTTTAAATAAGTTGCTAGTATTCCTTCACTCTAGATTTTTCAAGGTAATTCACCATCTAACATCATTAGGCATCATCCTCAATTTTTTCTTCATATTAAATCACTGGTGTAACTTTATTACAAAATATTGTTCACATTACATCTACTGGTTAATACATAGTCTGTCATATATGTATTAAATTGGTGTCTTATGTCAAAGATTGCTTTGTTGAAATGTAATTTGAAATTCTTAAATTATATTTAATAGAATATTTGCAATTACAGTCTTTTATTAGTACAATCCTTTCTTATTTTCTTAAACAGAAATAGAAACTATACCACTATTTAATGAAAGTACAGTGGGAACCACTTAACTCGAGCCCGGTAAACTCATCATCTCTATTAAGTCGACTTTTTTTATTGGAACCGCCAAATTCTCTCTTTGTCTTTGCATTTTTTCATCTGTTAATTAGATTTTTTAAAGTCGCAGAGCCCTAATATTTCGAGCACAAAAGAGTGCCAAATTTGCAACTTAACGCCGGTTAGCTCGATCCCCGTCTGTTCGCCTAGTGACACACACTCGCATTTTTAGTTAAAAAAGCATCGAAATCTCGCTTTCCTCGAGACTTCCAATATTGTTTGATTTTACGAGATTTCAATAAGGATTACCTGATGTTTTCTTATCTTGTTTCACTTTTGATCCGTGTGTGAATTAGTTTGACACTGTAATGACACGTCTCTATCGAGTATGTATTCACCAGAGGTACTCGAAAATCGCGTTAGCGGTCTTTAATCGTCGTTATTTCGCTGTGCATGTTATATTATTATTAAACTTAATTCATTTTCTGAGGCATTAAATCATTTTATTTTTTAAGATAAACGAATATCTTTAGAAAAGAAAATAAAGGTTTATATCGAGAATCAACAGTGGTTTTTATATATGTAATTAAAAAAAAATTATTCTTTTAAAAGTTTGTTGTTGCTTTGTTTCCAGTAAGATACGTGACTGTGACTAACACGCGCGTGACGGTGAAATCAAATCATTTTCTTAATATTCCAGTATATATATAATATACACGTCATCACTGTTGTAGGTCGAATTCTGATATGGTCAAGGCCGCATTTGTTACTATTTATATAAT